>CM041781.1:261996541-262114491 GCA_023374045.1 Limonium bicolor | reverse complement strand
AACAAGTATTCTTTTTTCTACTAGTCTGGAACTCTCTTCATTGTCGACGAAGCCGTATATGAGTTTTCATGCTTATTGTTGATATGTAATTTGAGCTTCTCGAAGTGTGCAAGGACCGAATTCTCACTTCGCCGGAGCCGCAGCTTCTTGATTTAGGGGGCAAACGAAAACAATACTGGTAAGGTGGAGATTCGAATCACTTGCATTCATAAATCGATCACGGGAGAATTGTATTTGAAGCAGAAGAATCAAAATCAAACCAGCTGAAATCAAAGCTAGGGTTTCCGTAGCTGAAGGGAAGGGGTTAAACAAGGTAACATATTAGAACTCAATTCGGGGCTCTTGATCTTATTTTCTTTCCTACGCTTCCAATCTCAGTATTTTCAAGTCACTTGCAATTAGGAAACGACTATTCTGTAGGAGAAAAGGTACAAAATCTTTCCCCTACATCTCGAATCGTGTCAGTTCCAGTTATCTCTCCATTTCTAAATTGTCGGGCTAGAGGAAGAGAGGCCTTGAATCCCCTTCTGCATGAACTTTACTGATATTATCTTCTGTGTCTTCTGTTACTAATGTTTTATTTTTTATGCAAGTGCAAGATTTGTTCTAAACTACCTTGTTGGGATATGAGGCCAGTGCTCAACCAAAGTTAATTGTTTTTCTGACCAAATTGTTTCTTCCAATTGACCTCGACAATGTTAAATGTTAACTATATTCGAGAGAGTTCTCTCCTCTATAACTGAGCTCACTGGATACCTCTGAGTCTTGATCAATCTCAATGTCTTCTAACTGATATCAAACTAGCTAAGGTTTAAGCACATCCACGACACAAGCTGTAGAAAGGTAAATAAAAGCCTCCTTGTAGCTCTGATTGGCAATTGAATTACTGGTTGCAGAAAGCAGTCACGCATAATATCACTATTGTTTAGCATAAATGAGCTCCATGAACTGTTAAAAATAAGTCTTGAATATCACTGGCTGCTCTTTTCAATTAGTTGTTGATCAAAGCAGCTTGCATATATGACGGGATTTGGTGAACTAACTACGAGATATTTTTCTATTATTATGCACGTTATTCTTTTCTCGCTGTTGTGAAATGTCAATAAACAACTCATGGTTTTTTGCAAGTAATTTTGATGCAGCTTGCTCTGGTGACAAGGGTTCTTTTGGAGGTGCTCATTCAGATTTGAAAGGACATCCTTTACTTGATATTGTTATGTTTATCATCATATCAATGCCTAGCCTTCTAATAGAAGCTGAAACTCTTGTTGGCCAAATGTTGTAGAATCAGTTGTGGACGGTGATTGTTATTTTATTAATCACTGAATGACTGTCTACTAACAGGCTGCCATGCCCATCCAATGTTCGTGACTTATGAATAATGTTGCATTGTTCATTGGTGTTTGTTATGAAGAATATTAGTATTACTTACAATAGAAGAAGTGTAATCAAGTACGGTGATTGTTGCAGTTATTTAAAGTTGTCGCATTAAATTCTGTTCCAAAACAACTATTGCTGAATCGTTTGATTAGTAGAATGTAAATTCTTGAACTGCAGTGTGGAGGAGATGCTTCAGACATATATCTTAGTTGGTGAGGTACGTTGCTGGGTTCTCTCACTGTGTGAGTTTCTTACTCACTTATATGTTTATCTGTTGGTTGAGCAATATGACGTTCTTTGTTTGCTAGGTTCTTACGCTTTTGTTTCACCTCTGAGGTGAGTGGGGTATTGTTACTCACTAGTTTTGCTTCTCCCTCCTCAGGCAGATTTTGTAAGTTTTGGAGTGAGTTTGCAAAAGTGAATCTATATACAGAAGGAAACTAGTCAGATTCTTCTTCGACCAGCAGCAGCACTAGCTATAGCTTGTAAGTTGCTACTACTACCTAGCTCCTTTTCTTCCTCTCACTTCCTTTTCTCTTCCTGTTTTCTACTTTCTACTGCAGCCGCTGCTAATTGAGGTTTTTATGCCTCAAAGTTCTGTTTGTCTCCACCATTTCCGTCTTTTGTTTTGTTTTCATTTCATATCTTTCTTTTCAACGGGAGAAAGAAACTGACCGATCGGAGAGGGTACAAGTTCAGTCAATTTTGTACTGATTTCTTGTTTATCTTTTCCTCTTCTTTTACTTTGAACCTTGTTTGTCCTTGACATAAAATATGTTTCTTTTTTGTGAGCAATCTACGATGACAAAAGCACATAATTATTGTTCAATTATTGTTCATAGCTTCTAGAATTTTCTGATGTGTTTGTCAATTTTATTAAAAGTAATTATTCCACCATGCTTGATGATAGTCCTGCAAATGCAATAGGATTATGAGTTCCTAAAGAACTCTCCTTTGAATTATCTATCTTAGGATTATGTGCGACTAACTTTGACGATTTCAGTGCAAATGCGGTTGTGAATGAGAGCACGGTGAATCTTGGATTGTAGGACAAGGCAGGTTAGGGAATCCCCTCCAAGTTCAGTTGTTCATATGAATTGTTGGAAAAAATTGTCAAGTGGAGGATTATTTTGGTTCTGATCCATCATTTTGTGTCATATAGGACAAAAGGATTGCAACATAAGAGCTCTAAATTATCTCAGCACTGATGTTTTTGTTCTAGCTTTTTTTCTAATTAGCGATCCTGTTTATGAAAGTAATTCCAGGAAGGTGCTACCATGTACCTCATTCATGTTCTCACTGAATTATCAATCCCTTTCTCTAAGGTTCCGATATTTTTTTAAAAAAAGTTCTGGTAATTAATCAGTGCATTCGGAGTTGAAGCATTATACCCCTATTGTTCTTCATGTCTGAATAGAACTTGGCAAGACTTTGATGCCATCTCTTTAAATTTGGGTACAGTTCATCATCAGCTGTCTTGGGAGTCAAACATGCTTGTCATCAGGTCTGTTTGCTCATTATTCTGGTCACTATACTGCTACTTGTGTCTTATTACCTTGACTAAGAACAATGGATCTATGTTGTCTACACATCAATGCTGCTTATACTTTACTAGTATATGTTGCAGTGTACATGTACATATAACAGACCAATTGTACATTTGCTTATGAACTTGTAAATTATTCAGAATGGTCGTGAGAATGACCACCTCTATGCAAGTTTAAGGCAGTGAAACTCTTGGGGATTATTTAGTTCCAGTGTGTGAAAAATGATTGTTCGTTTATTTTGTTTCTTTTCTTCCTCTCTTCTACTTTAATGTCACTTTTGTTTGCTTCTATTATCTCATCCTAAACAGCTGCTTGTTTTTGTAGTGATCTATCTTTTGTGAATTTTCAGAGTATTTCCATAACATGTTAGTTGATACAATGTGCTTTATGGAGGTTCTCAACTTAAGGACAATGTGGAGAATGATGCCTTCTCGTAAGCTCCCTGCTTTGGCAGAGCAGCTTCCATCAAATCGTGATAAAAAAGGTGATTCCTTTTTTACAAATTGACGAATTAGACAATTTTCTTGTATCTATATTCTAGTGATTTTATGAGATTTCACATAAATTCTCTGTTTCTTTCAGATATTACCATTTCTAGGTTCAACTCGAGAATTTGATTCAGCTACTGCACCGACTCTATCAGCATTATTAAAATGAGGTTCTTGGGTTCCACCTGGTGAATACTCTCTCAAGGTCCTAATTCCTTTATTTCTAATTTCCGTGCTTATTTAAGTTTATACAAATTTTAGTGAACAATCTTGCACTAGAATCATTATAATACAAACTGACATAAAGTGGACGTTGGGTTAAAAGGAGGTTCTTGGGTTCCACCTGGTGAATACTCTCTCAAGGTCCTAATTCTTTTATTTCTAATTTCCTTGCTTTTCTAAGTTTATACAAATTTTAGTGAACAATCTTGCACTAGAATCATTATAATACAAACTGACATAAAGTAGACGTTGGCCTTGATTTCTTTCATAAAAGGTATTACCAACAATTGTGAATCTCTTTGCATCCAATGATTGAGCTATCCGAGTAGCTCTGCTGCAGCATATGTCTTGTTTGTGTGAAAATAGTGTGAGCAATCAGCTGATGCACTTGGAACTTGTATATATGTTTTTAAGTTCTTATCTTGCTCAGTTTACCTCTTGGCATGGCTGGCATTGTTCCAAATCAAACTATTACTTACAGAGGCTGTGGCTATAGTACTATGTGGCTGAATTCTGAAACCATTTTATTTTAGTATCGAGGCTGAGAATGCTTGCTCATTAGTGTGAAATGGTCAGTTTTGTTTTTGTCTTTCAATATTTGCAGGGAAGAAAACAAAACGGTTCTGAATGACACTCCAGAGAAATTCAATATGGATGCGGTATGCATCTTATCTATCATTAGATTTTGGAACTGTAGACGCTTAAGAACTTAATACGAGTTCAGTTGTTAAAAAAACTACTGAAATCAAGCATGTCGTTTTGTGTCATTAGATTATGGTCTCAAACTACTGGAAGCTATAGTGGATTGTGGATTATGTGTCATTAGATTATGGTCTCAAACTACTGAAATCACATGTCGTTATGTGTAATTGTTAGTTTTACAGTAAGGAGTTTTCTGTTTTGGATTCTGGTGTTTATATACTAGTGCGTGCATCTTGATTGGTATCCAGGAATTAGTATATATACTTTTATATGAATTGGCCGTGTGCTTGTTTTGCATGATCAGTCATCATCATCATGTTCTCGACATTGCTAGCTTATAGCTAGTTAGCTACTGGATTTTCTCCCCGGTTTGTACCACCAACAATCTCCCTACTTATCATTCTCCCATCATATATAATGATTGTTGTATCTGTTCGGTGATCAAATCTTCTATTCTATTCTGATTCATTTGCTATTGTCTTCTGTTTCGTCATTACAATATCTCAGGTTGAAGCTGATGAATTTGGATATGCTAGCTGATATATTGAAGTAAAACAACGTTGATAATTCTGGTGTGAGATATGATGAAGAAGCAGGACAGATTTACTTTTGTTTATCCAGCTGATATGTAATTTAATGAATCATAAATAGATGTGAATTTGTTTAAGAAGGTGAATTTCATACTTGAAATACTACTTTTTTTATGAACTATGTTTATATGTTTGAATTCAAACTTGGATGCAATTGGATATCAATGAAATACAACTATGTTTCTTGTTTTTGTAATCAAATTAGTTATATTTTTACTTGCTATTGATTATTAATGTGTAGATTGGAGAATGAGTAGGGTAAGTGTTGGAAGAGTGTTGGAGAATAGAGAGAGTGCTGGGAAAGTGTAATGCTGGGTGAGTCTGAGTGTTGTGCAAGTTTGAGTAAGTGTTGTGAAAGTGTTGTGTAAGTGTTGCGGGAGTGCTGTGTAAGTGTTGCGGGAGTGCTGTGTAAGTGTTGCGGAGCGTTATGAGAGCGTTGCGAGAGTTTGTGAGAGCGTTGTGAGACCGTTGTGAGAGTGTTGCGAGACCGTTGTGAGAGTGTTGCGAGACTGTTGTGAAAGTGTTGTGAGACCGTTGCGAGTGTGCTGCTAGAAAGGAAATGAAGTTGTCAAGTGACAACACTTAAAATGTGTTGGCAAAAGCGTTGCGGGCAATGGCAACACATATTTAATATCTGTACCAACACTTTAAAAATGCGTTGTAACAGTACCTGGCAACGCGATCTAACACAACGCTTTGATATGTGTTGGTAAACCCTGGGGCCATAAATGCGTTGCTAAAAAAAAAAAAAATACCGTTGCCATAGACCATTTCCCTAGTAGTGTGGATTTTGATCAGTTTGCAAACACCAATAGAAGGATTTCATTTCACTATCATTAATGGATCAATATGTCAAGTCTCCTTATTTTAATTAATAATTAATAATATTTGATAATATATTTATAACATATGAAATATTCTTTCTTTGAATTACGCTGCTGCGGAAAAGTCAAGGAATCTAGTTATTTTGACCATGACGTCAGGTGTGATGTATATGTTCTGTCTTGACCCTCAACCCAGTGACATCATTGCCAATTTTTTTTTCAAAGAAGAACAAGACCTTCTTGATTAAGACATGAGCGGGGGATGACCTCTCCTTTTTGGAGAAACTGAGGAGGTCTTGAATAGACTGATGACTTCACAGACATTTTGCATGTTTGCCTTCAAAACAGATTAGCCTTAAAATAAGGATTTGAAAGGTAACACGTAACTATAGTAAACTTGGTAGGAGTTATGGTATCTAAGTGAGGAGATAATAATATTAGCTAGTGTACTTCAGAAAAAGTAAACTTTAATAACGTCTAAGAAGGTGTATTACAGAGTAAACTTTACTAATTCTTAAAGTTGCTAGGAGTTATAATTTGAAGTGTTGATAAAACGAGTGAATTCACAAATTCTATGGTCGGATTCATCAATGTACGTACCGAGAGTTTATGCATGGTCTTTATTATAGTTCGATAAACAATTTGTCCAAAAGTCATGACTGGAGTACTCAAATGTATGATTCATCTGTACATGCGAGTCTTGTATTTTGGTTTTAATACAACATGCGTTAAGTGTATACTTACAAAAAAAAAATCTCCCTTAAAACCTTTATCCAGTTGCTATTAGATGCATCCTTAGAAACTAATACTGAGCTTGCTTGTGCTATGGTCATAGAATTTGCATGCAGTTGCGGCAAAAGGATGGTGTGTATTCTCCTCCCGTTTACGTAGCCCGTAGGTCATGTTTGGACCGAACCACATATATCCTTATGTAATTGTTATCATTATATTATACTGTGATTTTTCTTCTTCGACCTCACATGATCTTGGAGAAATGCAGCGAAAATCCTAACACTAACAAACATACTCCATGCGTCATTTTTTAGCTCACTCTTCCCCTACGTACGCATCCCAAATGTAGTCTCATGCTTGCTCACCTTATTCCTCATCTTCTGCAACTTAAACGGATAGCGAATGATTCATTCAAGCATTTAATTTCTAGATTCACGCCCCTTAAGTTCTTTAAACAAATATGATTTTTGGATTGTAAGTTGAATGGTTCGAATTAGTGAGGTTTGGTGAGAAATTAGACTCAATTTTTGAAAAATTAATTAGTATTTTTTTAAATAACTAGCATATATTATGTGATTTGTATGTTTTTAATGACAACTTATAAATTTCTAAAACATTTTAAAGATAGTAATCTGGGTTTAGGGGCTGCATTTTTCTTATTAAGGGTATATGTTCTTTGTTAAAAAATTATTTTTATTATTAATTTTTTTAATTAATTTTATAAACATAAATATATATTATCAAATACAAAAGCATATTATATCAAAAGGAAATTTTTTTACCACTACAACCAAATTACTTAGAACAACCACATCAATGAGGTGGAATCCGTTAACAAAAACTATTATTTTATTCTCCCCTTATAACATAATTTTACTGTAGCTAAGTAACGGTGACATTTTCTCCTCAATCTTTAGTTAAGAAATAATTTTTCATGTCTCTCTCCCTCACATAATCATTTATCTTTTTTTACAAGTAGGTGCCCTTATCACATTGTTCGCACAGCGCAACTAATCCTACATTCATAATAGTATAAAGGCCACTATGGTTAGAGTATTATAGTTTGACATTGTGTTGTAGTAAGGATTTTGCTTGGACATTGGTCTTTTTTTTTTTTTCAAAAACAGCTTAATGTGCAGTTCATGAAGAACGGGCGGAATACTTGATGCCCAACTGCAGACGCGAAATAAATGAACCCTAGGGTCTCGTTTGGACATATTTTCCAGGCCTGCTTGGTTCCATTCAATTGGAGACAAAATAAAGCCCATAAATGGCCCGTTCGTTGGTTGGATTTCATTTACCCTCGAAATCCCATTTATTTGGCTTCTTCTTTCTCAAAGTTGTATCTAAATCCGGCCCAAGTTTGTTGTTGTACTACTATATTGGACGGGCTTTCTTGGGTAGGGTTTCTTTATCATCAGCCTTCAGTTTAGACGCAGGGATTGCAAATATCCTTCTCCGTCTCTTGCCCTCTCTCCGCAAGCGGTCTCGCCTTCCTGAATCAATCTATCAGATGAGGGTTCTGGGCTCCTTTCTCTCTCTCTTCAGCCCGTGCTTTCAAAAATTTTGAGCTGCCTTTTCTTCTTTGTTTTGAATAATAAGCAACCTTCCTCCTTGGTCCATTGTATCGTGTTGAAATTGGGAGGATGAAGGACTTGATTCTTTAATCGTGCTCAGGATATGCTTGTTTGTGCAAATTGGAATGACCCGAGGAAGGAGTCTATAAATTCTGCTGTATAAGGTGTCGGCGGATGATGAGAGAAATTGATTTGAAACTTTTTCCCGGCCCTCTTCTATTTTCTCAATACTATCATAAAAATTGACTCCACCGGTTTGTACTTGTTGGATGTGATAATTGCATGAATTGTTTCTCTTGCAAAGATAATCTTGACGTAAATTAGGTTTAGGTGTAGGTTTATGTTCAAGTAGCCCGGAACTAATGATATTGCATTTACGGCCGTTCTGTTCCTGTAATATGTTATATATAGAAATTATTGAAATGACAATTATCCTTATAATTCTATGTCTAGCAACAACATTATATTGGTCGCTTAATATTTGGCTTGGATGTACTATGCACTGAAGATTTATTCCTCTTCCAGTGTAGAATCAATAATATTATATTTATCGACTACTTCTTCTGCCACTATACAATACTACCAGTGCAGGTTGCTAAATGAGTCTTAAACTTGTTTTATACATAATGCAGGTAACTGTTCAAGGAGACCAGCCTCCTAGCCAAATGGTGCAACTGAATATGGGTCAACATATGAACTACTCAGCATGATTTTCGCAGAAACCAGCAGCTGCTGCATGAATAAATTGAAGTTGTTGGGTTTCGAGTCTGATAACACAAAGCTGGAAGTCGAAAATGATGAATATGAAGATCTGATGCCTAATCCACCCAAAGAAGTTGCTGGGAGCTGATGCATTCGCAGCAGCCCTCAATTAGTTGTGGGAATTCTCAATCTTTTTACCCCCGAAGAGGCCCATTTTGATGATATGTATGACATGGAATTGTTACACCTTGAAAAAATGAGCTGCAGCTGGTGGCCAAGATGGTCCACACAGAAGAAACCATTAGCTTGGAAGTTGAGCACCAACTGTGGCCTGTGGGTGATCTTTGAGCTTTACCATTATCCTAATTCGTTGGATATGGTAATAAAATCTCACACTGATCCTTCAACTTGTAAACCTGGCAAGAATAAAAGGAAGTCTGAAGTTTGGGAGCACTTCACCATTGAAAATGTTGATATAATTATGGAGGGCATTTTGCAAGTTTGCAAACTATCATTTGCATATAGTACTGGTTCCAAGGTTGTTGGGACAAGTCATCTAAAACGCCCCATCGCCAACGGGTCTTGCACTCGGAGGATTGATAGATGCCAACAGCAGGGGAATCATAATATTAACCTGTTAGTTTCTCCATTAGATCTGAGCCAATGAGTACTACTGGCAAGAAGCGAAAACACAGATACCCTGCAGCAGCAGCAGTAGCCGTAGGGGCAACACCATACATAGCTTCTTTTGATTAGGACCTCTGTCACGGTGAGATTGCTAACATGATAATCAAACATAATTACCCTCTGCACATGGTTGAACATCCTTGTTTTGTAGCCTTTATTAGCAATCTCCAACCCAGGTTTGATACAGAAAGGAACTTCTACGTAGCTGTCCCGCGTAATTGTGTCGCCACTTATCTAAAAGAGAAGCAAACCCTACAAAAAAACTCAATTGATTTGATCCCTGGCTAAATGTGCCGCAATATGTGGAGCTCATCTCAGACCACTGGCTACATCTTTATAAATGGTCAATTCATTAACCAAGACTGGAAGTTGCATAGGAGACTCCTCAACGTTGTGATGGAGCCTTTCCTTGAATCAGTGGACAATGCATTTACCCATGCTCCTACAACTTGTCTATCCTGTTGGAATTTGGAGAATAAGGTTTGCTCGGTGACTCTCAACCAGCAACATTACTCATTAACTGCTCTTATTACTCATCGGGAGTGAGTGGAGGAATGGAGTTTACTCTCTTATTACTCAGTCTGGTGGAGGAATGGAGTGGTGAGAAGGACAGTCCCAAGGCAAGCATGTCCGTCATATCTTAGAGGAGGTCAAGAATGGTTCCTAGGACAAGATCTCTAGGCTTTAGTAAGATGTCCCGTGTAATGTCTGTGTAAGGTAGGACTAGAAAGATATGTAAAAGTTGAGTCAGTATTGTTTAATTGCCCTTGCGGCACCCTAGACCATGTGTCTATAATTATAAAAAAAAGAGTACTTAGTGTGTCAATGATAGTTTATCTATTACACATGGGACAACTGTTTGAAATCTCCCCCCCCCCCCCCCACCCCCCACCAAAAAAAGAATTGAATAGATAAAACCTTTATTAAGGTCTCTTAACTTTTACATAGATGATAACTTGGATCTCCCTACCACTGATACTCCTTCCTGTTGATTGAAAGGTTGTTTTACTTGAAAAAATCACCCCAATAGGTCTAGAACCTGATTATAATTAAAAAAAACTAGTATACTTACTATTGTTGTAACACCCCTACCGGTAATTACACAATTAACTCCTAACCCGTCTCCATTACCAATACACAAGCAGCGGAAATTCCAATACAACCGGGGGTGAAACAATGCCGTTAGTCATCCACGTGGCTAACAAGGCCGATCCAAACTCAAATACAACAACAATTACAATATCGGTCTGATGGGTCTTATATCGAATACTACAAACCAACTATGCAAATACCTTTCCATTCTTTAACTAATACTACAACAATACAAGTACAACCCTCATTCAATTATATACCGAGTATCTAATACAATTCCAAAACTTATTGGCCACATGCCGGTCTTACAATTCCACAATACAAATCAAATGCAACTTCCTAAACAAACTACCCATGCTCACATGGCAACCCGTCTTACACTCAAACGGTATTCGGCTTCAATATTCCTGTAAAAATAAAAACTATGCCCCTAGGGGCTCAGCAAAATTGTTGCATATGAAATTCGCATACCCCGCGTACTAGCGAGGGTACGCCAACTATTTGGTCGAGAGCATGCGGTTCATTTTAATTCAAACAGCATGCAAGACAACAATACATTATATATGTATATTGGCACAATCAAAGTTAAACATCGAACAAAACCACTAACACGCACACATCAAGGGGTTAGTTCAATGTATACATTTAGGCTTTGAGGGTTTCTACCTCACTATGCCTTACTCAATTGCTCATTGTCTTACCCACTCTCTTGGTACTCTTACTCACAAGTTCTACAATACTCAACTCAGTTCTCCACTCAACTCAATTCCTCAAGTCTCTCAAGTCTCAACTCACTCCTCAATACTCAATGCACAATCAATACTCAAATACTCAAGTTCTCAAATCAATACTCAATACTCAAAGGCATCTTTTAAGTCTTAGCCTCGACCTCCGGGCAGGGTCATACACAAGACCCACCACCGGGCTTACAAATACAAAAGGAGCTATGCATTTAGCTCCTCAAGTTCTCAAATGTCCAGTTCTCTACCGGACTACTCAAATTCCCAAAACTCCTCTCTCGGAGTCATTTCACAATCTCATGGATTAGCCTAGAGGTATCTCTCTCGATAATATCTATTGGCTTAGGGAATTCCTCAATGTCTAGTATTCTAAGATTTAAGGTTTTACCCAACTTATCGAATACTCTCATGTTCGTGACATTGTTCATTTTAGTCGGTTCCTCTCATTGGGGTTCGACTTACTCACTCACTTCCAACACTTGCTTATACATCTTAGGACCTTTAAAGGTCACCAAACAACTCCTAAACATCATCTGAAACCAATACCATTCAAACCCCCATCATTTAAACCCTTAAAAACATCACGGTTGCATTCTGGGGGTGGTCCGGACCCAAAGTCCCGGACCAATGTTCTGATGTACTCTCGGCTGATTTTTACTTGTGTTCCGGGACTTGGTCCTGGACCTAGGTCCCGGACCAATGTCAATTCTCACTCTCGGCCATATTTTTGATGCGGTCTGGGACTTGGTTCATATCCTAGGTCCCGGACCCTGCTAAAACTGCTACTTAGGTGATTTTTCAACCCCAAATCAACCCTTAATCCACCTCTAATCATTCCATAAATTTTCTACAAGTTTCCTACATAATTAAACACCTTAAAACATGCTCTAAACCACTCCAAATCCTTAGTCAAATCCTTACTCCAATTCTTGTTCATTTTCTACAAAATTCCATTCCCACTTTCACATTTTGCACACTTATGCATTTCTAGCTTCTTCTTGCTAGTTTCTACCTCTTACCAACCTTACCAAATCACCTAATGACCATTCCCATTTATTCCTACATAAATGCACTTCTAAAACCCACATTCACTCCTTGTTTCACAAGTTATAACACTAACTCCTTTTCTACAAATCCCAAGTTTCTCACATGCTATTTGCTACAGATTTTGATCTCTCTCAAGCCCATTCTCCATTTTCCATTTCAAGGTCACTAAAATCTCTACTCAACCCAACTAAACACTTAAGTATCTCCATTGCCAAAGTCACCTAAAACAATTATTTCCTACTAAAATTTCACCATAACCTCCTCATAAACCTAACATGTCCACATTCATCAATTTCCACCTTTTTCAAACCTAACTAGCCACACCCATACAAGGTTCCTACCAGCACACACAATTCCTCAAAATCCCATCAACAACAATATAAGCACTAAACATAATGTGCATGGCTCTAAGGCCCTTAATTCAAACCAACAATTCACAAGTTCTCTCAAAATCAACTACACATTATTTTTCATATTTGGGTTCATTATTCAATTAACCATCCCAAATTCTTAAACAATCAAAACAAGGTTTAGGGTAGATTTCTTACCTTAATTTCACAAGTTCCCCTTTTTAATTCTCTTCTTGCTCTTCCTCTTCCCAAATTTGGTCAAGTGGGAATGGAGTTTCCAAACTCCATTCTAACATTCAAGGAACACAAAATACACACAATTAAAATCCTAAACCTTTGGAAATACACTAATCCAATGAAGGAGCTTAAAGCACAAAATTCTAGGGTTTGCCTTTGGAGTTTTAGGAGGGGGTTTTCACCCTGAATCAAGAAGATGGTTCCACCACCATTGGAGGGTTGAAATGAAGCTCAAAAAAAAGGAGAAAACAAGGTATCAAAGAGGGGAAAAATCGGTCAAGAAAGGAGGGTGAAGAAAAATGAGTTTTTCTTGAATATTTTACCTTAGGAGAGAGAGGAGACTCCAAGCTACAAGATGGTGCAATTTTCTCTTCAAATGGGATATACCCATGGAGATGAAGTTCTTCATTTTTGGATTTTGAAAAAAGAGAAGTGTAGAGCTTGAGGAGGAGAAGAAGAATATGTAGTTTTTCTTGATTGGAGCATTGGTGTGGCTTGGGCAAGCTTGGAAAGAGGGGCTGCCATGGAGGAGGCTTCAAAAGCGTTCAAAACCAGAATTGAGGGATGGGGGAGCCGGCTGGAGGAAGGAGAAAAGGAAGAAAGAGAGGAAAGAGAAAAATGAGGGAGGAGAGAGAAGAAAAGTTACTTTTGTAACTTTTCCTCTTTTTACTTTTTCCTTCTTCTTTATTAATTAGCTAGCTAGTGTTGTGAGAGTGCTGATTACTCTTTAAAAACCGGCCCCATATACATGTACAAGCTGGAGCGTTTTTCGTCTTTTACAGAAAACGCTTGTTAATTTACCCGGTGTTAGCACTATTCACTAACCGGGCCGTTTTCCGGAATTTTCTTGTTTCTTTAATTTTAATGGCTCTTAAGCTTCCATTAATGTTTATTTATAGTTATTTGATGAACTATAATTTTTACGGGTTCATTTGACCACTCAAAGTCACGTTTTCGGGTTTTTTTCGAAAAATATGCGCTAAAGCTTTATTAGCGTTTTAATTCGTTTTATGGATCCGTTTTCTTCGAGAATTGTTCCCATATGTTATTTAGGCATTATTAAGCCTTTTAAATTCACCTAAGACCCTTGTCGAGGTCGTATTCCTCCTACGGTCACATAACGCTCAATTTAGCGTTTATCGCTTTTAAGGCGTTTTCTCACTTCTTTTGGATTTATTTTCTTTACCAAAGTTCATTAGGCACTAATAGGTCCTCAATTTTCATATTAGAGTAATTTAATCACCCTAATTAAGTTCGGGGTATTTCAATTGTAATAAGAGTGAATTTTATACTTAATTGTTACGTAGAAATATTTTATATGTGCAAAATCTGCGGGGTTCAAAATCTGCGGGGTTCAGGATCCGTCCTCGCTGACCAATATTATAGAGGATTCTAGTATAATGTTTTGATAGTGCACATAACATATGATTACTAAAACGTAATTAGTTACTATAATATGTGATTTAACTATTTGTATAGTATATATATATATAAATAATATAATATAACAGTTCAATTTCCCCATTATAATTATTAACATTTTAGTTGACTCGGTAAGCTTCTTTTAACATTTATTTTATTCTGGATTGATATTCACAGTACAAAATACTAATCACCATAGTACAAATTTTTTTAAATCATATTGACGCGTATTGAATTCGTAGTTAAAAACACCAATTTCGGGTGAAAAACGCTCTAATTGTAATAAAAGACGTTAAACCTTTTTAATCAGATTTAAACGTTATAATTGTGACTCCACGTAAGTTAAAGACATTTTACGTTGCGTTTGACTAAATTACAAACATTGTTACACTTTCAGAACATCGTACTGAAATCGCAGTTCAAAACGTCAATTTCGGGTAAAAAACGTTCTCACAATATAGCCTAACCTTCCTTAGAATATTCATTTTTCTCTTACTCACTCTCCCTCCTCTCTTCTCTTCCTTCAAAAGCTCTTTTGTGCGTGCCGGAGCCGCCACCACCCGCCGCCGCCAACCACCGCGGACCACCGCCAGAAAAATTTCCGGCGAGTTTTTTAAAAAAAATTCCAACTTATAGATTGGGTGTCCTAAGTATGAATTTGGTGTTAGTTTTTGAAATTCAACATCAATTGAGCTAGATCAGGCATGGAAATTTGGTCAAACATGAAAATTTTGAAAAAAAATAACAATGGGGGTAGAGTACTACCGCGGCTCAACCTGGGCAAAGGAGAGCCCTGCCCCGGCTCTACCTGGAATGAGGCGAGCAGCTGGGCGGCTCGAGATGGGTAGAGGTGAGCAATCGTGGGGCTTGTGCTGGAGGCAAGGAGAAGCGCTCCTCTACTGGGACAGAGGCGAGCACTTACGGTGCTCTACTGAGACAGAGGGAGTGCTGCCTGCGGTGCTCTACTGGGACGGAGGCGAGCAACGGAGCGGCTCGCTTTTACAGGTGAAAATTCGCTAGAGGGGGGCAAGGAGCAGGGCGGCTCGCGGGTACAAAGGTAGAGCCCCTGTGCGGCTCACCTGGGCTGTAGTAGAGCCCTTGAGCGCGCTCCCCTGGCAGGATTAGAGCCCCTGCGCTGCTTCCCCTGTTTTTTTTTAAATTGTTTACTAGAGCCCAACAATTGGGCTTTTCCCTTATTTTTTTAATATTTTTATGTTGAACTTTAATATTATGAATGAATTATAACTGTGTGATATTCATATGCAGTGATGGATAGACTGAAAAAAGTAGATCAAAATGTATACACGACCCGATGTTTCAAATACCTGCACTACCAAGGGAAGCGGTGGATGACTTGGCGACGTACGATCATATACAAAAGAGACGCATGTCAGTGTGTCATCATCCAGTAGTGCTTGGTTTGAAGAAAACCACTGCACAACGCTAGCTATAACTCGGGCGAAGGAAGCCACAGATTGCTCCCTTAGAAGCCCAGACGTCAGGTGATGGTAGTTCATCACGTCTACCACGCCCATCACGCGCACGTGATGATGAGGACCATGTGATGACCGAGTGTTCTCCACATGTTGATGACCATGGTGGTGGTGCTGATGATGATGACTCACCCAACGTGGATGAGGAAGAGGATGATGAAGATGATGATGTCATGGATCAGGAGGATGACACTGACGAGGAAGTAGTGCTAGCGATGGTTCCAGTGATTCCTAGCTCTTGGAAGTTGACTGAGGTGCCATCCTGGCGGTCCACTACTCACTAGTGTTATCACTAGCTTCGGGGGTCATGTAGCGCTTGACTTATGGACTTCGACTCAGGTATGTCTCTCTATCTTCTCCTGTATTTGATCATGTAAATCACACTACGTTTTGTAAGTGCTAAATATTGGTCATTATCTAGGATTGTGGGGTTTTGAGTTCCAAATCCCTTAAGGTGGTGCTTACTAGCTGGCCAAAAGATCAAGTTTCTTGCAAAAGAGCAAGGAACATGATAAGTATTCTGGTATAAACACCTACAGATATTATTAATGCCACACAACAATATGTCTCTCATCAGTGCTTTTGTGGAGAGGTGGCTACCTGATACGAACTCATTCCATATTTCATTCGGTGAGATGACGATTACCCTGCACGATGTGTGGATGATACTGCAAATCCCATCGTTGGTCGTCCATTGCTAGGGCAGTCATCCCACCCTGAGATGAAGGAAGTAATGGTTGTTTGTCTTGATTTTGGGGGAGATTTGAAACTATGACAGAGACACTGTAGATACCGGTGTTGTATCCATTGCGGGCTTGTTGCAGCACTGTAGGGATGCACTGAAGACCCAATGAAGCAGACATGTGGTTGGGTTGTATTCATCTGATCGGTACCACCATTATATTAGCTGGAAAATCACAGGTCGTCTGAGTCCACAGCTGTTTTGGTTAGTAGCTCCCATGAAACGTGCTAAGAAGCTTAATAAATATGCATGGGGAGCTGGTACTCTTGCATGGTTATATTACCAGCTCGAGATAGCCTCTCGTGCCGGCTCCGATGGAATAGGTGGTTGTATGACATTGCTTGAGGTATGTGTCCTAATGTGGATCTAGTATCTGATGACTCATTGAGTATTAATAATTGGTACTGCTTAATCATTTTATTGTTTTTATATGCACAGTGATAGATTTATGCATACTTCCCTACTTTAAGACCGGCGATTAGTCCGGACTGGCGTGCTCATCATGACAGACCTTGGGCTCTAAGATGGGTGAGATCTAACTCTCAAGTTCATGATCATCGTTCACTGCAAGGCTATCATGAGCATCTAGATGCTTTGACTGCTCTTAATGTAAGTGTTTGTAGTTGCTAAACACATTGAACCATTATTATTTTTGTCTTTCGTTATTGTTTACATTTTACTATCAAACATTGTAGATTGATTGGTTGCCCTACGTTCAGAAAAGTGTTAATGTTCATGGAGGACGTACATGGTACAGAGGTACCATACAGATTATGGGGTTGAATGAGCCGTACATGCCAGGCGTTGTCTACGCAAGTTTGGGTACATTCAGGGTATCCCTAAACCTCCTATTAGACCCAACCCAAGGTCCAAAAAAAGAGAAAAAAAACAACCATACACCTGTGTATACCCCCCCCCCCCATGTATAGTGTGTGGGATAACACACCTAAAGTGCTAGTTCCAGGGTATGAGTGTACAAGTGTACGGTTGTATGCTTGCAACCCACTCTACCAAGATTGGTACACCAAGCACACACATCCAAAGATCCTAAACCTGAGAGTTATAAGACCACATTGGTTCATCGTCCAGATCCCGCGCTAGTAAGTCATATTTTTATAGTACATCATGAAATATCACTTTTATTTTTTATGTGTACTTACCTGACCAAGTGTGTTACAGCTACTGTCTAAGGCAAGTGAGCTTGCACGTCCATACTATCAAGAGAACCATGCATAGGACTGGTCATACTATAGTTAGGGGATGCCAGAAGATGAACAAAGGGCTACAACTCATGATCTTGAGGATGTGTTCAGCTCTTTATCCATATGGGATAGTTACCAGCGCCAGCATGGTGCACCCTAGTGGTTCTCATCTAGGATTTAGATGTAATAAACTTTAGTAACATCTTGAAACTATTTGCTGTCTTTTATTTTTACTTGTTGTAATAGACTTTAGTACAATTTGTGTGGATTTCTCTATTTCTAGTTATTAACGGTTTGAAAAAACGGGTTCGAACCTTAAATTGTTTTATGCTAGAAGTTTCATTAATCATCCAGAATGACCACAATTTGAACAAAAAAATGTAGCAGAAACTGCTCCTCCACATCAGTGTATGACATGCCAACATTAATGTGTTATGTTATAAGGCAATGTTTGGATACTATAAGGAAATGGGAATGGGAACGGGAATGGGAATACAAGGAGAATGGGAATGGGAATGGGAATGGGAAAATATATGGTTGTTTGGTTATGTATGAGAAAGGGAATGGGAAAATATGATAAGTAAATGTTCAAATTTTTACACTTTTATTATATATCTACAAATGTACATCAAATTAAAAGTTAAGTATTATTGTCTTTAAAAAAAGTTAAGTATTATTAATCAATTTGATAATTAGTCATTATGTTTAAGATACTGTAGCACTTAAAACTAATTTAACATATTAATCACAGTTACCTTATTAGGACCACACCAAAAATAATTCAATGACAACTTATTTTTTTTTAAATTCAATTAACAAATTAGTTATATATATAACAAGTATATGGCAAACAAATAGCTATATAAAGCATGTACATGCACATGCCATGGCTTAGAGTACTGGAAAGAAAAATAAATCATTCCCGTAAGTAAAGTACGGGAGCGAAACATCAAGGGCGCGGGGGAATGTTTTGGGAATGAATTCCCTTCCCTATTCCATTTTATGTTCATACAAACAAAGGGATGGGAATGATTCCCAATTTTTCCTTCCCTTCCCCTCATTTCCCCCTTAAAACAAACGGTGCCTAAGTTTCACTGATTTATGTTATGTGGATTCATTTATAATGATCTACACCGGTTTCTTCAACCAGCATCGGGTATATAAACGAAAAACATTCATTTTTTGTTTCTTAGTAATGGTTTTAATCTTTTGCGGAGCTTTTAAATCGGCAAGATTGTAGTTTGATGATTGGAGAGCAAGCACGTGTACCAAGCAGAACAAACCCAATGTTAATGTCACGAGAACGCAATTATATCCAAATGTAAAAACCTCAAATGGTTTTATGTTATAAGTACATTGATATATAACATATGGGATCATTTCATTACAAACCTAAGTTTACTACCCGAGAAGTAACAAGATCAATTACGCAATAACCAGTAACCTAATTATTCCCCTTATCTCTTTATTCCCTATGCTATTACATTACGTCGCATCTCATAATTGGTTCTTGGTGTTGAAAATCATCATCATCGGGCTCAATAGGATCATAAATAACGAGTAATGGAATATGATCGATGAAATCATTATACTCCATATAATTCTCCATCATCCGGCGACTGATGTATCATTTCGTACATGAATAAAGTCCACTCGTAGTCGCCCTCCAGCCCTAAATGCACCATGTTGCTATGTTTTTTTTGCTGAAGAGGGACTGTAGGGCACGAATTACTCGTCGTTGTAGATCGCGGAGATTACTAGGATATGACATAGTAACTTCTACGTGTTTTGTGCCCCATCCTTCTATCAAATTATGCTCCATAACGGACTGAAAGTAGCGACATAATTAACGTGCAAAGGAAAAGAAATAACTCCATTTGATTTTGAGAGAAAAATGTGGCGTAAGATATGAAGAATTCACGCAAGAGGTACACGTACCAGGTCACTGTTCACAACTTAAACATTGAATACCCCTTTGTTGTTGTCCTTGAGTAAAACATGACTGATAAATCCGGTACTAAGTGAATTAAAAGTTACCGTTGGTAATTACTATTGACAGGAAGAGGTACACGTACCAGGTCACTGTTCACGTACAATAGGACTGCATCCAGTACAAAGTGAATTAAAAGTTACCGTTGGTAATTACTTTTGACAGGAAGAGGTACACGTACCAGGTCACTGTTCACGTACAATAGGACTGCATCCGGTACTAAGTGAATTAAAAGTTACCGTTGGTAATTAATTTTGACAGGAAGAGGTACACGTACCAGGTCACTGTTCACGTACAATAGGACTGCATCCAGTACAAAGTGAATTAAAAGTTACCGTTGGTAATTACCTTTGACAGGAAGAGGTACACGTACCAGGTCACTGTTCACGTACAATAGGACTGCATCCGGTACTAAGTGAATTAAAAGTTACTGTTGGTAATTACTTTTGACATGAAGAGGTATATGTACCAGGTCACTGTTCACGTACAATAGGACTGCATCCAGTACAAAGTGAATTAAAAGTTACCGTTGGTAATTACTTTTGACAGGAAGAGGTACACGTACTAGGTCACTATTCACGTACAATAGGACTGCATCCGGTACTAAGTGAATTAAAAGTTACCGTTGGTAATTACTTTTGACAGGAAGAGGTACATGTACCAGGTCACTTTTCACGTACAATAGGACTGCATCCAGTACAAAGTGAATTAAAGTTACCGTTGGTAATTACTTTTGACAGGAAGAGGTACACGTACCAGGTCACTATTCACATACAATAGGACTGCATCCAGTACAAAGTGACTTAAAAGTTACCTTTGGTAATTACGTTTGACAGGAAGAGGTACATGTACCATGTCACTATTCACGTACAATAGGACTGCATGTGGTAATAAGTGAATTAAAAGTTACCGTTGGTAACTACTTTTGACAGGAAGAGGTACACGTACCATGTCACTGTTCACGTACCATAGGACTTCATCCAGTACAAAGTGAATTAAAAGTTACCGTTGGTAATTACTTTTGACAGGAAGAGGTACACGTACCAGGTCACTATTCACGAACAATAGGATTGCATCCAGTACATAAGGTATAGGTACCAGGTTACCGTTTTTGAACTTGTAACCTTGTGATTAGTTCATGACCAACCTCTATATAAGAGATGCCTCCTCCATTTCATCTTCACACACTCACTCTCCACATTCTCAAATCTCTCTATCTCCTGACTCTCTTTCAAAAAATATTTCGTAAAACTGTTCAAGTAGGTAGACATGAGTCAATCTTCAGATTCCGATCATGATTTTGTTCCAGTATCAAGCGCAGTAAGTATTTATTTTATGTTTTTGTAAATCATATTCACACTAATATTGCATATTTAAACATTCGTCTAACATTCTCTCAACCCTTATTGCAGGAAAGTGACTCATCTATTGATGAAAGTTGGGATAATTTTGATGAAGGAGTTCAAGATCACCATGCAGAGATGGATGACTACATTCAACAGATGTATAATTGACCTCTGGTGGTGGATACAGGTTTCTTATTTGAAACAGATCAGTCATTTAGGAGTAAAGAAGAAGCGAAAGCTTGGGTAGATAGTGTTGGTCATCCCAACCATATCTACACCATAATTTAAAGTTCTTGGGCGGGCCAATATTTCCACGTAACATGCGTGAGGTATTGGAAACCACGACCTGGTGTCATCACCCGACGCAGATCATCTGGTTCAAAGAAATGTGGTTATCCTTTTAAAATTAAGGGGTATTACACAAGCTACGGGTGTTGTTGAATGTGATTAACGGATGGCATAATCATGATCTCGCTGAGTGGACAGAGGGTCATTTTGTGGGAAAACGCCCAACTGAAGAGGAGGAGATTATGATCGATCAGAAAACCTGAGTCAGTGTGCCACATTCTGCAATTTATTCAGAGCTCACCACGATCAACCCCGACACGTCAGCAACCAGGAAAGATATATACAACCGGATTCAAAAAACAAAACTTGAAAAGAGAAATGGTCGTTCTATGGTGCAGACTTAGCTGGCTGATCTAGACAAAAAACAACTACTACTACGATTACACGACTGGACCAAGTAAGTCAACTTAGGATGTCTCAAATAACTGTAATCTTTCAGGTTTCATATTAATTTGATAGATATTATGATTTTGGATACTTTCACAATTTAGGGGATCGAACACGACTTGGGTCCATCTTCTTTGCACACCCTACCTGTAACGCCCTATTTAACGTATTTACAGCGGAATTAAAATACTAAGGCGATTACAGACCATCGGGTTCCAAACACCCGATACCAACCTCACCAATTACAACCATTACAATTATCTAAGTGACGGTCTGAACTCAAGAAAACAACGTAAACAAAACTGAACGTAAAACAGAATAACTCTCCACAATTCCTAATTCCCTTCCCAATCACTCATGCTCTTCGTGGCCACCTGTATAAACAATTCGTACCTGCAAGATGAAACCAAGCAGCCCACCCCGGGAGGGGTGAGTTAGTTCCCTGGAATGGAACTGGTACAATTCTCCAAAACAACATTTAAAACATAACTCCTCAAAATAAACAGTAACTTGAAATCAAACTCTTGAAAGTAAAACAGGGAAACAAGGCACTTTAAAATCACCAAGTCAAAGATAACAAGTTAAGGATAAGGATAAATAATGGAAGGGTAAAGTTAGTCAATCCAAAAACCACACCATGAGTTAGTGAACATCCAATGCTCAAGTTAGAACCAATTCCAATTAGGAGTAGAGAGACCCAAGTAGTCACAAGGACTAGGAATGAAAGAAGATATCCAAGAACCAACAACTCAAGAGCGGAATAAAACCAATTGGGAGAGATGGCCCCCACCGCCAGATATCAATGTCCATATGGACGAGGGATATACAGCCCCCTGCTGTCAAATATAAATGTCCTGGTGGACGAGGGATATACAGCCCCCTGCTGTCTGATATAAATGTCCTTGTGGACGAGGGATATACAGCCCCCTGCTGTTACCGACCCGTTCTCAGTCATTGGTGAAGACGCGCGCACATCACAACTAAAGACTCAGCTCATGGATGGAACAATATCCAGAGTCAAAGGAAGAATTACCAAGATTGTCCTTTCCATAATTCCACTAGATCACTAACTACACCAGAGCAATACCAAAACACTCAGTCCTACAGAGTGCAGAAGCGTAAACCCTAGCAGTTAATGTCTAATGAAGTAACCCAATAGAGGAACCATTAACCATGTAAGTTTCACATTCAAGGCTCACTTAGACACACAAGCTGAGTTAGTCACACAACCATTTTCTTTTAGAAATCCATTTTAGCTCAATTAGCGTTTGTCAAAAACATCCTTTAAGTCTTGTTAGCAAAGCATAAGAGTATGAGAAATCGTACCTGGATAACGCTGTAGTAGTTCTAGTCAACTTGCGCAAACAATCAACAATACTCTGAAGAATATTAAAGGTAGTCTATCATCAATCACTTGTAGCCTACGTTAAGCTTAAATAAACTCCTCACTCTTATTTCTAAGTCCCAATTATCTTTTAAGCCCTCACTTAAATGTTATGTATAACCTTTGACTTGTCTTAGAATGTTGTATAACTCAAGGTTGTAAGACCAAGGAATGTATTTTATTAACACTTGGTAATTGTTTCACTCTCATCCACTTTACCCATACTTAACCATAATTCTCACATTAAAGACCTTTATAACATAAGTGCATTATATGTTATTCAATCAATCTTAGAATTTCAATAACAATTCTTAAGCTCAATACTTAGTCTTACTTTAGAATAAACATCGTCTTATGACCTATAATAAGTTTATCTTAGAATACTATACTATTAATTCACAATGTAATGATTATGTACTTTATCAATTACCAAATAAACCATCATGATTAAGTTTCCGCTTAACTTAATTAAGATCTACATCTTGTATATTGGAATCATAGTGTTGTAGATACATTTTATTATAACTTAATTGAGCCACTAAACTCAATTATCGTATCCTTAGTTCAGAATGACTTTCTATTATAACGTCTAATAATCTTGTCATAAGATGTTGAATTACCTCTCATATTGAAATAACTATATTATTATTAACTTAGACTTATCGAACTCTTACTTTTAGTATTCACAAGATATATTATTTACTTTATCATTAACTATAATAAAGGTGTTTTAAGATAACCTTTTATGTATCATTGCTTACATTTAATTTCCTAAATGTTTTATTTTTACACACATTCCCTACATAGACTATGTATAATCCTTTTATACTAAACCTCAATAAACTTAAGTCTTAAATACGTTTTAAATTATTTACAAAACCTAAGGTTTCAAAGGAGTAACGTAATAAATTAGTTTCCTTTATTATGTTTTAGGATAAACATTATATCTTAACATAAGGTAAAATTTATTTAAGAATTAAATCCCCATTCATAAGTGAAATTGCCAATTATTTAATAAGATCATCTATTCTGAAAATTCTCATATTTTATATTCAAATAACATATCAATATTTCTCATTACCGTAAAGTATATCAATATAATATCTTATGTAACTTAGTTCCGTCCGATTAAAGGTTTAAAGTTTTAAATATCTAATTTATATTTACAAACCTTTTTACAAGTTCTAGCTATTAACTACAACACTTATTTATAAACTCACATTCTAAATATTGGTAGTTAATGTTATAAATGTATTTTATATGGCTTATCTACTTCTAAGAAACTTAAAGATTATTATCTAGATTATCTCCCTAGTCATATTTAACTTAGTTTTATATCTTAACCCTTTTAATGATTTTACCTTAAAACATTAAGTTATTACTCACTATTATAAATGTTATGAAATGATTAAATTTAGCCTTATGAATCCACTTCACATTCAGATGTAAAACTATTTCATTTATTTTTTATTAACTATATATTAAGATCTATTTGTGTAACACTTTATGTAATCAAATTACAAATTTTTCCTAAGTCTTAACTTATTTATACTTAACCCAATTACAAATTTACATTCTTGTCATTGACAAATAATATTATATACGTATTTAATTATGATTTATTTAAATCCTAGAAATTCTAAGGTAACTCAAAACTCAATTTCATAAACCCAATTTAATACCACCTCATATAATATTCTTTCATTAGTATTATGTAGGGGTTTAGTTGAACTTATTTATTCCTTCGTATTATATTTTCTATAAGGTATTTCATTTCTTTTGTTTATGTTTAATGTATATATATATATATATATATATATACTGGGATTTATTCAAAACATCCTTTATGTAGTTTTATTGTATTTAATTATCTCTACTAACTTTTACACAAACCACATCCAATATATGGTTTGTAAAATAAAGTATTTCCCCTAGCTTCAATTAAGTATACTAACTTCCACATTATATAATAACTAAAAATGTAGACTAGTGCAATTCCTTGATTCAACATAAGTTTCTATTTTACTCCTCTCACATATATATATATATATATATATGTATATAAGTATATAATTTTTACTTCACTTAAAAGTTTATACCCAAAATATTCATTAACATACTGTTATTAAATGTTAATTTAGTCTTACCATATTATCCCACCCTATAAAGTTTATTAATAAACTATACTTTAATTTTTGTTACATTAAAAACCATATATTATAAGATAATCTTATGAAAATTTCATAAACACAATTTTTAGACCCATTTACCCTTGTCCAAAAATTCCCAAATTTAATATATAGTAACTATAACATTTTAGACATATTATAAAATTTTTATTTCATAAAAATATCTTTTTTATTTAACCAAATAATTCCATAATACCCGTAACTTGCAAAAATCATAACTTACGTTTAAAAAGTCCAAAACCATATTAATCTACATCAAAATAAACAAGATTTTATAAGGAATCCATGGTTAAAATTTCAAGTCAAAATACATTCGGGAAGGTAATTAAATAAATTCAACAAGTTAGGGTTTAATTCTGGAATATTATAAAACTTAAAACAACTTAAATTCTCTGTTTTAATCTCGGCCGTCCGTCTCTTTAAATCACGATCGGACGGCTGCTGAAACTCGAGTTCTTCAGTGAACTCCCAATACACCGCGACAGAGATTTGATGATTTCTCTCAACTCACAGAACCAAATCGACTGATTCTTGTTTCTTTGTATTCGAAATTCAATTGCGGTCACAATGGTACCAATTTCGCTAGCTATAATGCAAGTATTATAGATTTGAATCTGGGTAATTCGAATATGGTTCATATGGGTTACGAATTGAATTTCACCAAATTCTCTCAATGTAATGCGCTATATGTTAAATTGATAGAGGGGTATGACCGATAATGCAATAACAAAGGACAATAACGGAGGAATTGAACGGGAAACTCACCGGAGAAGCACCAACGAAGGAATTCGATTTTGGTTTTCCGGAAAAAGTTTGAACTTGGGCTGTTTCGAGGAGCTAACTTTGAGGATCTATAAAATAAGTTCTAGATCGAATTAGGCCATGTTCTTGGGCTTAATCGAAAGAGGAAACATAGCTCTACACATTGATAGCAAGAACTCACTTTAACTCGCAATACATAGAAAGAAATCTAAGCCGAAAGTTACGAGTTTATACCTTACGTTTTCTGGAAAAATCTATGATTTTATGTGGTGACAAATCCGAAACTTTAGACACCTCTCTATTCCAAACGGTTGGGAATTAGCTTTGGTCATCAACATGAAAGTTGTAGAGGGATTAAAGATCTTCAAAACAAGCTAAAGAACATGAAATTTGGATGAGAAACGAAGAAGAAGTTATGGCGAGAAAAAGTTTACCTGAATTCGGTGAAAACTGGAAATCTGGGTTTCGGTTTCGCGGGGGGCTATTTTGGATCAATTTCCGGTGGATGTAGGAAGTTAGGTTATTATGTGTGAGCTATGGTTGTAAAGATAAGATTAAGGAGAAGAGAATGAAGAAGACGACACTCAAAAATTCGAAAGGAAGAGTGAGATACGGCCGTCACAAGTTAGGGCAAAATACTGGTGAGAATGAGAATACTTAGCCGATTTTTGTGCTAAGTACCGGCGAGCTGTGTGAGCTTGACACGTGGCAGTTCTCAAATTTTTGACTCAAAACTTCATTCTATCATAACTTTGGCTAGGATGATCCATTTTCGACGTTTTTTATTGATCTTCATGGTTTTCCATAAACTATTTATTGGTATAGGTTTCATGGGATGGTTTGACCATTCTCAAAAAGTCATCCCTAGCAAGGCTTAAGAAGCTTTAGGGTTTCTAGAATTTATATTGACTTTTATGCTTCAAATTAATGCTCCAAATATTTCTAAAATCTTTATAATATAATTGGAGTGTCTAGGAATTTTTCCAAGATTTATTGACTTATAAATATTGTTATTAAATTCATAATACCATATAATAAATTAATTTAAATTGTATTATTATTTAGAATTTAATATAAGAAGTCCCCTAAATAATTTTTAAATAATACCATATACTAATGTAGTGTTTAATAATATTATTTAGGGTTTTTATAAAAGAAATCCCCTAAATTAATTTAAATTAATTTAGGGGTATTTCACTACCTCTAGATTACTGCTACACGCTTTCCCGTACGTTATAGGCATTAATGCTACCTAGAAAACGAACATCACAAAAATGCCTTTGGTTCAGTTCATTGGAGTGACGAGTATAGGCAAGAACTTCACCATTGCCTTCGTCGTTCTTGTATCAGAATCAACGGACATCTATGTGTGGGCACTTGAACAATTAAGGGAACTCCTTGGTCGGACTAAAACCTCAACATTTATCACCGACTGATGTCTGGCCCTGATGAATGCCTTACAACAGTTATTCCTGAATCTCATCATCTTCTATGTCGGTGGCACATAAGTAGGAACATTCAGGGGAAAACGGAGACGTATATGGGTGATAGAGGAAGGGCGACGGCTGTAGTCCGAATGTGGAATTCGGTTGTCTACTCAAGAACAAAGCAGGAGTACAACAAGAGCCTTCAAGTATTCAAGAATACATATAGAAGCTATCCACCTTTCATTACGTATGTTGCATCAGTCTGGGGGAAACAAAGGAAAGATTTGTGGAGGCTTGGGTCAAGAATGTGTTGCACTTCGGCTACACAATGACAAATAGGCACGATTGTTAGTCTTGTAATTTTTAAGATAATACAGTCATTGTTATAGATCTATAAAACATACTTAAACATTTGATAGGGTGGAGAGCGCACATTCTGCTCTAAAGGTGAGATTAAGGAGTGCTAGACACACTTTGGATGTAATCTTCCAAAAATTGACGATCACGTTAATACTAGCATCAGGAAGCTAAAAAAGGACTTTGAGTCGGCAAGGAAAAAACACAGAAGAGAGCACATGAGGGTTCCAATTGCTGACCTGGTCGAGAAGGTTAGTATCCTATGCTTGGATGAGCTAGTAAAGGAGCTTGGTAGGGCGGATTATGTTCAAATGGATAGCTCAATCTGAGGATGTGACAAGGTAACCTCTCATGGATTACCATGTACATGTAAATTAAACTACATGTTGGATAGTGGTATACTGTGCTCAAAGAGGGATACACATCGTTTCTGGTATACCCTAAGCTGGAAGAATCATGAATCAATAGTTGATATGCTATCCTACAAGGAGGCAGAACAAAACAGATGGCGTGATATTGCTTCTGAGGTAGCACAATTAGACGATCCGGCTCTAATGGCCAAATTGTACAGTCAACTCCAGAACTTCCTTCATCCAGATATGGTATGCCAATTAGGAGAACCATTAGAACAGTTTGGGATTGGCAGACCTACCGGGATCTCAAGACCAAACCGACGGGAACCTTCATCTTGGGAGCGTACCGACCAAGGGCGAGCCAGTCCGAAGGAGCACCATCAAATAGAAGATCACTTAATAGAGGATCATCATATCCGAATCGATTCACGCCCATAAACAGCTTCCCATACTACCAGTATTTCCCATCCAACCTATATCAATATATCACTGGGTATATTGATGTTCGTGGAGATGGTAATTGTGGTTTCAGGGTGATTGTTGACTACCTGTATTCAAACAAAGAGAGGTGGAAAGATGTCCGTAAAGGATTGTACCATCACATGAAGAATACAAAAACGGTGAGGCATGTATACAAGGACATGTTCAACGAAGCATCGTACAATGAAATGTTAAGAGCGATTCATTGGAATGGGGATGGGGCAGCACCTTCAGAGAAATGGATGACCACAGAAATGGGGATAGTGATCGCGACAAAGTATACTTCGATAGTAGTTTTCTACTCTACTATATGGGGGGTATGGCAAGTGCCACATACCTTCCGATCGAAAATTATACCAATCGTGATAGACCAAGAAGAGAGATCCACATAGGAGTTTGCCCCCAGGGTCATTTTGTAAGGTTTTGTATGGTTGATGACTCCCCACTCCCCCTGTCTATCCGCAGTGGTTCTATTATAGAGATCCAAACACAGTGGACCTTGGATTCATCCTTACAATCCAGGTTAGCTAGATGGAACAACGTTGTAACTTAGTTTTTTCTTTAACTTAGTTGTTGTAACTTAGCTTCTCTTTAACTTAGTTGTTGTAACTTAGTTGTTATAACTTAGCTTCTCTTTAACTTAGTTGTTGTAACTTAGTTGTTGTAACTTAGTTTTTCTTTAACTTAGTTGTTGTAACATTGTTTTTCTTTAACTTAGTTGTTGTAACTTAGTTATTGTAACTTTGTTGTTTTAATCATTTTGAGTGAAATTTGGTCATTCAATTCTCATTTGTTTCACAAAAAAGTGTCTCCCCACAACATTCGAACTTATTCAACTAAGTTTGGTGAAAAAAATTGTAATGCAAATAGTAAAGTTTTGCTATTCGCAGTACAAATTAATTTAAATCATATTAATAGTGTAAACATAAAAAAATGTAATCCAACACTTTTTATAAAAAAAAGATTCCAGTAATGATTACAACAAAAAAGTAACTAACGAAATTCGCTACTAATCAACTACAAACTTCTTGGGTAAAATTACATTCACATATCATTTTTGGAAGAAGAAAAAAACCACAGGGACACATCATTACATGTTTACAGCGTTAATCTGATTTAAAAAAAAATTACTACGGTGATTAGTAATTTTATACTGCGAATAGCAACCCCTTATTTATTTTGAATGATATAATAGGGCGGACCAACTTTAGACCACAATGTGACAAGTGACACACATAAAGCTTAATATATAACTATAATTTATTTATGTTAGTAATAGTTTTGTTGGTTATAGGGTTTTGACATCCTTATATTGATCAGTATAGACCGTGTTTTTAGTCTATGAATTACTCTTATATGTGGACAACGTCATTTATATTTTTTCTTTTAGTTCTTTGTTTTATTATTGTTTTCATATATTTTTTGTATTTCCCCTTCTTAGCATTATTTAGTTTTCATAAACTTTAATTTATCATACGCTCCATTCTTTTCTACCCCTGTAAATAGCAAGTATAATAAGATTAATTATTTTAATTTGTTAATAGACATTTTCTTTGTTAACTGAATTTTATCTTCTAGTTTATTTATAATAATTAATGTTTTGGTAACTTCAATAATAATAGTAAAATAAAATATTTTTACTATTACTATTAATTTCATAAATTATTTTAACATAGATATTTTATATTAGTATCTATTATCAATATTTAAATTTTATTTGACTGATACAGTGAAAACTTTAATATATTATATAAAAATCTCTAGCTTAAAATTATGGGTCCACCATCGAATATAATAACTAAAAACTGTTAATTTTAATAATTGATTTACTGACCATAGAAACAGTAAATCACTCAAGTAATAAGTAAAAATATTAAACATATGTAGTATTATATGTTATTTTTTAACAATAATAAGTAGTACCACATGTTATCATAATACAAGTCAATAAAATTCACCCAATAAGTCGGGGATTTTTTTTTGAAAAGAAAGATATATATATTATATTATATAAGAAGGGATACATGCAAAGTGACACCATGTAGAACATGTGTCAACTTCCCTAACCAACAAGTTACATATATCATTTCTAAAATAGTGTGGCTGGATTGCTTTCTCTCCACGCTGACAGTGTGAACGCACCATCACCATGGCTACCGCCATCGGCACCACCGTTGGTGCTAGCGGCACAACCGGCTTTTACGGCATCGTCTGCTACGCAGACTTCATTGACAGGCATCTGCTCCGCGGAGCAAAGATAGACGCTTCGGCTCTAGCAACAACGTTGAAGATGAAAGCTGTGATTGCAAATCCCACCCAAACCCACAAAATACAAAGAAACTAAAACACAGCCATACACAGCAAAAAACTCTCCTAACCGGAGAGAAGACAAGAAACTAAACAGAGTTATTATTAAGCAAAAGAATATCTAGAGACTAGATGTTGAACTATTAAGTAAAATATGAGGACAAAAAAAACTAAAACTAAAAAGAAGAGGAGAGATGAGAGCTTTTCTCTCTCATGGACTACAAGGTGTCGTACAAAAGTCGGGGATATTGATATGAGGGTCATACGCTCAGTGTGTTTTCACTTCGCACAGTTGGAAAATGACTATTTTGCCCCTGCTTTAATATCTTTCAGAATTACTATATTTACCCACAATTTGTGACATATTACGAGGTGACCCCCAATTTCATTACGCACAGTCGGAATTCCACTACGCTCAGTCAGAAAATGACCAATTTAGAGGCTAATGTAGGCAAAATTTATTAAAAGCGGTTAAAAAAAAAACAAAGAAGGATTCCGAAGTACTATATAAGTAAAAAAAATATATCATAAAAATTATCGCCGGCCCTCCTTACCGGCGCCTGCGCCGGGTTCCGGTCTTAAAATTATATATCTTCTTCGTATAGCTCCGTTTTTCGATCCGTTTGCGCCGACGCGTTCGTCTTTTCGTCTACTTTGTCATGATTATACTTTGCTGATAATTTTCTGATATATGTAATTCTTCTTAAGCACAACATTAACTATCATCGACGTCTTGTTCGAAATTGCCTACAACCACTAATTACATGTCCGTTGAAGAAGAATCTATTTGAAATTCATTGAAATTTTCTATCATTTCACCAATTTCACGTCCATTGATGAAGAATCTATTTGAAATTATCAAAATTTCCACTCAATATCAATATTAATATCATTTAACTTCTTATTCCATTTTAAAAATGAAGCATGTTCTATTTCCTATCAATATCAATATGAACTATCATTAACTATCATCGAGTCCTTGTTCGACTTCGAAACACAACACCTATCAATTCCACTAAACTCATGTCCATTAAAGAAGATGAATTATACCTAGATCCCACAGATACTATAAATTTCAAACTGACATCTCTAAAATTCCAAAATGTATTAAAATACGTAAATAAATTTTCATCCATTATCACTCATCCTAATCACCGTGTGGATGAGATGAACCCAAATCCCCGACAAATAACAAATAAATCAAGTGACTAGATAATATGAAGTGATGACACGACGGATGGATTTTTGTGAATTTTTGTGACGGAAACACATTCTCCGTCGAATTGACGACACACTATGAGCTATTCATTTGAAACAAAAAAAGATAAAATAAAAAGGATGCTGAGATTAAATTAGAGATTGTGACCGTGGGTTTTTTCCGTCACACCAAATTCATACCATCATCTAACCTTTGAAAATTAGTATTTTTTTTCTGCTCATCATTTCCTCTCAATGAATGAATGTGTACACACATATAGTGGATGACAAGACAAGCCATAATAAATTAAATGTTGATCGAGTATTTTCTTTAGATAAAAATTAAGCAATTGATTACTTATGTAGTATACTTTTTTTATGAGATGTTTTTGTCTCTCTTTATTCTTTTAAATTGCATTAGTTTAAAAATATAATAAGAATTATAAGTAAGGGTATATATAATTTGACAACTTGTTGACTTTAACTAGATAATAATAAAATACTTACTATGAATATATGTATTAAATCTCAAAACTTAATTATATGTGAACGAAGATTAAGTATGTACTCTATGTCTTAATTAATCTTAATTATTAAAAATAAAATTTGGCTGTAAATAAATGACACATATGATAAATCATAACGTCGTAAAGATAAACCCTAAAAATGCTTTCGACGTTTTTAGTTTCATAGGGTGGGTTTTGGGGGTAAGGTAATCTATTTGGAATTGTTTCGTACTTTATATTGTAGCAACTAACTCGACAGGTTTTTAGGGTTTGTGGTAGCGGGGTTAGGGTCGTTAGACCCTAAACCCGCCACTATAAACCCTAAAAATGCCTTCGACGTTTTAAGCTATCCTAGGTTGGGTTTTGGGTGTTTGGGGAGTATGGTAATAATCTATTGGGAATTTGTTTCATACTTTATATTGTAGCAACTAACTCGACATGGTTATAGGGTTGTGGTAGCGGGTTTAGGGTCGTTAGACCCAAACCACCACTACAAACTCTAAAAACGCCTTTGACGTTTTTAGCTATCCTAGGGTGGCTTTGGGAGGTAGGGTAATCTATTTTGGAATTTGTTTCGTACTTTATTTGTAGCAACTAACTTGACAAATTTTTAGGGTTTGTGGTAGCGGGTTTAGGGTCGTACCCTTAACCCGCCACTACAAACCCTAAAAATGTCTTCGACGTTTTTAGCTATTCTAGGGTGGGTTGGGTGTTTTTGGGGGTGGTAATCTATTTAGAATGTGTTCATACTTTATATGGTAGCAACTAACTTGATAGGTTTTAGGGTTTGTGGTAGGGGTTTAGGGTCGTTAGACCCTAAACCCGCCACTGTAAACCCTAAAAATACCTTCGACGTTTTTAGCTATCCTAGGGTGGGTTTTGGGTGTTTTGGGGGGTAGGGAATCTATTTTGAAGTTGTTCTATAATTTGTATGTCGTCATTGACTCGTATAGACCCTAAACCCTACACTATAAACCCTGAAAATCCCTTTGACGTTTTTAGATGTTATAGGGTGGTTTTTAGGGTGTGTGGTGTAGGGCAATCTATTTTGAAGTCGTTCTATACTTTGTATTGTCGTCACTAACTCGACAAATTTCTACACCACAATTATAAATAACGTTTCCAATGTTTTACATAAAGGTATTCACAAATTTAGATAAACGTTTCCACGTGTTAATTTAAACGTTCCACATTTCTAAAATTCCATGATTATCTATAACGTTTTCACTGCATGATTATATATAAACATTTTTATAATTATATGTGATGTTTCCATGACACAATTATATATTATGTTTCCACCGTTATACATAAAGGAGTCCACGAGTTCAGATAACGTTTCCACCTTTTTATTTAAACGTTTTCACCTTTAAATTTAAACATTCCATGTGTTATATATACGTTTCCACGTTTTTTTTAAATGTTTCCCCGTTTCTACTGTTTCATGACTATGTATAACGTTTCCATGACATGATTACATATAAACATTTCAGTAATTATATATGAATGTTTCCCTGGCACAATATGTTTCCATGATTTATATATAAACGTAAACACACATGATTACTTATATACGTTTACACAATATAGATTTCCATGCCACAATTAAATATAATTGTTTCTACGACGCATTTCCACGCCACAATCAAGTATAACGTTTTCACCGTTATGCATAAACGTATCCACTAGTTTATATAAACGTTTCCATATTTTTATATAAACGTTTCCACGTGTTTATATAAACGTTTCTACGTGTTTATATAAACGTTTCCACGTTATACGATTCGATTATTATATATAAACGTTTCCACATCATGATTATACAACAAACATTTCCATCTTTATACATAAATTGAATTGTGAGTCAACTTTACCTACTTATTAACATTTATTTTTATATATGCACTACACTATAACTTATACATGAAGATTAAAAAATTAACGCGCAATATTTTTAAAAAATAATATACAACACTTCTTTTGATTGTGAAAATAATATAAATATTGGTTTGGTATTTCTATATTAGCAACTTTCTTAATTTAAATAGTTAATTGGTGTATTTTAAATTGTTATACTTCATTTTTTAACATATATGTATCAACAACAAATATTATAAGATTAGAAAACTATAATAAAATAGTCGTGGTCATTAGTATTTTTCTTCAAAAAAATATAAATATGTAACTTGGTGTTTTTGTATTAATTCAATTTTTTTTTAAAATCACTTTGGATATATGTATCAAAACAATATTATCAAATTAAATAAATAATATTTAATAATCATACATATATGAATATAGTCAAATAACTTTTATATAATTAATGAATTATTTATAAACAACTATATTATTACGGAATGTATTATTAAAAGGATAAAATAATTACACTTAACATTTTTAAAATAATAAAAAAAACAAAACAAATTTGTATAAAAGATGAGATGAGACGTCAATAACAAACCAAAACAACAGTGATAGGATATACCCATGAATGACACTCTCAATGTAAAAACAAAGTTTTGAGTTCCGTCATGACGGAGATACCTGTCCGTCACAGAATCTGCAACACGGGGGATCATACTCACCCACCTAACTCAAACCCAATATGGGTTAGTTTGGGGACAGCTGTTGGGGTTGTCTTTGGGTCCTGCTGCTGGAAAATGAGAAGTGTTAGCGGTTGGTTTTAGTGTTTGATACAACACCTGCTGATGGTTTTAAAAAGCAAAGACAATTGTTAGTTTTCGCTGTTGAAAATTGAGAAGTCGTCCGCGATAATTTTACAGAAACTGTAACTGCTAGTTTTAGGCATTGAGAGAAGCTTGCTGATTTTGAAAATTGAAAAATTGTTCTGCCGTATTTCACCATTGACTGGCGTTTCTAGCGACTCGGCTCAATGCGAAAGCGTCCGTGCCAACCAACTTGGATTTGAAGTTTCCTCGAAGGTCATTCCACATTGGGTAGCGTTGACAGTTTGGGTGGAGCCACCCTCGGTTTGACTAGTCGCTGCCTTCCAACACGAAACTCCAAACCCCCAACAGAACCTTCAAAAAAGAAATCAACGAATTCCGTCCGCAGACAAGCCTGAAAATTCAACGGTCACGATTTGATCAACTTGTTCATCTGTTCTAATTTGCCCCTCGCCCATGCCCGCCATCTGGTATTTCCTTCCTGCAACATTCTTCATATCTCCTCCTTTTCGTTCTTGGTTCCTCTTAAACGATCGAAAATAAGCTGCCTTTGATTTATCTTCCCTGCTCAACGTTTCGTAGAACCCTAAGTAACGTCGTCGTTTTTGCTATTCACCCTCTTACAGAGCGGACATTCTCTGATATCCTTTGCTTGATCCTCTTCATCCTCTGTCCTTTTCCCTGCGTAGCGGTAGCTCCCTACCCCGCCCCTTCCCAAACTGATCTTGATCAAGAAATTAAGATTGGGTTTCGGATATCAGCGCGGGGAATCCTTCATACATCAGATTATTTCTTCTGCGTCTGACAAGATGGTTATATGAAGGAATTGTATCCTTATTTATATTCTGTTTTGTATTTTATGGGTGTATTTGCTGCATTTATCTGTGTAGTCTTTGATTTGCCCATTCAAGTGGTTCGTTTTTGGTGGGTAGTTTTCTCGTTGTAGCTAGATGGTTTTGACCTTGAGTTATTTTTGATCAACTACAAGCGAAGTTGCCGATTGCTATTCGCCCTTCTAGTTGTTAATCATACCTTGCAATTTCTTAAAAGCTTCCGGCTGGTCAATCTGTCCTCATGTTAAGGAAAATCAAACATCGACTAGCTTTTTTCCCGATTCAAGCAATCAATTGGTCTCTACCAGGCTGATAAATTTATTACTATCTAGCATGCTTGTTTTTTGAAACTATGATGATGTTCGATAATACTCCTGATCATGGAATTCATAGTTTTCCTTGACCCATTCCTTTGCTGTGCTTCTGCTGGCTCGGTTTTAGTCGGATTGTCATGCCAATGTCAGTTGAAGAGGTAACTAATTAGAAACCCAAGATATATATATCAGACGACCCAACAAGCGGCAACAGTAGACAAGTTTGTTCACTTTCTTTGTTTCTCTGCCTTTTTTGTAGTATGAGATAGCGCAGATGTACATGGTCATCAAAATGCAACAGAAGAACACAACCAGCACGGAAGGTGTTGAAGTGTTAGAGAATAAGCCTGTTGAAGACCCCGTGTTTGGAAAGGGTCATTACACTTCCAAAGTCTACCGTTTCCAAAGGTAAATTAAATCATTTTGTGATTCTTGAGACAATTTCCTTACTTCTCAAGCTGGTAGTAGTCCGACAGTTTTTCTGAATCAATGGGAGTTCAACTTTTTACAGCAAGGTTCCAACTTGGATCACTAGCTTTGCACCAGCAGATGCACTTGTGTTGCAGGAAGAAGCTTGGAATGCATACCCAAAATGCAAATCAGGTTCCTAACAGTTTAGACTACTCTGTATTTCTTTTAGAAACCAATCAAAAATCTCATTTTGGAAGATTGCTGATACTTGGTTTCTTTTGCGGGTTTCTGTTTTTGAAATGGAACTTCAACAATATGATGATCAGTCATCAAGGTAAGGTGTCTCCATTGCTTTTTCTTCTCTAGTATTTTGCTTCTATCTGTTACTTGAGAAACTTTTCAGAGGACTTCTTTCCTGATCATGTCTCATTTTGCTTTGCAGTGTCCATACTTCAGCAAGATGCTTCTCACCATCGATACGGTTCACGTGGCAGACAATGCACAATCAGAAAATGTAAAGATTTAAACTATTTGAGATCTTGTATCTAGAACTCTTATGTGCCAGATATATGAATCAGTGTTGGCAATGTGCATGGTTGTAATTAGGTGCACAGATTGAGTAAAGAACAACTAGCATTCCGGGAAGTGGAAGTCATTGACTTAGCTTCATCTGTAAGTGATTACTGGAGCTACCTGGTTGGAACTTGTGATGTGGATATCTCGCGGTTCAGATCATCAAGAACTGGTCGTGGCCCGCTCTTGGATGGGTGGAGGGTAAAGCCTTGCTCTATGCAATTGCTTTCCATATTGGACATTTTCGTTGATGATCAGAGATGTAATATCTGAAAGTACTATTTGGTTCATTTTTGTAGGAAAGAAACTTCCCAGTGATGACTGCATACAAGCTGGTAACTGTGGATGCACCTTACTGGGGCTTTGGCAGAAAGCTCGAGCAAGCTCTAATCTCGGTATGCATTTTATCTGATATTATGCCCCTTGAAACATATCTTGATTTGGCTAACTAGGCAACCACGACTGCATCTGCTCATATTCTAATGCTACTCGTCCTTATTTTTCTGGTTGCAGGGTGAAAGGGCTCTTTTTCTTGAATCTCATCGCTATTGTTTTGCCTGGATAGATGACTGGTATGGATTGACCAAAGCGCAGCTTCGACAACTCGAACGACAATGTTACTCTCCAACAAATGAGGTAAACCATCCAATCTTTTTTTTTTTCTTCATTGAACACGATCTGATCACAGCCAGAAGTTCATGGCTCCTTGCCCATGTGTAGAGACTAGACATCAGCTTTCAAAATTACTGTCTGTACATACAAAAACGGGTATTCAATAGTTGCTGTTTAAGAAACTGATAGTCCCTGGAACAGGACTACAGAGAGTCACCATCCCAAAAGAACAAGGAAGCTGCTCAGCTGGATCGGAGATGTTCCCTGGACAAATTCCCCCACAGCCCAACACTTAAAACCGAGGAGCAAGGAGTCTATTGTCAAAACGGCTGATGTGCTAAAACTATATATGAGACCTCTCTCTGGTTCGGCGTAGCAAGATGAATTTGTTAAAGGTGGCAGTATTAGAAACACCTGATCAAAAAAGTGGGAGAAGACAGAGATACCCACAAAACATAAGGGTGGGAGTAATTTAATCCATCAGATATGAGACAACTAGAAAACTTGCTGGTTTAGTTTGTATAATTTAATTGATCCTGTTTATGAGTTCAAATACACTATTTCACTGTATTAAGTTGCAGTATATATGTATATAATTTTGTCAACGAGAAAAACAAAGAAATCAGGCATTTTGTTTTTTACATGTGTTGAATTGATTTTTAGAGAGTAAAACACCATGACTCTTCTTCTGAATGTAAATCATCAGAAAGTACCTGCCGGATGCTAGAGGTCTGAATTCTCAAATACTGTTGTGGCTGGTCTCAACTCTTCCTCATAAGTGGAGAGATCTTCTGTCAAGTTATCATCTTCTTTCTGTTTCATCTAGATTACCTGCTCTGAGCATTGTTGTTAACATTTATTCTATCTTTCCTATCAACGATGTCATTCTACTTTGGTAACCTAGTTATGCGACGTCGAGAGCAGCTAGGTTTTATATGTCGCCCCTTCCATCCATAGTGTAGATTAACTACAATTTGACATTTCTTGTTCTTTCTTTGATATTCTAGGTTTCTTGTCTCTTTGTAGAATTATGGAGAGTTTTTTTTTTCATTTCTCTCATCGTAATTTATTGTTTTCTCAATAGAGTTTAAAAGACTCATGTCTGTATTTCAGTATTAATGATATCAGTGTAGGTTTCGCTCGAATGTTCATTCTTCAGAGATGACTAAAGCCAGCAGCAACATCATGATGATCTAAGATATGCTTGAATTGATCAGTAATTCCAAATTGTAAGATCTCGGAACTCAGAATAGATTATCTTATCCCCTCTATGTCCACATGTTTGATCTTCCAGGTATGGTTATGACCTCAAGACGGAATCAAACTTCAGTCACGGAAACAAATAACCCTTACAGCCCTAGTGGTGAAGAATATGATCAGAATGATTGATGGACCATCGTCATAACATGATAATGTTGTGGCCAAAAAACTTGCTTGGGGTAGATGTAGTGGATTGGTGATGAACATTGTCGTCACACTGGTAAAACTAGGCATGGTAAAGATAGATATTATGAGTTTCACAGTTGCCCAGCAGGATGGAAACAAAGGGAACAATAGAAAGATGACTACAAATGTTGCGTTTGATGTCAAGATAGTAATGGTGGGCAAGCTAACAGTAGGGCTTTGCCAATCTTAGAAATGTCTCGAAAACAATTGCATCATCCAATTTGTTACTTTTACAAAACGAGTTTCAATTAGAAAACAATTGCATCTACCTTTCTGACAACTAAAAAAACCTCTCTGAAATAACACCTTCAGTACATAAATGCAAAGCTCAAACTCAATTTTGCTAAGAATTGATAACTATAACAAAAAAAAAAATCTGCAAGAAGCTAAAGCATAGACATCGGACCAGCAACCCGTTTGTTCAAAGGGTCGGTCCATATGCGTTACCCAAGAAAGTTGCAACAGACTGGTATACGGCAGGTAAGGGCATAATCAGATAAGCGGTAGGAAAAGGGTTCACTGACGATTCAAAGGGAACCCATATCTCGAGGCTTACAAAGAACAGTATTTCACTATCTCAAATCAACATTGTAAGGGATCGACACTACAGATGGAAAACCGAGCCGTCTGAATAACTTGTTCTTCCATAAGCCCTCGGCAAAGAACAAAGACCTGCAGGGATTGACCATCTCAGGGAATGAAGTATAGGTATTCACCATCCCAAAAAGAACAAGGAAAAAGCAGTTCAGCTGGATCAAAGGTGTAACAGAAAGGCTAACTTCCCCACAAGCCCAGGCTAAAACCTAAGCAGTAAGGCGTCTATTATTACAAAGCCAGGAGAGCAAGGATACCGACATTTGAAGTGAAGGGACTATACTATATGTAGCACACCAGATGAAACATGACAGAGAAGAACATGAGTACAAGGATAACAAAAAAATATAAACAAATTGGTAGTAATGTGTCACCATTATAAAAGTTGCTGTTGTTGTACCCTTTCAATTAATATTCATTACATGAAGTTGCTGTATGTATATTTGCCACCATTAATGAAAGAAATACGAACAATCCGCAAGAGCTGGAATACATGTGTATTCCAAACTGTAGATTCCGCACACCTGCACTTAGTTTTCGGATTCACACAAGTGATGGTGTAACTGAATATCAACTAACTGCCTATGACCGGTTTCCATTGCTAGATGCATTAAATACCTAATTTCAATTCTAAAGACATTTAGATCCAGAAATAATGACACAAGAAGATCAACACATTTGAAGAAGAGAGGCGGTTGTGTGGATGAACATAAACATATCAAAACAACCCTGTAAAAAAAACAAGAATCTAATATAGAGAGCACATTCTAGCACCAAAAAAGGAAACAGAAAAAAGCAACAGGTTCAAGAACAAAGCGGATTGGCATTACCAGGCCTACAACACCAACCGTCAAGTGAGTTACTTACAATACATGATGATATTAATCCTTTTTAGGTAGAAGATGGCATTGATCATTGATAACCACAAAAACATAAATTGTTAAAGAAAGACTAGAGGGATAAATCTTATTGGAACAAAGATACTACTTCTCATTAACCAACCAGAAATTTCAAACACTTACACAAGAACACTTGCACACACTTACACAAAAACATTCACAAGTAATTCGCTGCCCCTCTATCCATCATGTTTACTTTATTTATAGGCACTATTGTCTAACTCCCCTCCCTACGTCTAATATGACTATTCCAAAGAAAAGGTAATTATTCAAACGTAACAAGAAACTATTCAAACAAAAAAGGTTACTGCCTAATCATTCAAACAAAAAAAGAAATTATTCAAACATAAAAGGTTATTCAAACGTAAAAGGAAACTATTCTAAATTAAATGGTTACTACCTAAACTCTCTACTTTAATCTAGAATTATTCCCCTTCTTATCCTTTATTATTCTCCTTCTTTATCCTTTATTATTCTCCTTCTTTCCCTCTTACGTCAAACTTCCCTTTAACCATATAAACCTTACAGTCTGCACCCTAGAAATTAATTTCCTGACATAAATACATCATAATAATTCAAAAAGAACGAGAAACTAATCCAAGCAAAGACACTGCAATCGCTTCTTATCAATCCAAGGGTCCTAATAATTAAAACAGATTTGACAGTGCAGAAAAGCGCTAGAATAATAGTATGCTAGCACCACAAATCAGAAACCACGTCACAAGTCTTAGAAACAACAGTGTTCACCATCTCCAATTAACAACTAAAGTATCTTCGTTCAGTCTGATGAAAAGTTCAAACTTATTTGAAGTCCTCTTCCTTCAATGAATTCTCAACAAATAACCTAACCGTAAAAGTAAGCCCATGATTCCCACCACAATTCAACATGGAAGAAAACTCCGTAAAAGGAAAACTATCATGGTCTGCCAATTCTTATCATCCAGCAACAGCACAAGTCAAAAGTGCATAATGCTAAAATCCCACTTTGTGACATTCTCAAGAGAAATTCCAATATCACCAATTTCACAACCTCTTGGCTCCCAAATGACTCCAATTTTACATCTACGAATAAGCAACAAACAACCTAACCCAGACAGACATTCAAAGCTCACTCTGACACAACAGTGAAGCCCAAGGCCTTCTTCATCTTCACGCTGAAGATGTGGCATGTACATTATCATTTTTCAAGTAAGACATATGACACAATGCCATTAGACACCAAGTTCTAATATATGCTATGAAGAAGTAAAAACACAAACAAGAAGATTCAATATTTTAAATGCAAACCTATCCGAATGTTCCTACTTGCTTAGCTTTAGAATTGAAATAAACGAGAATATTGTACAACGAGAATTTTACTAGCATTGCTAGAGGCTAGAGGCCTCAAAGGTCTCACACATCAAGTTTTAAACGCACTCAAACCAGAAGAAAACAAAACAAGAGCATATAATGAGTAACATAATTAAAGGAAACGTTCACAGAGATGTCAATTTACCGTGCATATTAAGTAAAAAAGGCCATCTGTGGAAACAAGAGAGACACATAAACAAAGGCAACCAACTCTAGATCTGCACATGAATTTCAAACTGAAAAGATCTAAATAGCCTGAACTCCATGTTAGTTGTTTCATACAATGGCATTCACCATTGATAAATCTTCAGTACAAGCTCAGACCCAATACTACAGAAGAAATTAAGAAACTGTAGCAAAATGACAAAGCAGGAGATTGAACGGAGACATTGAACAGCTTCCTGCTTGCTACATATCATTCATATGAGGATCCGAAAAATAGGAGGAAAACTGCAACATATTAGAGTCTGCTCGCTTACAACTCAAACTGAATCCATATTCAAGTAGTACAAAGTACAGTGTTCACTGTCTCCATCTCACATTGAGAAGGATCGGCATTCATTCAGATGGAGAACTGAAAAAGTAGTATTCCTCTTTCTTGCATGAAACCTCAATAACTAGTCTAACCAAGAAAGTAAATCCACCGTGATTTCTATCACAGTTCCGATATGAACAAGAACCCAATTATCATCTCCTGCCATTTATTTTTCATCTAGCAATAGCACAAGTCAACCGTGCACAACGCTAAATCTACAACGCCCCGCTTGGCAACATTCTCAGCTGAAGTTCTAATCTCATCAAATTCCTGACCTAATGGTTCACAAATTATATTCTACATCCAAAAAAAGCAAAGAACAAGCAAACAAACCTCCGACTTACAAAAAAATGGCCTTCCAATCAATCACTCCAACACCACAGTGGCACCAAGGCCTTCATCTTCTCAATGATCGCATCTCCTTCCTCCTTAGTCACACCTTTCTTGACCACAATCGGCGCCTTTTCCACCATATCCTTGGCCTCCTTTAATCCAAGTTCAGTAAACCCTCTCACCTCCTTAATCACCTTGATTTTTGCCGCTGCATCGTACTTCTCCAGCTTGACATCGAATGCCGTCTTCTCCTCCTTAGGCGCCGCGGCCTTCCCTGCTCCGGCACCAGCTTGTTGTCCTGGGTCAAGCCCCGCGAGTGATGGTGCGGAGTTGCTGAGACCCAGTCGGAGGCGGAATAGGATTGAGTAGTCGTAGCGCTCGAGTTTGTTTAGGGATAGGAGCTCGTCGGCGATTCTTTCGAGCTTGGGATTGGATACTGAGGAGTTTGGTGTGGGTGTGGTGAGGTTGCGGTGTGAGATGGATGATGTGGATGTGGTGGGAGTGATGGGGTGTAGGATTCGGTTGAGGAGGAGTCGAGGTGCGGGTCTGGGAAGTGGCGGAGGCATTGCGGAGGAAGGTGGATGGAGAGGAAGTAATTATGAGAGCGCAAGCGCGCTTACTGTTGCGGCAGTGGGAATGAGGGACCCGAAGTATGCTGATCTGCGATCTATGTCTCACGATGGCTATGGGTTTGGTTAGGGTTTTCAGTTTCCACATACAAGAATAGCAGATGAGAGTGTTTTTTTTATTCGTTTTTAACGAAGCTCTGACTTTTTATTTAGAACGACTAAAAAACACTACCCATCCTCTCCCTTTCTGTCTCTGCAACTTCAACGCCTTCACGGTTGTAGACAGACCAGAACAGCGTCTCTATAGCCGCCTCCCTCGCTCCATCCATCCACCTACAATTGCTACGAAAGCACCTCTCTCTGTCGCCGTCGCGCTCGTATATTCTCTGATTTGAAGGTACGATTTCCCTTCTACACTATAACTTCTTCTTCTTTGAGTTCGAGATATCTATTATCCTTATTCTACTCCGTTTGCACCATGAAATGAAAATTCCGCGTATTCGCTGTATTGTCTATTGCTGCGGAGTTCTTGCTATCGATTTGAGCCATTTGATTTTGCGGAAATTCGTATGCAGCAGGAGATTTTGTTGAACATTAGTGTACCACAGAGAACAATAACTGAAACTAAGTTGGCACTACTAGTTATCGTCATTATTCTCTTCCTGATAGGAACTTAGGTTTTTCAATGTTAAAACGATATTCAAAGTCTTTTACTCTCTGTCACTGTAGTAAAACAGAGTCTGAATTGGTTTGTTGGTCTCATATCTAAATAGTAGCTCGCATAGGATGGCAACGGGGACAAGATGGAAAGGAAAGGATTCACAAACCAAAGCTCTATCACAACCAATGTCCTTAACAATCTTAGACCTCCAATCTTCACTCCTATCCTCTCCTCATTCAAAACCAGCAGCTGCAGTCTTATCCGGATCAAGCGTCCTTCTTGAAGCCAATCATTCCCAAACGGAACTTCTCACTCGTGCTTGCTTCGGCCGACCAATCATCACATCCGACCAAAACGAAACAAGCAGTGGTTCCAACTAGGATTAGAGGAAGCCTTCTACCTCTACCACTCGTTGAAATGCCTGGAGATTACCAGCAAGGGTAGTGGAGATAAGAGAAGTGGTAGCAGTGGATGTGGTAGCTCTGTGGATGAGCTGTGGCGGTACATGTGTTCAAAGATGGATAACTTCCCGTTCCTGTATAAGACATACTCGTATCTCAGGATGAAGAACTGGGTTGTGAGATCAGGGTCACAGTACGGTGTGGATTATGTTGCGTACAGGCATCATCCCGGGTTGGTTCATTCGGAGTATGCTGTGATTGTGCTGTCGGATGAGGAGGAGAGTGTGCAGCAGAGGTTGAAGGTTTGGTCGGATATTCATTGTTCGGTGAGGTTGTGTGGGAGTGTGGCGAAAACGTTGTTGGCGGTTAGAGTGAGGAGGAAGACAAATAAGAGTAAGGTTGATTCTGTGGTGTGTTTGGAGGAGTTTAGTGTGGAAACGAGGACAATTAGTAGGTGGAATCCAAAGCAAACTCGTGAGGAGAAGAAGACAATAGAGGAGGACCAAGCGGCGGTGGTGGTTGATGAAGATTGCAAAATAATGCCAAAAAAGGAGTTGGATTTAATAGGGATTTCTGTAGCAACCGACCAATAAGAAGTATGTATGTACCAACACTAGAATCAAACACCACACCACACACCATACACACACCACACACTAATAGTGTGTTATCTCTATCGTTGCTTTTTGCTGGGAAGATATTGACAATGGCAGAATTTGTCTTACTAGCTTACATTCATACGTCCCTCACGTAACAACAACAAAAATGAAAAAAACCATTTGGGCAAAAGAGAGTTTGCAAAAAGAAGTTACAATAATAACAAAACACAGAGACACTCCAGCGGATGATTTCTGTAAAATGCCATCTATCTAGAAATGTATCCTGCTTGGCTGAGACTTGGTCATCCTGGTCTCACCATACGGCTCATCATTATCCATCCTCTTGTTGTTCCTCATGGCCGCATAGGCTACAACATAGAGAATGACAAGGACGATGAGCACAACGATGTTAATGACAGAAACTTTCCTCCAGCTGTTCCTGAGACTAGCTAGCACACCAGCCTTACACGAGTCACAAGCATAGCATAGCCATGACTGGTCATTGTTCCATCTAGAGCAATCCATGTTGAGTCCGGCTGAACTGGATGCAACTGGATACCATACAGTCTCGTTCCAGTATGTGAACCCGCACTCTGTTGGTGGCTTGCAACAACCGGACTGTGAGAGATTTGATTTGATTGTTGGAATGAAGAAATTGTTAGAAAGGACATATATTATAAATACTACATATATGCAAGTGTGTGTGGGTTCATGTAATAGGAAGACAGCAGTATATAAATGGATAACAAAAAATGCAATTTCTGTGTTGATTGTCATGGTAGATTTGTTGGATTAACAGGTCCTATCTTTGAATCTTACTTGGTAGCGGCAAGGAGGGTAAAACAAGGAGTGAAATTGAAATGGTTTCTCAGTAGATTTGGGTCCCCACAAGTCTCCAAACCTTTTCATCGTCCATTGTTTGCTAGATAAGAAGATAAGCGTGTACTAGCAGTAGTGTCCCTCAATGAATGGAGGCACGTACTTGCTTGCACTTACCTTACCTTGTTAGTTTCTCATCTCTCCCTCCTGACCCCACCACATTCAAGAGTGAGTAGTTTTTATTTACCCTGATTTCCCCAAAGTTTATGTGAAGAAGATAAAAAGGAGTGGGGCAATTGAGAGAGAGAGATAAGTAAGCATTTTGACCGGTAGCGGTCAGTTAACTAGCAACCTCAATTGCCTTGAAACTATTTACTGGTCCAGTTTACAACGGGAACAGTAACAGAGAAAAAAGAAAATTCTCCACTGATAAAAGAGATGGATTGTGTTGCTTATTGTATGTTATGTCATGATTATAAAGTACTCATATAAAATCAGATACCACCTCGACAGTTTTGATTCTGGTTCATTTACTTTCCGGTGAAAACGAGAGAGCGACATTTTCATACCATATACACACTCACTGTAATGCAACTAACTTCAAAAGTATTTTCCAATTCTTGCTAATTTGTTACTACTACTTTTTCTCAATCTCTAGTCCTTCTCAAACCTATTCCTGGACCACTGCTTTTCAAATAAATTCTCGTTGGTAAAAATATATATGAACCTGGCTGAATATACCGACATCCCACACTATTACTATTCTATTCAATTAATCAGCTATCAAGCTATAGTTACTATTTCAGTTGAGTCTAGATTTAATCTTTAATGTGAAGAGCAGGCACTAATGACAACCAAGCTTTTCTATCTGGATTAATCTCCATCATTAATAACGTGGTGGAGTCTTATCATATGTATAGTAACATGGCAATCATAGATAACCTCACGAGAGTATATATAAAAAGAAGATAGGCATGTGAGTTGTCCTGTCCCACTCCACTCCAAAACAAACCATCATCATTAAATTGACCACCCAAGAAGGGCCCATAACATATGTTAATTACTAATCGCATGTCTAGCCACGTCAATCGTATTCATTTTATCTTTTTTTTTTAAAAAAAAAAGACTTTCTTTTCAAACACATTTTTTTTTTGCATCATTATAAACAAATTCACGTTACTTTAACAGTTTAACTTGGAGGCGTGTTCCAAATTTTGAAAATCTACACACGTCAAATGCAATCAAGGACAAACGCAAGCAAAGTGCAACAATTGATATTATTTGCTTGAAACTTGAAAAAGAGGACTGTTTTATTTTAGATGAAGGAAAAAAGAGGAGTGTAGTTAGATGAACGTTGAGTTACGGGGTTACCTGAATAGGCGCGAGTTTCCGGGAGTAGAACATATCAGCAGTTTCAGGGACACCGTTGACCATACGGCCCATCTTAGCACATGTGTGTGAATCATGAATACAAGAACTGATCTTAGCCCAGTATCCAGGATCTGACACACGGTCCTTAAGCCAACCTGAGTAGTCTTGAAGGTAATAGTCAAGGTAAGCCCGGCCCATGAGTGGATGACCAGACCCTTTGTCGGTCACGGCGTAAGCGAAGATGATGAACCCTAGCAACGCGGCTATTATCAAGAACATCGCCCATAAGTAGAAGTACATCAGGAACGTGTTCCTGCAGACGCAACAAGAGGGAGGATTATATATACTCTCATACTATCAGATCACTGGTATGGTGGTAATTAATAGTCTAGGATTTTGGAAGAGTAGTGAGAGTGTAAATTATTGGTTTGATAGATGGTCGAGTGAAGGACTAATTGGTGGAATGAATTACAAGCATCAAAAGGTTTTGCACTACGGAATTTTATTTTATTTTATTTTGTACAAAGAAAAAAAAGTTGATTAGCTTTATTAGAATAGCAGGTCGGTTATTGAATCCATTGTTGTGAGCTACAGAAGAAATAAAAAGTAGCAGAAAGTGAGGATTATACAAGTATAGAAAGAAGAATATGAAATCAGCAGTGATTTGTCACTTCCCTCCCGTTATCGCCAGATAATACTACCAAAGACGGAAACAAACATCTCGAATCTGGTAGTATTTCACAGACAGTCAGTTATCGAAATCACTTTATTGTTAGTTACAAAATTGAAAGAACAAAAAAAAAAGTTGAAATGAAAACTCAGGATGGATTAAGATGAAATTAATAGATAAAAGCTAGGTTTGGTACCTGTAGCAAGAACCAGCGAATCCGGCGAGAGAAACGACCATAATAGAAACACCTATGACAATAAGAGGCCATTGAAGAAATCGCATACAGTCACTGCTACTAGCTCTGTTACTTAACCAAATCCCACCGCCTAAGATCACAATCGACAGCAGGAATGTCATGAAATTGGCTACACCGACTATGTGATTGCTCGTTCTCATCTTGTTGCACTTCTTTAAATACTTTCTTCCGATCTGGAATTCTTCGAGTATCTAGCTAGATAGAAAAGATATGTGTATAGAAAACTAACAGAGAGCTACGTTTACTGATTTGTTGACTCCAACTGCAAGAGATATAGTATAAAGTTGTATCTGCTGTACTCCCCTCTATTTGACTCGTTTCAGGTCTGGTTGTTGTGATTGGGAGAAAATAGAAGAAGAAACAGACGAAAATAGCGGTTGTTGTATTCTGTTGTGTGTGGTACGGTGGTGTTGGCTCTTCGTTTGCTTTCCCTCTTTTTTTTTGTGCTCCTGGGTAGTAGTAGGGAGAGGAGGGGGGAACGAAGATTCGCGTTAGATGCAGGCAGAGAGGGCCGAGTGAGGTATACTCGGGAGGAAGAGGAGAAGGACGCGGGACAGAGTATTTAATTAAAAAAAATCGTCGTCATGGACTCTGAGAGAGTGTGTCTTTTTTATTTTAAGCAAGTTTAATTATTACTATTATACTGATATAAACAAATAAAAATGGGCGGGCCACTGGATGGGTTAGAGTGTTGCGGTGAGCATGGAGGAGTAACAGTCACAACTGAGGTTATACGACGAGACACACAGCTGTCATAAATCCCAAAGGGACCGTACTTGCGGTTTATGTTGGCAATCGATCAATGGTATACGGAAAAGTGGAACCTTCAATTCGAAACCGAAACTGGTATCTGGTTAATATTAACTATCCGTATTTTAGTTATTGGCTGCGTTCGGTATGGTTGTTTTAGTCTGGTTGTTTGTGGTTATTTATATGTGGCAGTAATTATTGGAGTAGAATGTAGGACCCATGTGGGATCCACGTGAATCCCACGTGGGACCACCACAAAACTACCAAGTTTATACCATGTTTGTGCGCACGCCGAACGAAGCCAATTAATTTCATGAAATATATTTAATTGGAAAAACTGTTTGAACTTTTTTTAAAATATACTCCTCTGTCAACATGTTATAAATTTAACTTTTACAATGGAATCCTTATGTTAAAAACTATATGTTATACAAATTTATTTTATCTCATATGTTTAATATTAAAGTGAAAAATTGTGCCAAAAAATAAACAGGAAGATGAAACTGAGACATAGGTAATAAATATAATAAAATTTTATTAAATTCAACGGTTAACCGATTTAAAAATACACTAAAATCCATAAATTTATATGTTGTTTCCAATTTATGAAATAAGCATACATTTACATCATTTCAGTCAATGTATAATTGGTCAAACCACAGTGAAACCGACGGTCAACCGCATCTAAATGAATTGATTATGGTGTCAAATGTAATTAATCGCCAATGCGGGAACGGTTAACCGTAGTCCTAATAACTTTGACCCAACCCGAACTCAACCCATAATCTTAGGGGTTAAGGTCTTGATTATTGACAAATTATTTTTTTGGGTCAGGGTAATATGCTAATTTTATGGGTTGGGTTAGGATAAAAATCCAAACTGATGACCCAACCAGAAACCCAAAAAAATATTTGTTAATAATAAAAAAATATTAATGTATATGTATACATTATTTTTAGACCAAACTATGTCTTAGCTTCAAACATAAAATATTTTACCAATCAGCTCGTCCAGTTGGCCTATACGACCTTAAAAAATATCACACACTTCATTATGTTAATCAAACAAACAGTCCAATCAACTCTGTATATCAAACAAATATTTTGAAAGTTTTGATTTCCCATCTTATTTATTTAGTTTGACTCAACCAACTCTATAAATAACTATTACAAGATTATTTTTGTGAATAATATATGTTTTTTGTGAATATATATATATCCAATGATATTATAGCAGGATAAGTATAGTACATTATGTCGACTAAAGTTGCTACTGTATTTTGAAAAGTGGTCTATCAAATGTTATTCTTCAGATGTTTAATATCAATTAAATATATTTTGTAATGCTATTCATGGTTATGAAAAGTAGATTATATACTTTGAAAAGTGGTCTATCAAAGTAGCTATTTTCTAAATGTATACAATAAAATCTCAAGCAATGTGACATTTATGAATGTGCTTGGTAATATGGATATTGTTTGTTTTAAAAATGGGATGGATGAGTTGGGTTAGGGTTTAAGAATTTTAAATAGGTTGAGTTAAGGTTATGATTTTGACCCATTTAGTTGGGTTGGGTTAATGATATTTCAAATGGGTTGGATTCGGGTTGATATTAACCCCAATCTATCAACCCAAATTGCCAAGTATAGTTAATCGGATCAAATGAGCGGCCCAGGTTTGGACAGGGTCAAGAATATTTTTATTTCTAATATCCAGGCCCGACTTTGAAATTTTTTGGCCACGCCAGACCCGGTTTTTTCAAGACTCTGTTGGTACCCGGTTTGCCCGGGACTTTTTTTTATATAATTTATAACATTGCAATTAATTAATAAAATTAGAAATAATTAATTTAATTTAAATAAATTATAAAAATAAAATAAAATTTATATTATACTCCTTCATGTTTTCAATGGATGATTTTTTGGATTCTTTTTCTATTTAAAAAATATAAAATATTCTAACATTTTTTACAATTCTATCATTCATCATTTATCTCACAACTATATTTTTCAAATTATTTCAAGTTCGAATGCAAAAAATAAGATAGAATATTTAATATTTTTCTTATTAATTGTTGCGTCTAGAGCTAAAAAAAAAAATTATTTGGAAAATGAGAGAGTATTATATATTTAAAAATATATATCTATTTTCAAATTCAAATCTACTGGACTTTTTTCATGCCCAAAATTTTGTCGGATCAGTCTAATATTTAATTTGGTCCTGACTTTTATCCAAATCTGCTCGATTATTTTTTTTCACCCAGTTTTTTAAAATCTTTTCAGGTTGAGCTAGGTCAAGTCATCAGATCAGGTTTAATTTGATCAACTCTAATTAATGATTAATTCGACTAATCAAATAACCAGTTAACCATTAGAAACACCACATAATAACACCGGATAATTCAATTCATAAAAGTCAATAGGGAAACACATGATCGTTTGCTAATGGATGAGATCGCCGTCGACATCGTCGTTCGATTGTTAGTTCACCGTCCAACTTGACTTGTGAAGCGAGAGAGGCCCCCATTGGCAACATAAACTAGTATACACATGACAATCAATAGTAGTAGTATTTCAAAAAAAAAAAAAAAAGACAATCAATAGTAGTAGTTGTAGTAACGTATTTAAAAAAAAAAGTAATAGTAACGTGATTTGTAAAATATCTGCATATCTCAGTCTACTAGTAATAAAATGGTGTCATATTTTTTGTCTTTTATCTTTATGTTCACGTATGAATACCCCCGAATCGATATCGCTATTTCCAAGTAATTACAGACCGATTGCGCAATACGTGAGCGGCGAGCCACTATATAGTACTGTAAATCTGTAATACTACTACTACGTACTTATATTAATCATGACAAAGATTAGGGTCCAATTAAGGTAGACTAATTCTGTCTTAACCTTGATGATGCAGGAGGAGAACTACTTCCAAGCCAGTCAATTCTCCTTTTTAATGTTGATCGATAGGTTGCGTTTGTTGTCGTTTCTAAACACGATCTCGGTTTCATATCTTTTTATCTACTTTATATTTCAGTAACAGATCTATAATTAGTCTAATTGCTAACAAAAAAACTTATGTTAAATAGAAACAATGATAGAAGTAGATAATTTTGTGTTGTAATTTTCTAAAAGGACAAAGATTTATCAAAGATCTTTTTATTGTTCCTTTTGTAAGCAAGAAATACAATCTATGCAATAACTTAATACTATTATAGTATTATTTATGGTTACAGGAGAACAAGGGATTATTCAAAGGGGTAAAAACAAGCACTTATGTCATTGCTTATTCGTTATTTTAATCGCTTATTCCATTTATTTTACGTCATAGTAGATAAAATTAATGCGATACCATACCATGTGATGAAATGTTGTCATTTTCAAAATCGAGAAACTGTAATTATCCCCGGAATATGCACTGCAATCTTCCCACAGCGGTCTTAATAATTTCGGGGAGCCTGTATTAAACTTAAAAATGACACCTATATAGAAAAATTACCAAATTTAAATCGTATCAATTTACTTTATTATATTTATTCACACCGTAAAAATTTGTAAAATCTGTTCCTATCTTATTTTACTACTCCCTCCATCTTGAATTAACCGTCCTATTTGTTTTATGACACACTTTTCCACTCCAATATTAAATATATAAGATAAAAGGAGGACCGAGTATATTTATTTGATTACTGTTTTGACTATTAAAAAAAATGGGCCCTAAATTTAAGGTCCTCTTTTGTTAAGGAATACTTTATCCTCCTGAATCCTTTAACATGATTTGTGGACATTTGTAACTTTCGATATTAATTTTTATTTTGATTTTATAATTTTTATTCTGTTTTATTTAAACGGCTACTTAAAAATAACTTTAATATCAATTTCAATGTTGTTTCTAATTTTTATTTTGTTTTATTCTGACAATTGTATTTGAGGGTTGACCATAATGAATATTTTCATATTTAACGTGGTTATACTAGTTGTAAGGTAAGGATAACACAAGATTGATATGAATAACATGTTATCGGTCGGTCTGTTTTCCTGTCCAAGGGGGTTTTCTCCCAAGAAAGTAGCCACAAGCCAACTCTTCGTCTACCCACTGCATGCGTTTTTCCAGTGATTTTCCACATACACCACTTATCTGTCAATGGATTATGATCTCCCACCCACGTTTCCATCTCGCTTAATCAACAAGTATAGATTAGATACATGCAACTCATCATTAGCTCTAGCCCTAGTTTTGCATGTTCTCAGTCACCGCTTTCGTACCAGCTACTTATATCCAACCAAGAACTCCGACCACTAACCATCCCCAGTTCCCATCACTACACCATCTCACCTCACTAGCCAGAAACTTTTGTGGCTCCGCCGTTTTCTTCATTGTTTCTCTAAACTTTCTTCAACCTCCCATCGTCTTCCAATCATGGCTTCTCCTCCACATCACAAACCCGCCGACGATCTTGCTACCCACTGTGCCCAACTCTCCCTCACTGGAGCAGAGGAAGAATCTATTCAAGTTGATGACTTGCTGGACACCGGTTCTGAGGCTCTGACCCAGTGTTGCTTTCTGGGTAAACTTCTCCAGCATCGCTATGTGGACGTCAAGCAGTTGGAGCGCACTTTGGCAAAATCCTGGAAATGTGAATACACCCTCTGAGTTCGTAATTTGGAAGGGGGTATTTTTCTGTTTCGTTTACCAGATGAAGCTTTTGTTGCATCGATACTCTCGAGAGGTCCATGGACATATGAGGGCAGTTTGTTGGTTCTTACAGCCATTGACCGTGCAACACCTCCAAGGGATCATGCTTTCAACTGGGTGCCTTTTTGGGTTCACGTCCACGATGTTCCCTTGCAGTTTATGAGTCATTTGTTTGCGAAGCGACTGGGTGATAGGATAGGAGTCTTCATGGAGTATGCTGAGTTTGACAGGCGCAAGATGGGTTCCTACATGCGACTGAAGGTGAACATCGATGTTTCTCGTCCACTTCTCCGCTTCACTACAATTACCATTGATGGAAATCGCACTATCTTGGCTATGACGTATGAGAGATTGCCCAACATATGCTTCCTGTGTGGCCATTTCACCCATGTTCTCTGTGACTGCCCATACCGCATAGAAGCAACTGAGGAGGAGCTCAAACTATGGCGTTTGGCTGAAGGCAGGCACGACTGGTGCTCAACGACCGCAATATGAGGCCCGTACTAAGAGCTCCTCCATCGCTAGGCACCCTACGCCTCCCCCGCGTCCTGCGGATGTTCCTGTTGTTTCGGGGGTCCCTAAAGGTGGTGCTATGCAGGGTGGACCTCAGTTGATGGTGGATATTAATGAAGACCCGATGGTGGAGGAAGGGAGATTCCTTAATCGCCTACTACATCAAATGGTCGCAAGCGGAAGCTCACACTGGTGCAGGACTCCTTCTCTGGGTCTGGTATTAAGGAAGTCAATGCTTTGGAGGAGGTCACAAAAAGAGGCAAAGGAAACGACTCCAACACAACTTCATCGGCGATGCTGGGGAAAGCCCAGTGTTGCCCGGCATAATGTCCATCCTTGTCGTGAACTGTCGGGGCCTAGGTGCAGCTACTGCAGTTCGCTGGATCAGGGGTGTCATCGCCCTACAAGCACCAACTTTTGTGTTTCTTTCAGAAACTAAGCTGACGTCTTTTGAGTTACGCTCTTTTGCAAGCTACTATCCTGGATTCTTTTGGGTGGGTGGGGATAGTATAGGGCGTAGTGCAGGGGTGGCTTTCTTTTGGGATATGAATCAGGATGTAACGGTGCTAAGTATATCTAGCCACCATGTTGATATTGTAATTAGAGCTAAGGGGGGGGGGGGGGAATCCATGGCGGTTTTCAGGATTGTATGGCTGGTCTGATCATTTACAGAAATGGAAAACATGGAATTTGATTCGGTATCTTAAGTCTCAATGGCATGGGCCATGGGTTTTAGGGGGAGATTTTAATGAAGTTTTTTATCTTCAAGAACATTCTGGCCCAGGAACTCGCTCCCATTCGACCATGGCTGATTTTTGTTCTTGTCTAACGGACTGTGACTTACATGATCTAGGTTTCAGAGGTTCCAAGTTCACCTTCACGAACAAAAGTAAAACCCATTGACATACCCGCAGTCGTCTGGATCGATTTGTTTGCAATAGCTCCTGGTTGTCCCAATTTCCTCTGGCAACGAATTTTCATTTACCTTGGGGTCAGACGGACCATAAGTGTAACACCCCTACTATTAATACAGTCATTAACGTCCAATCTCCTTACTCATCAGATACACGCAGCGGATACCTACTTACATACATTGGGTGATACAATGCCGTTAGCCACCCATGTGACTAACAAAGCTACTCCTATTACATACAACATCGGTCTGATGGACCGGAATCCCGAGTATTACATATCTACCATATATGTTTCATACACCAATACACGCTACATCCTTCCATTCGATACAATACTTCAAATACCATACAATATAATCCACATACCGAGTTTACTAAGATCCTTATACAAATATACTACCTCTTTAAGTTCATACGTACTCACTACGAGGCTACTTTCTACCCGTTCCTCACAAACTACTTACTCCTAATTACAAGGGTGTGCCTCCGGTCTCTTCCTTGACCATGGTCTCTTCGGGTACCTGCACGCTAAAAAATGTCCCCCGAAGGGGTCAGCTTTCGCCGAGCATGATAACCGCATACCCCGCGTACTAGTGAGGGTACGCCGACCACTTGGTCGTATACATGCGGTTTATTACATTCAAACATACATGCATACATGCTCTTATACACAATACAAGAATACTTACACAAGCATACATACATACACTTCGTTGCATACAGGGAATACAATATAACCATCCAATACATACTTACCTTCTTCCGAATACACATACCCATTTCATGCACAACATACAACATTGCTTCATTGGTCCACCCGGGTTAATCGGGTGAGATTACTCTTTTACTCGTTACTTCATACATACGCATACATACTCATACATACTTACGGATCCATACTTACTTACTCTTACTCTTACTCAAGTTAAGTTGTCGGGACCTCCGGCCCTGGGGACTACACCGTCCCACCTCCGGGATTTACTTGACTCACTAATCCGGGATGCTACCCATTTAAGGGATTTGGGCCGTGGACCAGTTTAAGAGTCAGGAATTGCAGCCAACCTCTCGTGACTCCGCATCCTCACGCGTGGCCGAAGCTATATCGGACTTGTACTCATTCCAATTTACTCACTTAAGTTAGGAGTTAGATAGTTAGGAATTAGCACAAGTCAACATCCAAGCCACAATAATACAATGCACATATACACATACATACGAGGTACAGTACATTACACAAGTACAATACGAGGTTCGAATACCATTCATCATCATTCATATATTTCATGAATTATACAAACTAGTGCTCAAGACAATAAATATCAAGCACAACATAAGTCAAACACAGGTAAGCGCAGTATAGTCCGATTCATGCATTTATCTTATTTAGGTGGTCAAATAAGCACACAAATTGGGGTAACCAGATTAGGATACAGGGCATGAAGAAATCATACCTTTCACCGTTGTACTCGTATCCCAACGTTCCTCCGGTATTCACAATTCAAATCCTATGATATACATACAACCGAATAATTAATCTAACTATCATTAACTTAATTCGGTTACCCTTACGCTTCCTAACTCATACTTACTAGGTCTTCACATTCTTATACTTACATTTTATTTACTTACTTTTAATTACTTAACAATGGTTTACTTACACATATATGCACGTATGTATAGGTGGGTATACATATACATACATACATATACTAACCATAGTCTTATAGTTTTTTTTTTGTAAGTTTGACCCGACCGAACTTGCGACCGACCTTGCAAGTTCGGTCCGAGTCAGTAGGTTACATCGGGTGAAAATTCCAGGGCCGACCGACCTTGCAAGTCCGGTCCCAAGGTCGGTCCATTCCAGTAAGTTACTTAACGGAAAAATTTTAGCCCGACGCGACCTTGGCAAGTCCTCGCAAGGTCGGTCATTCCAGTAGCTTGCTCGACAAGAAATTTTTCTGGCCGACCGAACTTGCATGGTCCGGTCGCAATCCGGTCGATTCCGAAGCTTTCCCTCCTTGTAAATCGGGCTCGACCGAACTTGCAAGTCCGGTCGCAAGTTTCGTCCGGCCCAGTATTCGCATTTTTACTTTCTGTTCTCAGTCCCATACTTCCCATTGTTTCTCCTTCTTACTTGTAATCTCCCATGTTTAAACACTACCTAGGCCTTCAAATTGCCTTATTTCATCCACCTTACAATACTTACTATCCTTACGTACAATTTCATTTCCATCCTTCACTTACTTCTCATTATTATCCTACTTGTTTATACTCCTAACTACCCTTAATTATGATTAATTAAATCTTATGCAACTTATACATCATACCCAAACATGCCTTAACTTATAACCCATTAAAATTTCTCTCGGTGAATTATGGTGTTGGTCCCGGGACCTTGTCCAGGTCCTAAATCCCGGACCAACATAGATCGGAACTCTCGAATTGATTTTTGTTATGGTCCGGGACCTTGTACATGGGGTAAGTCCCGGACCAGGCGTTTGGGAAACTCTTGGATTGATTTTGGATAGTGGTCCGGGACCTTATCCAGAGGTAAGTCCCGGACCGATAACGGATTTGTACTCTCGGCTACTTTGGATGGTTGGTCCGGGACTTAACACAAGGCCTAAGTCCCGGACCAGTAGTGGTCTGCTACGAGGAAATATTTTCCATGCTCTGTTTCATTCTCTTCTTCCTCTAATCACTTCCTAATGGTTTCTAATCTTGATATTACATGCTTAACTACTCATTTGATGTCTAACCTACCTAAATCTATCACCGAAACTCAATTCCTCCAACCTACTGCTATCTCACCATTTCCACTATTTCATTTCTTTCCTTTCTGTTGCAGTTCTACCGAGTTTGCTGCTGCTACTTTCTGATTCATTTTCATTCTTCTTCTACAAATGCCAACAGCTCCTAAGTGACATAGTTTCTAGGTAAAATTTGTCATAGCTTCCCCCAAAACTTTGCATTATCCTCACACTAGTTGTTCACAAATCAAATCAGTTTCAACCTGCATCAGTTTATATATATGCATTTGACAGTTTACAAGTATATATATGCATCAGTTCACTCACGTTCACAGCAGCAGCTCATTCCTTTATGTTTGACAGATTTCAACTTATCTACACAACTAATGTTATCAATACAATTATGCTCATCTGTTTATACGGTTACAGTAGGTTTTCATTTGTTAAACAATATACCTATACATACACAACACGCATTGCTCACGGCTGAACAGAGGTGAATCCTTACCTTGTTTTACTTCTGTTTTGTTTTCCTTCCTTTCCTTCTTTCTTCTTCTTCCTCTCTTTTCTCCCCGGTTACAGTACTTCACAAATCTAATATCATAACCCTACATACCCACAAATTCAATACCAAAAACTAACCCTAACATTATTTACGTTTAAATGTAAGGTTTAGGGTTTAGAATTTCCTTTACCTCTCAAGGGTGCAAACAAAGCTGGAGTGGTTCAAGAACAAGATTCCAACTCCACCAATGAGGCAAAAATCGGCTAGAACACAAGGAGTAAACAAGAGTTTTAGCTCAAATTTCATTTTGCCTTTGAGGCTAGAAAAGATGGAGTTTTTGAGAATGTTTTTACCTTACAAGAACAAGGAGAAGGAGGGCCTCTAATGGTAGTCTTGAAGCTCCAAATGGGGTATACCCATGGAAACGAAAATGCTCTTTTCTGGATTTTGAAAAGAAGGATTGTTGCTCTTGATGAGAGGAAGACAATGGTATACTTTTATAATTTTTGGAAGAGTTTTGAGGGAGTTACAAGGAGAGAAGGTGGTATTTTGTGAGGGTTTCTAATTCTCCATGGCTGTTCGGTGGGAAGCAACCAGAGAAAGAAAGAAAGGAAAATCAGAGAGGGGAAGGAGGCTGTACGTGAGGAAGGGAATAAGGGTAGGAGAGCGAGAATAAAGGTGAGGTGAGTTTACTTAATTATTTTTGTCTTTTGTAATAGAGGGAGTGTGAGGGGAGGGTCCGATCGGACACACACACACATAACACTTTTACTTTTTTTTTTGTTTTCAAAGTGGACACATAACTCTTGGTTATTTATGTTTCTACCCCACAACTTCCCGTTTCTGACAGTTTTTACTAATCTCTCATTTTATTGATTTCATTGGTCCTAAGCTTCACTAATATTTATTAATGATCATTTAGTTGACCAAAATTGTTACGAGTCTATTTGACCCGCTTAAAGTCATGTTTTCCCGGTTACCTCGAAAACGCGCTTTAATGTTCATTAGTGTTTTTAATCCATTTTGAGGATCCGGTTTCTTCGGATTTGTTCCCTCATATTTATTTAGACTTAACTAAGCCTTTAGAATCCTTATAATACGCTAACCGAGGTCTCTACCTCCTATGGTTATTTAACGCTTATTAGCGTTTTTCGCCTTTTAAGCGTTTCTTTATTCCTCTTGCATTTATTTTCCCTTACCAATTTACTTAATCATTATTAGGCTCTTAAATACCTATTAGGATAATTTAATCGCCATATTTAAGGTCGGGGTATTTCAATCTACCCCCCTTAAGAACTTTGTCCTCAAAGTTGTTCGAGGTTATAAGTTTACAATGCTTACTCATTCTTACATGTCTAATACTACGGTTATACAATCTTCCTCTTACTAATTCCAAAATCCATTACTCAAGGTCTCTACATACCATACCATCCAATGTACTATAGTTACTCCAATCCGCTACTACTACTATCTGGTTTCTCATTACAAAGTTCATACATACATACAGTGCAAAGCTATCCCCAAAGCAATGCAATACACAATACAATCCCGCAGGCACTCAGGTCATCTAGACACGGACTCTTCTATGTCCCGCTGCCCTTGGAATAATACAACATACTACCTTACTATCTTCTTCGGTACACACTTCTAGCCGATCCTCATTCTCCATACTAGGGAAATTCTTTCACCACTACCAATTAAAATTTTTCTTAAACATACAACTCCAAATTCCAATTTATATTCATTACTTCTATCCTATGTGTGATTTTTGTGACCATTTAAGGGGAGCTTCAAGAATCATTCGACCCTGATGTGATCAGCATCAAGTTCGACTTCCCACATCAGTTTCAACAAGCAAATAATTTAGTTGTTTTCATTTTCTATCTTTTTACTCTTCCTAGTCATTCATACATCTCCAAAGGATGGAATCGGTCCATCAATCATCCTCACTCTATTTCCCAAATGCTTTACTCCATGGTTCAATCCTAATGCTCATTTCCTCAACCTTCACTACTTCCATCCATTACTCACCATCATATCCTATATTCTAACTACGGAATACTACACTTATAAGATTTAGTTGGCTTCGATTGTTTCACATATTTTACTTACGATTCCACTACTCATAAACTTCATTCATCTACTATCCTCATTCATTTTGTACTACTTCTTCAAAGGTTACAATACTTGTGGAGCTCCGTCCACTACTCATTACTTTTCTTTTACTAATACTCTTACAATGGTGTTACAAGATAGGTACGTTCCTCCTATGGTATTTGCATGTTTAATGCCTAGTTACCATAATTACAATATGAATGAGTACTTATGTTTATTTAACATAGTACCAATCATCAATTTGATTCTCATTTGTGCTATGCACATTACGGTTTAAGTGTTTTATTCATAAAACTTACATTAAGCGGTTTTCGCTCTACCCCCCTTAAAAGGGATTACGCCCACGTAATCTACCATATATTATTATTAAACATTGGTTTAATCAGTTTGGGCAAATTGAAGCGTTTAGCTTCACTACGGTATACTATAGAGTACGCTCTGGTCAAAGGGTCTTAACCATACCAATGGTTTAGTCTTTGCACCAAGAGTTCCTATATGGGTTTATTTAACTCATATGTAATTCGGTTTTAGCTTAATCGGCTTCAAGGCATTAATAGCCATTTTGCCATACTTACTAGGTATATTAATCTCCTAGCCAGGGCTCACTCGCTTCTGCTGCGCGACCCTGATAGCTTGGGTTATTCACTCTTCTTGTTATCCTTAATGTGCTATACATTACCTTCTCATCCGGCTATTATGGGAATAAGGTTTACTAAACAACTGCGGTATTCTTTTACCGTGTTTGAACTCAACAAGTTTAGGATTTATAACCAGCTCTCTGGTAATCTGCTGTACATGCTATTCGTGCTTCTACGATTATTCGTTAAGTTCCTCCGACTTATTGTCAGGCGAGGTTAAGTCACCACTTAACTGTAGTGCTTCCTCTGTTGCCACTAGCTTCTAATTTATACCAGTTCTTCTGGTTCCGTATAAGTGTTCTTCACTTGTATGACCTTGCATTGATATGTGTCGGTCCTAGTGACTTCCTTACATCTTCTTTCACCTTTTATTCCGATGGAATTCACATCTTGTGACTGTTAGTGTGTGTTACACACTTCGTGCTTCTTTGGCCTTAGGCCGCACGGTTGTTGCTAAGCTTGCTTAACTAGCTTATGCCATGTTTGTGGTGAAAGGAAAGATTTACTACGGTTTACATTCTCTATATCCCTAACCATCTCATTAGATCATTAGCTGAACAAGTGCAATGCCAAAACACTCAGTCATACAGAGTGCAGAGGCGTAAACGCTTGACAGTAAGTCACTTATGTGATAGGAAAGAATATTTCTGTGTGTCATCTCATACTTATACTCCGTGTTATTGCTTAACTACTCCCTCATAGCGGTCGCCTGTTGCGCACCGTATTCTTACTCATTGTACAACATTGTTTTTACTGTTTCTGTTACTGTGGTAGTTCCTCTTTACTCATTGCCATTGTCGTTGGCACCATTTCCTTATGGTGTAAATACACTAGGAGGTTCCTAGTGTTCGTGTGGATGACGGTTGTCATAGAATACTGCACGTTATCATCTTCCCATTGTGGAGATGTTCTGTTCCCAATTAGGTTTCATGTGTAGGTTAGCTTACCTCACATTCTATCATCCTTTGTGATACAATTTACCAAGTGTCTTGGTTGACAATGGATGAAGTAATTTATCGGGTTACTAGCTCTCTTGAGTGTTGGTCATTCATGGTTTTCAATGTGTATTCACATGATTGTTTTGACAATTACTGTCTTTCCAGTGCTGAGCACTAATGATAGGCTCTAGCTGTGTAGTTTACTCTGTCATTGATAATGAAAGTTCTTGTTGAGGGGTTTGTCTCCACTCATAGGACTAATGACAAGGTTTGCTATGTTGGTGTTTACACAATGGTCCACTATATGTTTGGGTGTATATGGAGTATGCTTACTCCCTTAAGTCGTAATGGTTTGGAAATCTCATTTCCTTATCCCATCATCCCTTGGCAATATCTATTGCGTGGTTTTATTGTTATAGTAGATGGGAGCCTTTTCTAAGGGTTCACATCATCACCGCATTAGTGGTCTTTGGTTAACGAGGGGTACCTTCCCTTGGGTTTCTCGTAGTGTCCAAGTGTGGACTAGGCCGATGTTGGCATTACCATGATTCTCATGCCCCTGTGCTACCATTGCTACAGAAGGCATGGCGGTAATTAAGAACTCCGTCAACTGTATACTAGGCTGATGCTCTAGTGACAGTGACATTGAGTTGGCCATTACTCCAAGCCACTCAGAGTGTTGGGTTTGAATTTATGGTCCAGTTGTTGATTTCTTGTCGTATGAGGCAATATCTCTTGTAGGTCTTGTTAACAATTGGTGCCGGTTTTGTAACCGTTTAAGTTTATATAACGTATTTGGTTTACAACTTCTGAGCCGTATTGCTGCAGCTATGCTCTTGCAAGCTGCTTATACATGTTTCCACTCCATGTATACTGTCGTGGGTTGGAGGTATTATTGGGCTCCATGGTAAGTCGTGGCATCACGCTTCCGTTCGTAGGAGGCCTTCTTAGGCAAATGGTGTTAATAAGTATCTCTCAGTATCTTAGGGCATTTCCTGTTAAGTGAAATCCCTTCGGGTCCTAACCGATTGTTCGTTCTAACTTTCGTGCTTTTATCATGTCGCTGTTGTTCGACTGTTGCAACGCAGACACCCTTCAAGGATTTCTCCTGAGTGCTGTTGAAGCATGCCGTTACATCCGGCTAGTGTTGATGACATGTTGTCCACTGTACCTTCTTGTGGTGTTGTACTTGAGTTTTCCTCTTTTGGGTCATGACGTCTCCCGTCCTTGGGTAGACTGTTTATGCTTGTTCCTAGTGTTTAAGACTAGGTTTGGTATTCCCTTCAATGATGGAGTATACTTGCGGTAATCTTGGGGTTGCTCTTGGGAATTCTGTCCCGTTTGTTGAGCATCGTGGTGTTCACGTTATAGGCGATTGCTTTGCTGTGTTTAGGCTGGGTATACTTCCCAGCTGTCATGTATTTTTGATGTCCTGAGACATATCCAATGTCTACACTTACTAGCATGTGTTCTTGCACTTCCTAATTCTTATTCCTCATCTTCAGATGGATTCTCTGAGTTCCTTTATACTTACTCGTCTGAGGTGTCCAGCTGTTCTGATTGAACTCACTCATGGTCCGTAGAACGGAGTTGACTACTTCCCGTGTGTCGCACACTACATGTATACATACGTGGGGTACCATATTGATACGTTACCACTTACCCAACTATATGTCGGGCCCGCAAGCTCCTTCGGAGTGCGGTTGTCCCACATCCCGTAACGGGTACACTCGTAGTGTTCACCACACGCCTAGGTGAAGTATTCTATTGCCAACTCCTCTTGTATCATTCTATGATACTCACCATAATCATGTTGGTTCGGTTTTAAAATCCAAGGTTTATAAAAGAAGGTTGTGGTTTTGAAAGGAAAATTTTGGGTTTTTAAAACAATGGTTCGGTGTTAAAAGAAATCTCTCATGGCATAGCCATGTTGAGGTCTTGACCAAGTCTAGCCTCTCGCTGACTGGTATGTTCTAAATACAGTGGTCGGGCCATTAGGCCTTTCCAAGGTTCCATTCCTTCAGTTTTAGGATGTTTATTCCTGTGGTTGTTTCGTTACGGTCACCGTACATTACTATGTACTTGTGACATGTTAGTATTCCTTTACATATCTCTGTCTTCACTGCACTTGCCTTGGCAAGTGCGTGGTATCGGTGGTTTTTGGACAATCCTATACCAATCTTGGTATGGCGTCTGCTTGTATTTAATAGTCTTGTTAACCTTTCCCTTGATCTTATTGATCCATAATCGGTATACTCGCCCCTTTAGGTAGCTTCTTGGTGGTCTAGACATGGCTGTCGTAGATCTGGGTACTCCTCCAATCCTTGGAGATTCCCGCTCTATTTGGTTTAGTGTCGTTCCTTGTGGCTCGTTCCCACACCTCTGTGGCGGTCACTGAGTCTTCCTTGTTTAGGCACTACTCTTGTAGTCCTATTGGATTATATCCCATGGTTGTTATTGTAGTTGTCTGAGCTATACTGGCCAGGTATTGCAACCGTAGTGGCGTTGTAATTCTGGAGTTAACTGCTCCCGACTATATCCTTAGTCGGCTAGCATACCGTTAGTGGTATTATTCAAGTATTACTATCCCGTAGACTTGTGTCTCGGGTTCCGTTACTGCTCCCTTTTTCATTCCGTTGCACGGTTAGTGCTTCTGTCCTGCTGTTGGCTGACTAGCTAGGTTTCGCGACTGCTAAGCAGGTCGCCCCATGCTGTTGCAAGTTATGGCCTCCTCGTGGTTGGAGTGCTCATTCTACCGCTATTACGAGCGGGGTTGTGGTTCAACCGGGAACTATCTCCGGGACTTCCAGTTCTTGGAATCTACTACATGTTGGTTCTTGTTTACTGTGTGATTAATTCACCACTGCCAGATCGGGTTTTCCCGAGTATGAGAAGGCTTTTCTTCTCTCTGGCGTCCTTTCCCAAGTTACACAATAGGGTTAGTGGAGGGCGGGTCTGGTATTGTAGGTATCTGGTACTCACCGGTAGTTCCTAACTAGCATATCTCTAATGCTAACACTCAGCCCTAAGCTTCTAATTCCTAACTCGGTATTCCTAAACTCGGTATTTCCAGTCATCAGAGCGATACTTCGCTCTGATACCACTTTTTGTAACACCCCTACTATTAATACAGTCATTAACGTCCAATCTCCTTACTCATCAGATACACGCAGCGGATACCTACTTACATACATTGGGTGATACAATGCCTTTAGCACCCATGTGACTAACAAAGCTACTCCTATTACATACAGCATCGGTCTGATGGACCGGAATCCCGAGTATTACATATCTACCATATATGTTTCATACACCAATACACGCTACATCCTTCCATTCGATACAATACTTCAAATACCATGCAATATAATCCACATACCGAGTTTACTAAGATCCTTACAAATACTACCTCTTTAAGTTCATACGTACTCACTACGAGGCTACTTACTACCCGTTCCTCACAAACTACTTACTCCTAATTACAAGGGTGTGCCTCCGGTCTCTTCCTTAACCATGGTCTCTTCAGGTACCTGCACGCTAAAAAATGTCCCCCGAAGGGGTCAGCTTTCGCCGAGCATGATAACCGCATACCCCGCGTACTAGTGAGGGTACGCCGACCACTTGGTCGTATACATGCGGTTTATTACATTCAAACATACATGCATACATGCTCTTATACACAATACAAGAATACTTACACAAGCATACATACATACACTTCGTTGCATACAGGGAATACAATATAACCATCCAATACATACTTACCTTCTTCCGAATACACATACCCATTTCATGCACAACATACAACATTGTTAGCTTCATTGGTCCACCCGGGTTAATCGGGTGGAGATTACTCTTTTACTCGTTACTTCATACATACGCATACATACTCATACATACTTACGGATCCATACTTACTTACTCTTACTCTTACTCAAGTTAAGTCGCCGGGACCTCCGGCCCTGGGGACTACACCGTCCCACCTCCGGGATTTACTTGACTCACTAATCCGGGATGCTACCCATTTAAGGGATTTAGGCCACGGACCAGTTTAAGAGTCAGGAATTGCAGCCAACCTCTCGTGACTCCGCATCCTCACGCGTGGCCGAAGCTATATCGGACTTGTACTCATTCCAATTTACTTACTTAAGTTAGGAGTTAGATAGTTAGGAATTAGCACAAGTCAACATCCAAGCCACAATAATACAATGCACATATACACATACATACGAGGTACAGTACATTACACAAGTACAATACGGGGTTCGAATACCATTCATCATCATTCATATATTTCATGAATTATACAAACTAGTGCTCAAGACAATAAATATCAAGCACAACATAAGTCAAGCACAGGTAAGCGCAGTATAGTCTGATTCATGCATTTATCTTATTTAGGTGGTCAAATAAGCACACAAATCGGGGTAACCAGATTAGGATACAGGGCATGAAGAAATCATACCTTTCACCGTTGTACTCGTATCCCAACGTTCCTCCGGTATTCACAATTCAAATCCTATGATATACATACAACCGAATAATTAATCTAACTATCATTAACTTAATTCGGTTACTCTTACGCTTCCTAACTCATACTTACTAGGTCTTCACATTCTTATACTTACATTTTATTTACTTACTTTTAATTACTTAACAATGGTTTACTTACACATATATGCACGTATGTATAGGTGGGTATACATATACATACATACATATACTAACCATAGTCTTATAGTTTTTTTTTTGACCCGACCGAACTTGCGACCGACCTTGCAAGTTCGGTCCGAGTCAGTAGGTTACATCGGGTGTAAATTCTAGGGCCGACCGACCTTGCAAGTCCGGTCCCAAGGTCGGTCCATTCTAGTAAGTTACTTAACGGAAAAATTTTAGCCCGACCGACCTTGCAAGTCCGGTCGCAAGGTCGGTCCATTCCAGTAGCTTGCTCGACGGAAATTTTTCTGGCCGACCGAACTTGCATGTCCAGTCGCAAGTCCGGTCGATTCCAGAAGCTTTCCCGTCCTTGTAAATCTGGGCTCGACCGAACTTGCAAGTCCGGTCGCAAGTTCGGTCCGGCCCAGTATTCGCATTTTTACTTCTGTTCTCAGTCCCATACTTACCCATTGTTTCTCCAATCTTCTTACTTGTAATCTCACATGTTTAAACACTACCTAGGCCCTTCAAATTGCCTTAGTTCATCCACCTTACATACTTACTAATCCTTACTTGTACAATTTCATTTCCATCCTTCACTTACTTCTCATTCTTATCCTAGCTTGTTTATACTCCTAACTACCCTTAATTATGATTAATTAAGTCTTATGCAACTTATACAATCATACCCAAACAATGCCTTAACTTATAACCCATTAAAATTTCTCTCGGGTGAATTATGGTGTTGGTCCGGGACCTTGTCCAGGTCCTAAATCCCGGACCAACATAGATCGGAACTCTCGAATTGATTTTTGTTATGGTCCGGGACCTTGTACATGGGGTAAGTCCCGGACCAGGCGTTTGGGAAACTCTTGGATTGATTTTGGATAGTGGTCCGGGACCTTATACCAGAGGTAAGTCCCGGACCGATAACGGATTTGTACTCTCGGCTACTTTGGATGGTTGGTCCGGGACTTAACACAAGGCCTAAGTCCCGGACCAGTAGTGGTCTGCTACGAACGGAAATATTTTCCATGCTCTGTTTCATTCTCTTCTTCCCCTAATCACTTCCTAATGGTTTCTAATCTTGATATTACATGCTTAACTACTCATTTGATGTCTAACCTACCTAAATCTATCACCGAAACTCAATTCCCCCAACCTACTGCTATCTCACCATTTCCACTATTTCATTTCTTTCCTTTCTGTTGCAGTTCTACCGAGTTGCTGCTGCTACTTCTGATTCATTTTCATTCTTCTTCTACAAATGCCAACAGCTCCTAAGTGACATAGTTTCTAGGTAAAATTTGCCATAGCTTCCCCCAAAACTTTGCATTATCCTCACACTAGTTGTTCACAAATCAAATCAGTTTCAACCTGCATCAGTTTATATATATGCATTTGACAGTTTACAAGTATATATATGCATCAGTTCACTCACGTTCACAGCAGCAGCTCATTCCTTTATGTTTTGACAGATTTCAACTTATCTACACAACTAATGTTATCAATACCATTATGCTCATCTGTTTATACGGTTACAGTAGGTTTTCATTTGTTAAACAATATACCTATACATACACACACACGCATTGCTCACGGCTGAACAGAGGTGAATCCTTACCTTGTTCTTGCTTCTGTTTTGTTTTCCTTCCTTTCCTTCTTTCTTCTTCCTTCCTCTCTTTCTCCCCGGTTACAGTACTTCACAAATCTAATATCATAACCCATACATACCCACAAATTCAATACCAAAAACTAACCCTAACATTATTTATGTTTAAATGTAAGGTTTAGGGTTTAGAATTTCCTTTACCTCTCAAGGGTGCAAACAAAGCTTGGAGTGGTTCAAGAACAAGATTCCAACTCCACCAATGAGGCAAAAATCGGCTAGAACACAAGGAGTAAACAAGAGTTTTAGCTCAAATTTCGTTTTGCCTTTGAGGCTAGAAAAAGATGGAGTTTTTGAGAATGTTTTTACCTTACAAGAACAAGGAGAAGGAGGGCCTTCTAATGGTAGTCTTGAAGCTCCAAATGGGGTATATCCATGAAAACGAAAATGCTCTTTTCTGGATTTTGAAAAGAGAGGATTGTTGCTCTTGATGAGAGGAAGACAATGGTATACTTTTTATAATTTTTGGAAGAGTTTTGAGGGAGTTACAAAGGAGAGAAGGTGGTATTTTGTGAGGGTTTCTAATTCTCCATGGCTGTTCGGTGGGAAGCAACCAGAGAAAGAAAGAAGGAAAATCAGAGAGGGGAAGGAGGTGCTGTACGTGAGGAAGGGAATGAGGGTAGGAGAGAGAGAATAAGGTGAGGTGAGTGTTTACTTAATTATTTTTGTCTTTTGTAAATAGAGGGGAGTGTGAGGGGAGGGTCCGATCGGACACACACACACATAACACTTTTACTTTTTTTTTTGTTTTCAAAGTGGACACATAACTCTTGGTTATTTATGTTTCTACCCCACAACTTCCCGTTTCTGACAGTTTTTACTAATCTCTCGTTTTATTGATTTCATTGGTCCTAAAGCTTCACTAATATTTATTAATGATCATTTAGTTGACCAAAATTGTTACGAGTCTATTTGACCCGCTTAAAGTCACGTTTTCCCGGTTACCTCGAAAACGCGCTTTAATGTTCATTAGTGTTTTTAATCCATTTTGAGGATCCGGTTTCTTCGGGATTTGTTCCCTCATATTTATTTAGACTTAATTAAGCCTTTAGAATCCTTATAATACGCTAACCGAGGTCTCATACCTCCTATGGTTATTTAACGCTTATTTAGCGTTTTTCGCCTTTTAAGCGTTTCTTTATTCCTCTTGCATTTATTTTCCCTTACCAATATTACTTAATCATTATTAGGCTCTTAAATACCTATTAGGATAATTTAATCGCCATATTTAAGGTCGGGGTATTTCAATAAGCCTATCAAGCTTGTCCTCAACCACTCACACCGTCGAGGTCCCAAACCCTTTCGCTTTGAGAATTGTTGGGCTACTAATAAGCAATGTAAGATAATAGTCCAGTCAGTTTGGATATCTTCCCAGCAGGATTACTGTCATAAGGTAAGGCAAGGTGGGCGCAAACTTCAGAAGTAGGGCACACGACAAGTATGGATTGAGAAAAGGCATCTTACTAACACTAGGAAGGAAATTGATTTGGTAGCTCATGATGTGCCGTCTGCACGCAATATTGAGCGTTGGAATGCACTTAACTCAACTCTGGACTCACTCCTGTTGAAGGACGAAATTCGACTGCAGCAGAGATCTAGGCAAACCTGGATGTCTAGTGGTGATCGCAACTCAGCTTTCTTTTTTGCAAGACTTCGGCTGAGATCACGTCACAATTTCATTTGCTCTCTATCTTCAGACCAATATGCGCCGCAAACATCTTGGGCAGGCATTGAGCAAGTAGCTCGACATTACTTTCAGCCTTTGTTCACTTCCACCAACCCCCAGCCAGATCATCATCTTCTTGCCTGTGTAGCCAACCGTGTCCCAATTCCATCTCATCAGGTGATGGGCCAGCCTTACACAGAACTTGAGATCATGAGGGCGTTTAATCAGATGCATTGAAACAAGGCTCCAGGGCCTGATGGGATCAACGACACCTTCTTGCGTACCTACTGGTCGACTATCAGTCCAGATATTCTCCACACATGCTTGGCCTTCCTTAATAATCATGTGTTACCTCAAACTTTGAATGATACGCACATTGTTTTACTACCCAAGAAGTCAGGGGCTGTGTCCATCAGGGACTTCCGGCCAATCTCTCTTTACAATACCATTTATCGGGTAATCTCTAAGGTCCTTGTAAATCGGGTTATTGAAGTTCTACCACTTGTCATCTCAAACAACCAGGCTGGGTTTGTCTGAAACAGATTGATTACAGATCAAGTAATGCTCTCTCATGATATCTTGCATACTATGCTCCGTTCAAAGGCTAAGACCAAATGCCATTTTGCATACAAGGTTGATATGTCCAAGGCCTTTGACCGCATTGAGTGGTCTTTTGTCCTTGATGTTCTGTCAAGCATGGGCTTTCACCCGTCCTGGATATCCTTGGTCAGACACTGCATCACCTCAGTCCAGTCCACCATTCTTATAAATGGCTATCTTGGTCACCCTTTTGCACCTACACGTGGGCTACGGCAAGGTGATCCACTATCTCATATCTTATTTATCATATGCATGGAGGCGCTCTCTTCAGCTTTGAAGCTTGCCACTAATGTTGGAATGTACCGAGGATATACCTTACCAGGGCTAAATAGTCTAATTTCGAATCTGCTGTTTGTAGATGATATTGTAATTTTTGGAGAAGCAACTCCCTCGAATGCGATGGAGCTTGATGATATTCTACAAGACTTCCAACGTGCTTCAGGCCAATGCATTAACTTGGATAAGTCAGTGATTATGTTTTCATCAGGTTTGCGTCAGCCCGTAAAAACTGCAGTGGCAGCCGTTTTCCGTGCCCACCAAGTTCAAGATCTAGGTACTTACCTTGGGTTCCCTAGCACGATTGGAAAAAAAAAGAAGTGTTTTGTTTTCAACTACATTAAGGATCGAGTTGCTAAACGTATCCAGAGCTGGTCTAAGCAGGTTTCCCAAGCAGGCAGGACTCTTTTGGTCAAAGCAGTGCTTCATGCAATACCCTCTTACGCAATGTCTATCATCCTTATGCCTAAATCATTGCTACATAAACTACAACATATGATCAGTTCCTTCTGGTGGGGAGGCACGTTGAAGACAACATCAATCCGGTGGACAAAGTGGTCCACGTTATGTACTGATAAGGCTTTAGCTGGCATGGGGTTCAGGCAATTGCATAGTTTTAATCGTGCTTTACTAGCTAAGCAGTTTTGGAGGATGATGGTTGAACCTCACTCCCCGTTGTCTCAGTATTACCATGCAAAGTATGTTAGGAATTCATCGTGGATGATTGTGTAGGTTGATGCGGCTGCTAGTCCAGTCTGGCGAGCACTTCTTAGTGTACGGGATCTAATTGAGTATGGGGCCGGAGGACTGTTGTGAATGACCGAGACACCAAGCTTACAGATCGATGGTTACCTTCCAAACCAGGGGGGAATTGTTTCTTTGGAAGATGCCTCCTCTTGTCAAGCAATGTTCGTCGGTTGCAACTTTAATTACCTCTGATCGCTGCTGGAATACGGCTATACTGCGGCAATGGTGTGACGCGTCAGATATTGATCATGTCCTTCAAATCCCATTGCCTCCCTCACATTCTGATGTGCCTTTCCCTAATGATTATTGGTATTGGGGTCTCTCAAAGTCCGGATTCATAGTCTCTTCGACTTATCATGCGGCATTGTCACTCAAGAATTCTGCGCAGCCTACTACATCACAACTTACATCCTTAAGCAAAGTTTTTAAAGTCATCTGGGCACTGGACATTCCACCGCGAATCAAGCTATTTGGGTGGAAGTTTCTAATCATGAAGCTTGCCTGTAAAACAGTAATTAAGGACAGGATCAAAATTGAGATGCCCACAGGCTGTCCGTTTTGTGACTCGCATGAATCTATGCTTCATGCCTTCTATGGATGCCCAACAGTTAAGCGCTTATGGGATAGATTTGGGTTTAAGCTTCCGCATAGCATTCATACTGATCATGGTCTGCAGTTTTGGTTTTCCCAGTTTTGTATGGACCAGTCCAAGCCTAAGGTAGCGGTTTACTTGTGTTTTCTATGGAAGCTTTGGTTTGCACGCTGTCAAGCAGCACATGGGCGGGCCCGAAACTTTGATCATGCATGGTGCCAGGCTAACAGTTTTCTGCAATCTGCCAACTCTGTGTTGCCCTCCTCCTCAACAGCCCTACAACAACACCGCACTCAATATCCTCTCATGCTTGAATGCATGGTGGACGCAAGTCTTGACTCGCGGCCTACAGTGGGCATTGCATGGGTTGCCAAATCACAAACTCGCATTCTAAAGGTAGGGTGTGTGGGATATCGGGATCAGGTTAATATCGCCGACGTTGAGGCATCTGCAATTGAGCTAGCATTGCATGAGGCATCTTCGGCCGGGATCCTTTCACTCCGACTCCTCTCTGACTGTAAATCTACTATACAGTATTTGCAAACCGGTGAAACTTCATCTTTGTTAGCCTCCACGACACAAGTGTCAGATCGTATCATGGCAAATCTTGGGCGCTTCCACAACGTCTCTTGGTTTTATCTTCCTAGAGAGGCTAATTTCTCAGCGCATTATTTAGCTAACCATGCCTGAACTATGTGTGTTACAGGTTCATGGACTCCAGATAGAATTCCGGAAACTGTACTCAAACTTATCACTTAATGAGATTATATTTCCTTTTCAAAAAAAGATTGATATGAATAACATATACAGGGCTAATGTTGGTCGGTCATGGATGCTTTTTTATGTTGGCTTTCTCGATAATATTTCCAAGAAACTACAAGTTGCTTGAAGGTCCACTGTTTTTCGAAATTCGCACCCACCGACCAAAGTCAGCACCTGCTCAGTAGCTTACGGGAGCCTACCCAATTGGTATCTAAACAAATTGTTCTCTTCTTGTTTAATCCTGTCGTCTTCTTTTTTTTGGGAAGTTTATGCATGGCAATAAGTTATTTTTTTTGTTTGCGTTTCCTCAAACAATTTTTTAATATTACTTTTTAACTTTATCAGTTTACTCATTACTATAATATTAAAAAATGACCATCTTTTCTTACCGCATTATCATTACTATTTTATCACCTTCTCCTCATATTGCTACTGTATATGCTCTAACAATTCATCACGGCACTACCTTCTAACTCCAACAAGCATAATTAGTACTTCAATAAAAAAAACAAGCATAACTAGTACTTCAAAAAAAAAGCATAATTAGCATTCTCACCTTTGTTTGATTGTTTCTCTTCCCTTTCCGTTTTATATGAATTCACGTAAACAAAAAGCTTTCATTCTAATATGAGAGCAATAACATTCTTTATTTATTACTGGTTTTATAATAATGAACCCAGCTTCCATCTAGAATTTCTCTCAATATGGCTTCTATTACTCTATATTCCAATTTAGAAAAGTAACATCAAGATTTCTAAATCTAGGCTTGACGGCACATCTCAAAAAAAATGCAAATCACTCAATTGACAGATACATGAATAAAGCCTGAACAACAAAGAAATGTTGAAAGCCCAAGATTGATAACCTGGAACTCTTAACTTGTTTGGGTTATACTACATGTGCGCGTTAGGCCACGTTGACTGCGTTTATGGGCTTTTCCAATCATCAGCCCTGAGTTTATGACTAACGAGCTTATGGGCTTTTAGCCCTCTTTATTATCATCCGGGCGAGGGTGATAAACTCAAGACCACTCATTTTGTAGTGAGAGAGTCACGCTGTAACACCCCATCCAACATTAACATACTTACAACAAACTGCAGCGGAAGAACAACCTCATCACATTACTTAACTTGTTGGTGTTACACGCCGTTAGCCACCTACGTGGCTAACAAGGCTAATCCACATACATTGTACCGGTCTGATGGGCTAATTCCCGAGCGACTATACATTGTTTTCCTTTACATTAACAACCAACAAACAACATCACCCTTATCACACAACCGATATTTATAAACTGGTGCCGACCAACAATTCGGTCTTACTACACCTACTGTATATACACACTTAAATGTTTACCCATGTACAATGACTACCCGTCCTACTCTCGAACGGCTTCCAGCACTTCGTACCTGAAACAAGAAGAGAAGAGAAAGGGTGGCCCCCAAGGGGCTCAGCACCTTTGCTGGTATGGTAATCCCGCAGCCCACATGCTACCGGGCCACGCACAACTACTTGTCGTCTTAGCATGCGGTTGATTATATTTAAATCATGCATGTAACAATAAACACACAACACTTAACATTTCGCCTCAATGGGCTCAACAATCTGATAATACATCCTACTTAATAAGACACCCCTGGTATCCATCATCCCTAGAGCGTTTCTCCTCCAAGGGAGCTACTTCCTTAATAGACGACACATACCCTTAAATCGGGTTATCCTTAAACGCCTCTTATCACAAACTGGGAATCATATCCATGATCCACACACTTCACATTTTACAACATATAACATACACTACGTAACAACACTTAACAACACTTTGCACGTTTCCATGTGCACAACATAACACCGCAATAAATATTGCATCACAACAAAACACATAACACAACGGGAATGGTTCTCTTAGGAACCGACCCAAACATTGTTTACACACTGGTGAGCCTAGAGAATGTTGCCAGTCTCATGATAAGCTCGTTACATAACTCGTTACCGTCTCGTTAAATGAACGGTTAACTTAACACAAGGTGCCCCGGATATAGTGATCCAAGCACACCGAAACAAACATAACAATAGTATGCCCCTGTGGCCCGACGTGAGTCAGTAATAGCCTTGGTTAAGCTAAAGGGAAGGTTGGGAACCAAATTGGAAAACAACCATAACATACAGAGAGGATCGAACCTGCTATGACAACGACCCCATACTCACACGCGTGGCCGGAACAGACCGGACTCCCTCACTCCCCCCGTTAGCACTTATTAGAAGTTCAACTTTGAACTTTATTAAACAAACACAACATTGGGTTAAGTCTTGTTAGACATACACAAGGGAAGAGAGAGAGCCATACATTCACATACAAACATCACACACAAACATCACATATCCAACTCACGCATAGCCGTGGTTAGAACGTTCCTTAGGTCGGAAACGTTATTACCGGATACCGTTCTCTTACGTTTACCTAATAGTGGTTAACTAGCCCTTCAAGCGCCTTAGAGGTTACCGGTATCGGCACGTAAACATACAATAACAATAACGACTGTAAACTCGTTTCATGATTTATATCATAACGTGGCAAACATACAGAAAAACACATTGGCATACAAGCCGGTGTAATCCGGTAGGACACAGGTTGCAAGAAAACCATACCTGTCACCGGAGTCCACTTATCCTGTCCATTTATGTTCCTCGAGCAATTCTCGAACAACTGTTAACATCACATGTGTTTTCATTAACATCGGGGTTTGCTTGATTATTTAATGTCAATGCTTAATTTTTCCCGTTAACTTAGTTACATAACTTAACATTTTTAACTTGTTTTACTCTCACATTTTAATACAACTTTTAACCCACTTAGGTGTCATTAGAACTCACCTAACATGTCCTTAACATCCTTATAACATCATTACCTACCAAACCCCATCATCACATATCATTTCTTAACCTTAAACCATGTTTTTGGTCCGACCGACCCACCGACCGACCCACAGCTGGGTCGGTCCATTACAGAACCCTTTTACTTCCTATAATCATGCCCGTCCGACCCACGTCCGACCCACCATTCTGGGTCGGTCCATGTGCGAACATTTTCCTTCCTCTGAAACTTGACCGACCGACCCATGTCCGACCCACCTTTTGGGTCGGACCATTACCGAACACATTCCTAACATCTAACAGAGGCTCGACCGACCCAAAAACTGGGTCGGCCCCTGGGTCGGTCGCCTTCTAAACTTACCCAAACTTTGCCAAATCTTCACCAAACTTCTCCTAAGGCCTCTTAATGTGTTCTAACATCATTTGGCACTTCAAACACACCCTTAAGATATTCTTAAACACTCACAAAACTATTTTTCCTAATTCCTTAAACTTTCTTATATCTCCACAAATTCCTAACACTTACAATGTTTTCTCCTTATGATTTCTAGGTGGCATTTCACCTATAATGACCACAATACTAAGGTGTTTCCTCTACACCTTATCATCACCTCTCAACTTCTTTTCTTACTAACTAAATCTCCTTTTTCACATCATACCTAAACATCACTTATTCCTTGAACACCAACCTTACTTAAACCTTAAACAACTTCTCCAAGACTTTAATACATTCACAAAACACCCATTGAATTCCTAGAACTTCCAAGATAACACCTAAATCCTTGCATCACTCTAAATCACCTTAATACATGTTTTCTTCTCAAGTAACCATTCATTCACCTTTAACACTTCCTAGTTCACCAAAACCACTTAAAACACTTAGAACTTCTCACACATCTTTCCCAAATTCGGCCATAGCTTCTCTTGTATACACTCACATCCAAACACTTAGGTTTTTACCTTATTTCATTCAATAATACCTAAAATCCATCAAACACATTTTTATTATACACACAAACTTCACACATTTTGCACTACACACATATAGTGCATAACTTAAATTGCTTGCCTTAGGCCCTTAAAATACATGGCTCTTAGGCCCTTAATTGCATAACCTTTAAACACTGAATTTCCCACATAAATAATGCCTTTGACCTGCAAATACATACACCAAAACATATGTTTCTTTTACTAGTCTCCTTGAGAACATTTTACTAGGTCACTCACCATTGGCTCCTTAGGTATTTTATCAAGCAATCAAGCTCATTTTCCTAAGGCATTTAAAAAACTACATTGAGATAGTTTGTTTACCTCTTTTTCCTCACAAACTCTTTCTTGTTTCCTCCTTACACCGGTGGGGTACTTGATCCTGTCAAGTTCTATACATTGTACAAACAACCATAATGAGTATTCAAGCTTTTAAGCTCATCTCATTGTAAACCCTAGTTACATATTTCTTAAGGTTAACATGATTTGTTTTACCTGGAATGGAAAGAGAGCTTGAATATATATCAAGAGGACTCCTCCTAGCCCTTGGAAGATTCAAATGAAGCTAAAACAAGCAAGATAATACCACCATGGTGAGGTGAATTTTCGGACAACATGAAACATGGAGAAACATGGATTTTCTTTAGTTTTCCTTACCTTGAAGCAAAGGAGAACATGAATATGTAAAAGATGAGCTCAAGCTCCTCCCATGGTGGTTTCTCTTGGCACCGAAATGGAGGTTTGAAGTTTTGAAGAGACAAGATTGAGAGCTTGGCTTAACTAAGAGAATGGTGGTGTTGTTTTTGATTTGGACAAGAGAGCAAGATTTGACAAGAGTTCAAAGCTTGAGTTCTAATGAGGTAGTGGTATTACCGAGAGAGAATGAAGAAGAAGGTTGGTGTGGTTTTGGAACCGTGGGAAATGAAGGAAAGGAAGGGAGAATGAAGATAGAACTTACTTTTTGAAGATTTAAGTCTTAAAAGCAAATAGTAACTATGAGTCACATTTATTTACTTAACAAGTTGACATACTTGGTGACTCCTCACTACAAAACCGGCCCCTTTAATATAACACGGGTATTTTAGTCTTTGTTGTCAATTTAATTACTTAACATAACATATGTATATACTAGCTTGTAAAAATTACTATTCACAAATACAAGGCACATAGAAGTGAATTTTTTGATTTCCCACTAATATGCCACCCAAATGTGATACTATATAGTACACATTTAATTAAAGAGTATGATGGACATTTATAGCCATTCAAACTCATTTACAAGACAATTTTTTCAAAACGTGCTTTAAGACTCCTTAAAAGCACATTTTGTGTTTTAACCTTGTTTTCAAGCTTGGTTTTCTTTAGTAATTGATTTAATATGTTCATTAACATAATAAATAAGGTATAGGTACCATTAGGTCTTATACACATTCATCCCAAGCTTAGAGCACATTTTTGCTCATATTGACTTTAAGGTATTTTCTTATGTTTTATTTGGTTTAACTGTCCACCAAAGTTTCTTAAGGACTTATTTAGCCTTATTAATCATAATTAATGTTATCAAATCTTGGTAGGCTCTTTGGGTCCTAACCAAGTTCACTCATAGCTTAAGCATGTTTTTGCTCATACTGTGTCTTAGTGCTTTATTGCACTTTACTATATTTTAAATTGTCCACTGATGTTTCTAAGGCACTTTTTAGCCTTTATATACATAGTTTGATATTTAAACCACATATCAGGTTTGGGGTATTTCATCTACCCCCCTTAAAAGAACTTCGTCCTCGAAGTTCACACTTTTCACATATCATTAGATTAAACACAGTAATCACTTGGAAATAAACTTCCTTAACCAAACACACTTACATCAAACCTCGGACTTGATGGTCCGGGCAACACATTCACATCCACACATAACATAACATATCCAAAATGATAACCTCGGACTCTATGGTCCGGGTATCTTAACAACACTTACACCTACATACAACCCCTTTGACTCACTGGTCTTGGGTAACCTAACAACATTTGGACACATAGGTCCTGGTAGCATAACAGTCTTTAGACACGTAGGTCTATTTAAAACACCACACATTTAGACTCATAGGCCTTGATAGAATACGCTTTAGGAAATCCAAGTCAAACAACATTCACTACACATACCACACAACATGTCAGAGCATGTATAGCAATCAAAATATCCTTGATATTCACTATGATCCCGCAGACCACCCCGGTCGCGATGGACACCTTCCGTCCCCCGTGCCTTTGGGAGTTTAAAACAATCACTTAAATTTAAAATTTCTTTTCTTTGTGAGGTTAAGTAAGAGAACTTTATTTACGTAAAGTATCCATCAACTTTTTATAAATACCAATTTAAAATCCTTTTGAAAACACACACAACTCCAAGTCCAACTTAAGCTCTTTGCTTCTTTTATTAGCGTGGTTATTCGTGACCACTTATAGGAGTTTCAAGAGTCATCCAACCCGATGTGATCAGCATCAGTGTTGAACTATCCTTCCACCCCAATTTTGTTCGGCTTCCCTTGATCACATGTAAATCAAGTTCCACCTCCCACTTCATTTTCAAGCATCAAGTAAGTCACTCATTTCCAATTTTCTATCTTTCGAATCATTCTAGTCATGATCACAACATCTCCAAAGGATAGAACTCGCCCGTCTATCAGTTACCTTCCATTCACTTTTAATCCTGTTGCCTAGGGAATCTTATTCTCACTAGGTTCTATGTCGGTATCATGCCCTTTCATCATGCATCACTATAAAGTATATATATATACCCATATATTTTTATCCAAATACTACACCTGGTTTTACATTTATACACTGTCGGGGCTTTTGTTCCCCCGGGAGTTTATCTACTACCCCACACTTGTACAATCACACACACAACTGTTAACAAACACACACACTTATCACAATGGTATTCGCATCATCTGTGCGCAATTACCACAATTAATCCATGAATGAATGTTGTATGTTTACGTAACCACCACACCAATCATCAAAAAACAATAATTTTGTGCTATGCACAATATGAGTCACCATACACTACGTACACTTGTACGGTAAATATCACCAAGTGGTTTTGCGCTCTACCCCCCTTAAAGGGATTACGCCCACGTAATCAATCACTAAACATTGGCTTAAATGTTCTGCCGTCGTGAAGTGTTTTTAAACTTCCACGCGGTCTATTACACAATGGATTCTTGATTAGAGGATCTTAACCATATTGGCGGTTTAGTTCCTAAACCAAGAATTCTCATTGGAGTTTGTTTAAAAACTCTTAGTCGGTTTCGATTCTGGCCTGTTAGGCTTCTAGCGCTAATAATTAGCCTTCACTCATATTCGTTATTCACACGTTGTACATTTGAATCATCTGGTTCACTAGTTTCTTCTCTGCTGTGAAACTTTAATAACTGTAGAGCTTATTGCTCCCTTTTGTTATTCTTACTGTATTGTACATCCCCAATTGTCACCTTCATCTTGGTACAATGGTTTCTCAACCGACGCACGGTATCTTTTACCCTGAGCGGATTCGGTGAGTTTCACAATTTTTCCATCCACTTCCATGATAATTTACTGTGTATACAGCTATGTATTTCACAATGATTGACTTGTTCCCTTCCGACTTATGTCGTTGAGATTGAGCTACTACCTAGTGTGTGAGTGCTCTCTCAGCTATTTACAACTTTGGGTATATTCCATACCGATATTTGGCAGTTAGTGCTACTGTAGTCACTTACTGTTAATCATATCTCCACATTTGGTTTTGTACAAGTACTTTTTTTTTTTGATGCGGCCTTGCATTCCTATGCATCGGCCATTATAACATTATTTGTCCACATCAACATGTTTCCAATTCCTAGCTATCCCACTCGTTCATTATTGCGCAAGTGCAATAAAACCAAACACTCAGTCATACAGAGTGCAGAGGCGTAAACTCTCGACAGTAATCCCTTATGCGATTCGCCATGGAATTCACACTGAGTTCCTCATCACACAGTAACCTACCACTGGCTTATTGCTCAGTTTGTTTAACATCACTTATCTTGCATCTCCACTGAGTTTAACTCATAACTGATCTTATCTGTTACTTTTTCGTTTAACACATTTATACAACGGTCGCTTGTTGCGCACCGTGCTCTCACTTATCGTATAACACTAACTCACATAGTATTTACTGTCACATTAACCTCCAGACATAATTTACATTATTCATATTATGGTTCATCCCTCATTTGGATGACCACCGAATGCTCCTTGATCGATATTCGAGTCACAACCGGCTTATTCAGCCAGGTGCTTCACTTTATACCATACTACTAAGCTAATTCTCTTTCAATAGCAACATGGTCAATCCTTAACATATTTCTTGAACTTTGATTCACATACCACTACCGCTCCTGCGGTGTCCACATGTCGAGAGTAGCCCCACTCTTAATGCAGTGGTTCGTTTACCACTCTATTCGCTTATACAACCTAAACTTCTACCATCGATCGAATTTATATATATATCCTGCTTTTGGATTATAAGCCTATTTGCCTTGAGCTGGGCTCATTATAGGCTGTCCACACACATGTACTTCTCTGTACAATATTACAGGTCGTTGCAATCACGTTTCCTTTCATGGATGCCCTTAGGTTTGTCAGTCCGTCTCCTGACAACTTATGTCTAAACTGGGTGTTAATTTCAACCCTTATGCTTCTGTCATGCATTTCATTCAACAATTGTTGATGTGAACACCCTTCAAGGATTGCTCCTGGTTTGTTAAGTTATATGCCTTTACATTTGGCTCACACTTATTGGTACATTCCGTTAGCTACGCCTTTCGCGTTCTTTACTGGTTATTATCTTCTTCTGTGAAGATTAACATTTCCTGGTAGTGTAGGTACTTATTCTGGGAATTTATCCGTTCATTGCACATTAATGTGGTCCACCTTAGGCATCTGCTTGCCATGTACAGGCTGGGTCACCATTCCAGCTATAATGTTTAGCCCTAAGGATCCTTAAGACATATGTGGTGTCTTTACATAACAGTTTGTGCCCATCGCACTCCCTAACTCTTAAACATTTCCTTGAAAGGAGTTCGCTAATCCTTTAGTCTTGCTAACTTAACTGAATTCCTTACTTCAACTATTCCTGTAATCCTTAGCTCTCGTTTGATTTAACTGCTGACCGTAGACGGAGTCACTACTTCCCGTGTTTCGACTCCACTCGTATACATATATGGGGTATCATACTGATACATTACTACTTACCCAACTAACCTATAAGTAGGTCTGTCAGGCCCACATGCTCCTATTCGGAGTGCGGTCGTCCCACAACACAGTTGGTACACTTGTAGTGTCCTCACACGCCTAGGTGAAGTATTCTGTTGTCAACTCTCCTTATATTGTCCCGTGACAATATTCATTCTTGCTTCCCGAACTTAATCGAGGGAAAGTTATCCACTGTTGTATCCTTATCAATTGCCCCTGGTTTCACTGGTGGTTTTAAAAGAAGGTGGGAAGAAGTGTTGGTTTGAAAGAAAATCTGGTTTGAAAGAAAAGGGGTTTTGTGAAAATTAGGTTTGAAAGAAAAAATTTCACGGTTTCACAAACATCTTTTACCTTAGCCAAGTCTAGCTTCTGCTGACTGGTGTGTTTCCAATTACAGAGGTTAGGCTAACAGCCCTCCACTGTTATGACGTTCACATTTAACTTTATTGTACTTTTCCAAGTATTTTTGTAGTGGTTATGCTTTTCCCGAACACCCTGTTATAGTAGCACTTGCTATGGCAAGTGCGCCATGCTAACTGGCTATCGGTTGACTGTTACCGATTGTGGTATTGTCTTGACCCATATTGTCATCAGTGGCCTTGTTGGCCCTCTCTGATCTTACTGCCTTGTGATACTCCCCTCTAGGTGACTTCTCACTGTTTCCACGTGATATTCATTAACTAGGGTGTTTCCCATTCTGGGAGACCCCTTGTCTTAGTATTATACTCACCTTGTAGCCCGTTCCACGTATTTGGTCGTGGTTACTGAGACTTGTCTCTTGTTTGGGCACTACGTTGTAGTTCCTTGACGGTTGGTATACCGTTGGTGTTTTATTTATCAACTTTGGTCCCCATAGACATTCGTCTCGGGTTTTATTAATCCACTTCTTGCCTGTTGCACGGTTGGTGCGTTACAAGCTGATTGTTTTCGACTGCTCGGCATGTCGACCCAGTTGCCGCCGAAAATTCTATTCTTCTATACACAAAATCCTTCATTCTTCGCTATTAAGTGGCGGTTAACATCATCCAGATGGAGACCGTCCCCGGGACTCCCAGTTTTCGGGATCTACCGTATGACAGGTTCTCTGTACCCTAAAGGTATTTAATAACAGCCAGATCGGGTATTCCCGAGTAAGAGTGGACTTCATCTCTCTGGCGTTGTTTCCCAAGTTATAAAACAGGGATTGTGGAGGGGCGGGAAGGATACTGTAGGTTTCCAGTATTCACTGGTAGTTCCTATCTAGCGTATCTCTCACGCTATCACTCAACCCTTAACCCAAAGTACTTAATCCTAACTCGGTAACTTCCTAAGCTCGGTAATTCAGTCATCAGAGCGATACTTTCGCTCTGATACCACTTTTTGTAACACCCCATCCAACATTAACATACTTACAACAAAAACTGCAGCGGAAGAACAACCTCATCACATTACTTAACTTGTTGGTGTTACACGCCGTTAGCCACCTACGTGGCTAACAAGGCTAATCCACATACATTGTACCGGTCTGATGGGCTAAATTCCCGAGCGACTATACATTGTTATTCCTTTACATTAACACAACAACACAACATACACCTTATCAACTACACCTACAACACGAGTATTATAACTGGTGCCGACAACAATATCGGTCTTACTACACCTACTGTATATACACACTTAAATGTTTACCCATGTACCATGACTACCCGTCCTACTCTCGAAGGCTTCCAGCACTTCGTACCTGAAACAAGAAGAGAAGAGAAAGGGTGGCCCCCAAGGGCTCAGCACCTTTGCTGGTATGGTAATCCCGCAGCCCACAGCTATCGGGCCACGCACACTACTTTGTCGTCTTAGCATGCGGTTGATTATATTTAAATCATGCATGTAACAATAACACACAACACTTAACATTTCGCCTCAATGGGCTCAACAATCTGATAATACATCCTCCTACTTAATAAGACACCCCTGGTATCCATCATCCCTAGAGCGTTTCTCCTCAAGGGAGCTACTTCTCTTAATAGACGACACATACCCTTAAATCGGGTTATCCTTAAACGCCTCTTATCACAAACTGGGAATCATATCCATGATCCACCACTTCACATTTTACAACATATAACATACACTACGTAACAACACTTAACAACACTTTGCACGTTTCCATGTGCACAACATAACACCGCAATAAATATTGCATCACAACAAAAACACATAACACAACGGGAATGGTTCTCTTAGGAACCGACCCAAACATTGTTTACACACTGGTGAGCCTAGAGAATGTTGCCAGTCTCATGATAAGCTCGTTACATAACTCGTTACCGTCTCGTTATGAACGGTTAACTTAACACAAGGTGCCCCGGATATAGTGATCCAAGCACACCGAACAAACATAACAATAGTATGCCCCTGTGGCCCGACGTGAGTCAGTAATAGCCTTGTTAAGCTAAAGGGAGGTTGGGAACCAAATTGGAAAACAACCATAACAACTACAGAGAGGATCGAACCTGCTATGACAACGACCCCCATACTCACACGCGTGGCCGGAACAGACCGGACTCCTCACTCCCCCCGTTAGCACTTATTAGAAGTTCAACTTTGAACTTTATAAACAAACACAACATTGGGTTAAGTCTTGTTAGACATACACAAGGGAGAGAGAGAGCCATACATTCACATACAAACATCACACACAAACATCACATATCCAACTCACGCATAGCCCGTGGTTAGAACGTTCCTTAGGTCGGAAACGTTTATTACCGGATACCGTTCTCTTACGTTTACCTAATAGTGGTTAACTAGCCCTTCAAGCGCCTTAGAGGTTACCGGTATCGGCACGTAAACATACAATAACAATAACGACTGTAAACTCGTTTCATGATTTATATCATAACGTGGCAAACTACAGAAAACACATTGGCATACAAGCCGGTGTAATCCGGTAGGACACATGTTGCAAGAAAACATACCTGTCACCGGAGTCCACTTATCCTGTCCATTTATGTTCCTCGAGCATTCTCGAACAACTGTTAACATCACATTTGTTTTCATTAACATCGGGGTTTGCTTGATTATTTAATGTCAATGCTTATTTTTCCCGTTAACTTAGTTACATAACTTAACATTTTTAACTTGTTTTACTCTCACATTTTAATACAACTTTTAACCCACTTAGGTGTCATTAGAACTCACCTAACATGTCCTTAACATCCTTATAACATCATTACCTACCAAACCCCATCATCACATATCATTCTTAACCTTAAACCATGTTTTTGGTCCGACGACCCCCCACCGACCGACCCACAGCTGGGTCGGTCCATTACAGAACCCTTTTACTTCCTTATCATTGCCCGTCCGACCCACGTCCGACCCACCATTCTGGGTCGTCCATGTGCGAACATTTTCCTTCCTCTGAAACTTGACCGACCGACCCATGTCCGACCCACCCTTTTGGGTCGGACATTACCGAACACATTCCTAACATCTAACAGAGGCTCGACCGACCCAAAAACTGGGTCGGCCCCCTGGGGTCGGTCGCCTCTCTAACTTACCCAAACTTTGCCAAATCTTCACCAAACTTCTCCTAAGGCCTCTTAATGTGTTCTAACATCATTTGGCACTTCAAAACACACCCTTAAGATATTCTTAAACACTCACAACCTATTTTTCCTAATTCCTTAAACCTTTACTTATATCTCCACAAAATTCCTAACACTTACAATGTTTTCTCCTTATGATTTCTAGGTGGCATTTCACTATAATGACCACAATACTAAGGTTTCCTCTACACCTTATCATCACCTCTCACTTCTTTTCTTACTAACTAAATCTCCTTTTTCACATCACATCATACCTAACATCACTTATTCCTTGAACACCAACCTTACTTAAACCTTAAACAACTTCTCCAAGACTTTAATACATTCACAAAACACCCATTGAATTCCTAGAACACTTCCTCCTTACATCAACTATCACTCTAAATCACCTTAATACATGTTTTTCTTCTCAAGTAACCATTCATTCACATTTAACTTCACTAGGATCAGGTCAAAACCACTTAAAACACTTAGAACACTTCTCACACATCTTCCCAAAGGCCATAGCTTCTCTTGTAATACACTCACATCCAAACACTTAGGTTTTTACCTTATTTCATTCAAATACCTAAAATCCATCAAACACATTTTATACACAAACTTCACACATTTTTTGCACTACATCACAATATAGTGCATAACTTAAATTGCTTGGCACTTAGGCCCTTAAAAACATGGGCTCTTAGCCCTTAAATTGCATAACCTTAAACACTGAATTTCCCACATAAATAATGCCTTTGACCTGCAAATACATACACCAAAACAATGGTCTTTTACTAGTCTCCTTGAGAACATTTTACTAGGTCACTCACCATTGGCTCCTTAGGTATTTTATCAAGCAAATCAGCTCATTTTCCTAAGGCAGTTAAAACTACATTGAGATAGTTTGTTTACCTCTTTTTCCTCACAAACTTCTTTCTTGTTTCCTTACAAACCGTGGGGTACTTGATTCCTTGTCAAGTTCTATACATTGTACAAACAACATAATGAGTATTCAAGCTTTAAGCTTCATCTCATTGTAAACCCTAGTACAATATTATCTTAAGGTATTAACATGATTGTTTTACCTTGGGAATGGAAAGAGAGCTTGAATATATATCAAGAGAGGACTCCTCCTAGCCCTTGGAAGATTCAAATGAAGCTAAAACAAGCAAGATAAATACACCATGGTGAGGTGAATTTTCGGACAACATGAAACATGGAGGAAACATGGATTTTCTTTGAGTTTCCTTACCTTGAAGCAAAGGAGAACATGAATATGTAAAAGATGAGCTCAAGCTCCTCCCATGGTGGTTTCTCTTGGCACCGAAATGGAGGTTTTGAAGTTTTGAAGAGACAGATTGTAGAGCTTGGCTTAACTAAGAGAATGGTGGTGTTTGTTTTTGATTTGGACAAGAGAGCAAGATTTGACAAGAGTTCAAAGCTTGAGTTCTAATGGAGGTAGTGGTATTACCGAGAGAGAATGAAGAAGAGAGGTTGGTGGTGGTTTTGGAACCGTGGGAAATGAAGGAAAGGAAGGGAGAATGAAGATAGAACTTACTTTTGAAGATATTTAAGTCTTAAAGCAAATAGTAACTATGAGTCACATTTATTTACTTAACAAGTTGACATACTTGGTGACTCCTCACTACAAAAACCGGCCCCCTTTAATATAACAAGGGTATTTTAGTCTTTGTTTGTCAATTTAATTACTTAACATAACATATGTTATATACTAGCTTGTAAAAATTACTATTCACAAATACAAGGCACATAGAAGTGAAATTTTTGATTTCCCACTAATATGGCCACCCAAATGTGATACTATATAGTACACATGTTAATTAAAGAGTAATGATGGACATTTAGCCATTCAAAACTCATTTACAAGACAATTTTTCAAAAACGTGCTTTAAGACTCCTAAAGCACATTTTTGTGTTTTAACTTGTTTTCAAGCTTGGTTTTCTTTAGTAATTGATTTAATATGTTCATTAACATATAAATAAGGTATAGGTATGACCATTAGGTCTTATACACATTCATCCCAAGCTTAGAGCACATTTTTGCTCATATTGACTTTAAGGTATTTTCTTATGTTTTATTTGGTTTAACTGTCCACCAAAGTTTCTTAAGGACTTATTTAGCCTTATTAAATCATAATTAAATGTTATCAAATCTTGGTAGGCTCTTTGGGTCCTAACCAAGTTCACTCATAGCTTAGAGCATGTTTTTGCTCATACTGTGTCTTAGTGCTTTATTGCACTTTACTATATTTTAAATTGTCCACTGATGTTTCTAAGGCACTTTTTAGCCTTTATATAACATAGTTGATATTTAAAAACCATATCATTTTGGGTATTTCATTCACACGCTCTCGCTCTTTTGTTAGTTAGTTTATCTAAAAAAGGGAAATTTCATAATAAATTCATAAAATATCTTTAAAAAAAAATCATAAAATTTCAACAAGGTTCATCAAATACAATTATATCATTGATCAAAAAGAAGAAAAACAAAAATACCCTTAGTAGTTAATAAAGTACCTTTAAAGTAATTCATAAAATAATAAAAATAATATTAAAATAAAATAACTATAAAAAATAGATATAATATTATAAAAAAACTGAAAAATTAAACAAGAATATATTAAAATATCATAAAAATATTGAAATAATATATATTTCTTAGATTTTTTTTAAATTATTCATACCGTTATAAGAATATAGTGTTTTAAAACACATAAATTATAACAATTCTTCTATCAATTTATAATATTAAGTACCATAATTTATACAATTAAATACCATAATTTTTAACTTACATTTTTAGATTATTGTTTCCTAAATTCAAAATCAATTATCTAATATTTTTAAGCTAATATTTTAAAATTTATATTCTATTCTACAAAGAACTTTATGACATAATATTACCTAACAAAAAATATTATGGCATAAAGTGATTTGTAAAATAGAATACACATTGATTAAAAATAAATACCCATCGCATCTTCTTCATATTCTTAATAAGTATGAGCTAGATATAGTAAATTACTAGTAATGTATAAGAATATTACTTCATTTTGTGTATATATTAAACAAAATTAACAAATAAGTTATAAAAAAGTAAATATGTTTTTAATGTCTACACTATCTTGTTTTAAAAGTCTGCAAACATATTAGTAAAGGTAAATATATGGAATACCTCTATTTGAGTGTAAAAGAATAATACTATTACTTACTATAAAATTTACTTTCCTATCTAAAGTAATGGAGTATTTTTCTGAATTAAATAGTATGAATAAATGTAAAAGTAGTGTTTAAAAGAATTAAAAGGATGTATATTTTAAAATATGGGAAATTTCAATGGATACCCTAGAATATTGAGCAAATTTCATAAAATACCCCTAAGTATTGAGGGAATATATATTATCATATGCCCTTACAATAACTACAGAGTATATAGTCAAAGTTTTGTTTGATTGTACAAAGAATAAACAAAATATACAAAAAATAGTTAAAAATCATATAATATTTAAAAACAATTTTTACAAATGAGTAAAAATTATAAAAACAAAAACATACACAAAAACTAATTACATCATTACATTAAAATAAATATGAAAAGTGACTACATAATAAATCATTATAACTTAAAAATACACATAATATTTTTAAAATGTCACACAATTTAAAAACTATTATAACATAAAATAAATAAAGGTATAACAATTACATTAACTATAATAAAAAATTATAAGTTATAAACAGTATATAAGTAATATGAAAAATATCAAAAGTAACAATCTGGTATAGTTCATAGAAAAAAATAAATTTTAAAATCATAAAATATGATATTTTTCTTGTGAGTATTGATATTTTGTATAATTTATTTAATATTTTTGTTTCATAATATATAAATTTATTTAATAATTTATTATGGCTAATATAACTGTCATAACTTTTTTTTATCATTTTAAGTCACCACTATAAGTAGATTTTAAATTACGTAATTTTAGTTTATGTATATTTAAAAAAATATTATGTTGTCATTTCCATTTATTCTTAAAATTTTATGATTTAATTACTTTTGTGTTATTTTGCAGTTTTATAATTTTATTAATTATTAAAATTGTACGATTTAATTTTTTATCTTTTTTTTAAGTTTATATATTTAAAATAACGGTTGTCATAAATGTTGAGGTATTGATATAGATGGTGCGAGGGTAAAATGAGAATATGAAAATATATAATATGTCATATTTTGAACACAGCGATATTTCGTAACAAAAATGAAACTTTAGCGATAGGCTGTAGTAGTAAGTTGTAAAATTGAGATGTATTTTATGAAATTCACTTAAAGCTAGTGAGGTAGTTGGTGATATATTCCTAAAATAAAATATGAATACAAAAACATCTTATGTTTTAGAGCAATAGAGTACATTGCTCATAAGATCACATTACAGTTCAAGGTGGATAAGAGAGACCTTGTTAGAAAACCACTCAAAAGACGTCTTAAATTGTGACCCTTTTAAGCTATTTCAAGATCATAAGTTGTGCATATGCTATACGTCAATCAAGGAGAATTGAATTGCTTTTTCAAATTGCTTGCAACAATTTGTTGCATAGATTAATCTACGTGTTAGCCCATCCTCTTTTCGTGAAGGAATTGATGATACATCACTTATATCGTTAATTATTACCCACTAGATTAGTAGAGGTAACCTCAACCTTATGAAATTGAAATAGAAGCCAGAAATGTTTCATTTTGTCCCCAGTTATTTCGCTACTACGACCATTATCCTCCACAACAACATAGCAGAGTAATTCACACAAATCAACATAGAGATTGATGCCACAACATCAACAAACCCCTTATAATTTTAGCCAATTCCTAAAATTAAGGTTTCATTTTTTGTACTTTCAAAAGTGCATACCCATCACATCTTCTTATTCTTATTCTTATATATAGGCATATGTAAGAAAGCAACTCATAATACACAGCCTTTCCATTCATTTCCTGACCAACCATAAAACAGAGCACAACAATTCTCTTAAACTAACTCAGCAAATTGCTTTTCCTTTACCAACATCAAAACACATTAAGCTTGTCATCAATTACATCAAAACAATAAAAAAAAAGAGCAAACATAAGAAGAAGAAGAAAGGAAATCTAAAAAACACCAACTCTGTCAAACAACAAAAAATGGCAAACAATCTCATCATCTTAGCACTGGTTTTTGTTACCATCATCGCAACTACCACCACAATCTCTAACGCTGCAGACTCACCCACCCACTCCATCAAAAGATTCAAAATCATCTCCTTCACCAAAGTCCAAACCCTCTCCATCCACTTCTCCATCATCAGCACCCACTCCAAAGACGATTCAAAATCCCCAGATTCCTCTTCTCTCCTCATCATCATCACACCCAGCAACTCTCCATCAGAAAACACACCATCGTCAACCCCATCTAGTTCTTCCGCACCCTCTTCTGACTCATCTGCCCCTGGCTCATCCTCCGGCGATGATGGTGATGATGATGACTCTTCCTCCTCTCCCAGACTCTGACGGTGGTAAGTCCCCTGAAGGTAGTGGTGATTCACCCACTGAAGGTGGTGGTGAGGAACCAAGTTCCGGTGATGGACCAAGCAGTGATGCACCTTCCAGTGATGATGATTCCACCTCCGATGCTCCTGCATCTTCTGAATCACCTGAAGGTTCCGCGGATGATGAGGGTGCCGCTGATGATGGTGCAGCTAAAAGCTCTGCATATTCAAGCCGCCGCTTTGGTGGATTGTCAGCTAGTGTTGTTGCTGTTGTCGTCGCGGCTGGTTACGTATTCTTCCTTTGAATTAATCTAGCGTATATAGCTAGTGAGTTTTTCTTTTAAATAATTGTGTTGATGTTGCTAGTCGGAGGGATCTTCGATCTGCTTTATTTTATATAGTTCTCAGATCTTAATTTCTCACATTTTAAAAAAAAAAAAAATGGTTTTTTTTTAACTATTTGGGATTATACTCAAAAAGAAAGAGTTAGGGATTGATTTAAACACGTTTATGGTTGGATTTGATGATTGATACAAACAAACACCATTGTACTCTGAAATAAATGTATGTTAAAGATCTCCTCATTTTGTGTATTCACATTTAATGAAAAATTCAATAATGCACCATGTTGTTTTCAATTTCCAAGCCCAAAAACTCATGTAACCTTCTTTTATTTTTCTTAATTCACCGAGCCATATTTGTTAATGCCTATAATTAACAAGTTTTTCCCCTCTGGAATGAGAAGCTAAGAGTGACTTCAACTATTGAATATTTTTTACCCAATTTGGTGTGATTGTGGAATACTTCCCTACAAATTAAAACCCAAACTTGAAACAAAAAAATTTCTCCCAATTATTCACTAAACACAAAACCCACCACCTTACTCTACTACCCACATTGTCCCTAATTCCACCCATCATTACATGAATGAATAAACCAGTTAGTTGCCAAAGTGTTGGACCAACCAATCCACCAAACTTTGTCCCCGTAAACCAAGATCTAAGTCATACTTATCCCCAAGCTAATAACACTATGACAACCCATAAGTTAAACAAGTCTACTTCGTACCACGTAGACTTTCCCCATACTAATATGAGCGTCCCATAAAACATCTGGGCTATCACGATACAACATCAATATAGATGACCGGAGAACAAACCCAACCCTTTCCCAGACACTCCAAACCATTAATCCAGCTTTAATACCCTGGATCTAAAAATGGTGATTAAATTACTCTAATATGACTATTAAAGGCCTAATGGTGCCTAAAGAGTATTGGTAAAGAAAATAAAACCAAAAGAAAAGAAAAAAGGCGTAAAACGCGAAAAACACTAAAACGCGCATTAAATAAGTATAAGATATATATGATCTCGTTAGGGTCCGAGATGGATTCCTAAGGCTTAGTTAGGCCTAATTAGTATACGGGAGTGATTCCCGAAGAAACCGGATCCAAATAATGGATTAAAACGCTAACAGAGTTTTAAAGCACGTTTTTCGAGAAAACCCGAAACGTGGCTTTAAGTGGTCAAACGGACCCGTAAAAATTATAGTTGATTAAATAACTATAAATAAGTATTAATGGAAGCTCAATAACCATTAAAAAAATAAAGAAACGAGAAAAATCCGAAAAACGGGCCCGGTGAGTGAATAGTGCCGAACCGGGTAAAATAACGAGCGTTTTCTGTAAAAAAAAATGAAAAACACTCCAGCTCACTAATAATATGGGACCGGTTTTATAACTACACACACACCTATACTTAAGTAATTAGCTAGCTTTTATTAAGTCACAAAATGACAAAGTAATAAAGTAAAAAGGGGATAGTAAAAAGGGATTTTATACTACTCTCTCACCTTCTTTCTCCTCACTCACGATTTCCCTCCTCCAATCTGAGCTTCATCTTCTTCTTCCTCTGTAAAATACCGATTTCAATGGAAGCTCACAAGCCCTCTCTTCCTCTCTAACTTCTCATTCTTCTTCTTCACCAATCGCACCAAATGCTACCGTTAGATTCGTATCGGCGAGGGCTTCGTTTTCCACCCAACAAAATCTTGATTCCCCCCCTTCACTTCCATGGGTGTTGGGCCTTTTGAAGCTTGAGGATCTGATTTTGACTCTCCTTCACCTCCTTGATGCCTTAAGGTAATAATAAGCAAGAGTTTTGCTCATTTCTAGCTTATTCTTATAATTTTGGAAATTTTCCCCACGTTGAAAATTTCCTCCATTTCACAGCCGATAGCACCTTGCTCTTGTGGAGTGTTGGAAATTCCATCATTAGTTGCCAAGCTCTCCTTTTGGACACTCTAAGGTAATACCTAAGTTAGAGCCTTAAAAACTAGCTCCTTAAATACTAGTTTTGTGTGGAAAATTTGAATTGATTGGTTGTTATGTGTGTAATGGAATATGGTTGTAGCTAGCAATCCATATTCCTTTGTGTGGTGTGGAAACAAGAAGAGAAAGAGGGAACAAGAGAAAGAGGAAGAAGAGGAGTGAAAACCGAAAATAAACAGGGTAATGAGCTTACCTTGTGTGGTTTTTTCCTTGTGAAATTTATGTTGGTGTTGTATAAATAACCTTGAGCTTGTGTAGTCATGATACTACAATATTGTTAGTTGAAAGAGAATTTTGTAATGTGGATGAGTGAGCAAATAAACCTAGGAACTAAGCTAGTTTATATGTGGGAGCAAATGGGGTTTTGATGTGTTGTTGATGTCTAAATCAAACAGGTGGGAGAAGAGAGTTGTGAGCTTATGTAGTGTGGTGAAAATGCTAAAGAAGTAGGCAAGTGCTGTCAAAATTTCCTTGAAGATTATGAACTTGAGTGTTTTATGTTAAGGAAGAAACTAGGTGAGTTAAGGGATTTAAGTGGTTGGTTAATGGTTTGAAAACCAAACTAAGAAGAAGAGTGTGTTAGTAGTGGAAATAATGTCATTGGAGTGCTAGGAATGGCATTATTGTGTGGAGTATTGAATGGTAGGAGACAATACCAAAATCTGTTACAAAGTTAGAAGAACAAGAGAACCAATTATGATATTTAAGTGATTTTGAGTAAGAATTTGAGTAGAGATTAAACCTATGATTTGAAGAGTTTTAGAGCATGTTTTAAGGTGATTAAACATGTGGAAAACTTATGGAAAGATTAGGGAAAGATTGAGGGTGGATTAGGGATTGATTTGGAGTGGAAAAACTGCACTTGTAACAGATTTTAGCAGGGTCCGGAACCTAGTCCTTGGACAAAGTTCCGGACCACCCCTTAAATTCATGCCGAGAATTCATCCCAGTACCTGGTCCGGGACTTGGGAGATGGACAAGGTCCCGACCACCCCATGAAAATGAGCCGAGAGTTAGAACCAGTGCTTGGTCCGGGACTTGACCTAGGTACAAGGTCCCGGACCACTTGTTAAATTCACCCGAGAGTTGAAACCAGCATTTCTAACGACAACTCCGAGTTTCCCCCATGGTCGTCGTTGAATTGTGCAGATCAATCCGATGAGGTCCACTGTAACACCCCTACCACCGCTAATACTGTCATTACCGTCCAATCTCCTGATACAATTCAGACTCACGCAGCGGATACTTACATACTCAACGGTGGGTGATACAATGCCGTTAGCCACCCACGTGACTAACAAGACTACTACTACTACTACATACAGCATCTGTCTGATGGACCGGAATATCCGAGTACTACACACTTACAATACATACTCCATTACCAAGTCAAATACTAGATTCTCCCATTCATTACAATACTCCATAAGTTCAATACAATATCATACACCGAGTTTACTAAGATCCTTATACCAATACAACACCTCTCTTCAATTTCATGGATACTCATTAAGAGTTTAACCACTACCCATTCCTCACAAACTACTTGCTTTCTAAGTACAAGGGGTGTACCACTTAGTACGCTTCTACATTCTACTACTTCTAACTATCCAAGTGTAGCCACCGGTCGCTTACCTTGACCATATCCGCTTCGGGTACCTGCACACTAAAAACGTTCCCCCTAGGGGGTCAGCTTACGCTGAATATGATAACCGCATACCCCGCGTACTAGTGAGGGTACGCCGACCACTTGGTCGAATACATACAGTTCATTTTATTCATACATACATGCATACATGCTTTCATACATAATACTACAATACTTTACACAAGGAATACATACATACATTTCAGTACATACAAGTAGTTCATACAAGCCAATTGATACTTACTTACCTTTCCTGAAATACACATACACAATACATACTCAATACATACACCATACATATTCCATACATACACAATACTTGTTAGCTCCTTTTTGTCCACCCGGGTTAATCGGATGAAGATTACTCTTTTACTCGTTACACAATACTTACGCATACATACTCATACTTTACTTACTTACTTACTCAAGTCAAGTCGTCGGGACCTCCGGCCCGGGGACTACTCTGTCCCACCACCGGGATTTACTTGGTTCACCAATCCAGGATGCTACCCATTTAAGGGGTTTGGGCCGTGGACCAGTTTAAGAACCAGAAATCGGATCCAACCTCTTGTGTCTCCTCATCCTCACGCGTGGCCGAAACTATATCGGACTTCTACTCATTCCAATTTATCCATTACTTAAGTTAGGAGTTAGGTAGTTAGGAATTAGTAGAAGTCATTCATTCAAGCCACATACACAAATACATTGCCCATGTACACACCCATACAAATACAATACGATACACAAGTACACTACAAGATACAATACACTTCATCATCATTCATACATTTCATGAATTATACAAACTATTGTTCAAGACAAATATCAAGAACAATGTAAACAAGCACAAGTAAGTGCAATATAGTCCGATTCATGCTTTTATCTTATTAGGTGATCAAATAAGCACACATATCGGGGTAACCAGATTAGGATACAGGGCATGAAGAAATCATACCTTTTTCTAGAATTTACTTTACCGGGTGTTCCTTGTTCCTTTTGTTCACTCTTGTTCCTTGATCCTCATTCTCAAACCAATGACTACATGTCAAATGATTCCATTAATACTAAGCGTTACGATACTTACATAACCACTACTCCCGTACTACACCCGTTATCCTGTTGTTTCGGTTTAACTTAATGTTCTTAAACTTACAACTTTCTTAATTACTTCTCATACTTGTTTACACTTCTTAGGGCCTTTAAAGGTCACCAAACACGGCCTTAACAACTTCTAAAACCATTACCAATCAATCCCCCATGTTTAGAACCCTTAAAAACACTCTCTGCTGCTGAATTCTGGGGGTGGTTCGGGACTTGGTCCGGACCCTAAGTCCCAGACCAATACTTCTGTGTACTTTCGGCTCATTTTTATACCTGGTCCTGGACTTGGTCATGGACTTAAGTCCCGGACCAATCCTCCCTGCATTCACTCTCGGGCCTTTTTTTGAAGCGGTCCGAGACTTGGTACATATCCTAAGTCCCGGACCCTGCTAAAAATTGCTATTAAGGTCATTTTTCAACCCCAAATCAACCCTTAATCCACCCCTAATCATTCCATAAACTTTCCACAAGTTTCCTACATAATTAAACACCTCAAAACACTCCTTAAACCACCTCAAATCATTACTCAAATTCTTTACTCAAATCCTTGCTCAATTTCTACAAACTTCTTCTAAGAGTTACATCCTTCTACCAACCTTACCAAATTACCTATTGACCATTACCATTCCATCCATCCTAGACAATGCTCTACCTATACCCAAGTCAAATCTCCATCTTCAAGATTACAAACACTAACTCCTTTTTGTGAAATTCCAAGGTCTTTATAACCCATTTTGCTACAGATTTTTCTCACTACTTTGCTTACCTCTAAAATAGCTCCTAAGGGGTTAACTAACCAAATTGGTTTCTCTCCAAACACCAAGTTAACCCTTGGTCATTCCCTTACTCACTATACACCTAAAACTCCTTTGGTTTCTACCGAAATTTTGCCATAGCTCAGTTGCTTTTCTTGCATTGTCCAAAACTCATCTCTTCACCAAATTTCATCCTAAACTGGCCACACCCATACAAGGGTACTACCAGCACACAATTAATTCACAATTTACCAAAACCCCATCAAACAACAATACCAATATACATACTCAAATTACTTGGCTCTAAGGCCCTTACTTCATACAACAACTTACAAATCCTTCCTACTTCATCCAAACACATTTCCATCCAGTTTTAGGTTCATTCTTTTGGTTTCCCCATTCCCAAAAATTTTAAAACATCAAGGTAGTAGTTAAGGTAGATTTTCTTACCTTGAACATTCCAATCCTCTCTTTAAATTCTCTTCTTCTCTTCTTTCCTTCTTCCTTCCTTTCCTTTCCTCTTCCTCTTTTAACCGGTTATGGACAGATCAAGTCCTAATGCTACAGCCCATAATACATAGCCATTTTAATTCCAACTAATCCCTTAAATCATCTTAGGGCTTAAGACATGTTTTTAGGTTTAGAGAAGGTATTACCTTGCAAGTATATGAATGGAGTGTTGGGTAGCAACAAGGACCAGATTCCACTCTCCAAAGAAGCCAAAATCGGCTGGGCAAACAAGGAATAAGAGGTTCCAACTTAAAAATTTCTATTTTAGCAAATGAGGATTAAAATGCTAGTTTTTCGGATTTCTTTTTACCTTAGACCCACAAGGTGGAGAAGAGGCTTCTAATGGTGGTCTTCTTCTTCAAAACCAAGAACACCCATGGAGATGAAGTTGCTTGTTTTCGGATTCGGAAAAGAGGGAAATGCTCTCCTCGATGAGAGGAAGACAATGGTACAATTTTTGTGATTTTTGGTGGAGATTTGAGTAGTTAACAAGAGGAGAGAAGTGGGTGTTGGTGTGGGTTCATGCAAATCGCCATTAGAGGCTGCTCAAGGAAGAAGAAAGAAATAGAGAAAGAGAGGGAGTACGTGAGTGTGGGAATGTGAGGGTAGGAGAGAGAGAATGTGAGATAGAGTAGTAAAGTAGTGGGTTACTTTTTACTTTTTAATTTATTTGTCTTTTTGCAAATGAAAAGAGAGTTAAGAGTGTGAGTGGGGGGTGGGGGGGGGGGGGGGGCATAAATTGGCTGCACCCAGCACCCATTATGGGTTTTAAAATTCTATTTACAATAGTGGACACACTAGTTTGGGTTATTTATATTTTTACCCCACAACTTCCCGTTTTTGACAGTTTTTACTATTTTCTCGTTTTATTGATTTTATTGGTCCTAGACCTTCACTAATATTTATTAATGACTTTTTAGTTGACCAAATTTTTACGAGTCTATTTGACTCGCTTAAAGTCACGTTTTCCCGGTTTCCTTGAAAAACGCGCTTTAAGGTTCGTTAGTGCTTTTAATCCATTTTAAGGATCCTTTTCTTCGGGAGTTGTTCCCATATATTATTTAGGCCTTATTAGGCCTTTAGAATCCATATAATACGCTAACCGAGGTCTCATACCTCCTATGGTTATTTAACGCTTATTTAGCGTTTTTCGCTTTTTAAGCGTTTCTTTATTTCTTTTGGATTTATTTTTCCTCACCAATATTACTTAGGCATATTAGGCTCTTAAATAAGGACTGGAATAATCTTAATCACTATATTTAAGTTCAGGGTATTTCATCCACCTTTCGCATTCAACTGATTTAGAGCAACACAAGGCTGCACTATCTTACCTTTGTTCCTTTTTTTACTTCTAGCAACCGTAAATCTCATATTTCATCACAAGCACCATTGAATATAAGCCTATCAAAAGTATGCTTATTACCCTTCACCGATGCCTCAGGTTGCTCCACCTGCGTTAAAAGTGGCATCATTTCAATAGAGCAAACCTTGTATGCTAAGAGATCCACACCAGCCAACCCAGTACCATTTCCGGTCTGCTCTGCCCCACTCGCATCTTCCAACCTGATGTTCTGTGACACCAGGTCACACATGAATCGTCAAGTTTCTCCCATAGTGCCAACCCCCCCCCCCCCCCACCACACACACACAAGACATCTCAACTGGAAACCCCTTTGAGTATTACCACAGACCACTGAGGCAATCATCTTCCTCCCAATCCCTCTCATTATAACACTCATATAATCCTTGCAGAAAGAGCCCACACTTGGAACATATTTATGATGGCATTCTTTCATAAGAGATACGGAAGACTGTAGCCATCCCCGCCATGGATATAGGAACATCCCAGTACTGGTTATTGTATGACAAGCGCCACCTTGATCCTTATAAATCAATTTCCAAAACTTCCACCATCATCGATAAACCCTACAAACCTACTAACTTTTTCACCCAGCTTCCTAGCAAAATACAAGTGATAGTACATGGCAGGATCATCATATATACGAATCCAAAAAGGTACCCTTCGGAAGAATTATACTTCTAGTGTCTTACACTTTTTCAACTTTTCTGAACAACGAGCAGAAAACCATTGAATGACCATGGTCCTTGATGAAAAACCGTAATCATATTCCTTTTATCTTCAAACTAGAACACAAAAAGGATCGACCCACTACCCGAACCCTAAATCCATTTACAACTTTCCATTCATGACCTAAACAACGCTTCATGACTCGAACATCAAGGTGATTCTTTGAGAACAGTCTACCTAACAAACAACGGTCATAGGAAATAAAAGATTGTCCATTCATTGCCAAAACCTTCATTGATGAAATCAAGCAAAAATAGACATGCAAAATCATCTTGAAAACAAAAGAAATGAAAGAAAATGAAAAACATGCAAACAGGGCATAGAAGAGATAAACGGGGAATGTGCATGAAAGAGAAAAGTCCCACTTAAAAGAGAAGCCTTGGATTAGGATATGACAAGCCACTACAAAAGATAAGAAAAAATAAGGAGACCCAACCCTCAGGTATCCTAGAAGAGGACATGCAAACAAAAAATAGTCCAAGTCCAAAAATAGACTACAGAAAGAGAGAAGGTAATCATAAACCATGAAAAGGAGCATTTTTGCCATCTAGTCGAAAAAAATAAGCTAACTTGTCCTTTGATTAACCCGCACCCCTAATACAAAAAGGAAAGAAGAACCAACATCTCAATAACGTTTCCAAGGAGGGAAAAGCAACACAAAATCCGAAGAGATGGAGAAAAGAGAAGGAATGAACAAAATCACACCGAGAGAATCCCTAATGTTTCGATGATACGTAAGAGTTGCTTAAAAAATAATGTCACATAGTTGATTTACTTACAATAAGATGTTCCATTGGTACACACAACGTGAACTATGATGTATCCTACCACTTCACTTGATCCCATAGAAGCCACCCACATATGTGTTTATACACTAGCTAAAATGAAAAGTAAAAATAAGTAGAAAACAAAAAGCTTCTCACGAGCCATATGTATATAACACTAAACCTAACAATTTAAGTCAATGGGTTAGGTTGAGATCAAACCCTAACCCAACCTATTTAAAACATCATTGACTGAACCCAACCCAAAAATAGATGGGTAAAAAAATTATGACCCTTACCTTACCACGCTTAAAATCTTATAACCCTGACCAACTCATTTAGCCCATTTTTGTGCAAACAAATAATCCCATATTACTTAACAAATCAATTGTTGAAACATCATGCATGTGCACCCATAAATGTCACATTACAAGACATATTAAATTGTATACATTAAGTACACACACACACGCCACCACACTGCACAGCACACGAGGCACGCACGCACGCACGTACGCACGCACACACGCACGACACGCACAGGCACGCACGCACGCACGCAGGCACGCACACACGAAGGCACGCACGCACACGCACGCACGCACGCAGGCACACATGCACGCACGCACGCATGTAGGCACGCACACAGGCACTCACGCACGCAGGCACGCACGCCGCCCCCCGCCGCACCCACGCACGCACACACGTACGCGCACACACACGCACAACCGCACACACATGCACGCACGCACACACACATGCACACACACACACAAAACACACACACATACACACGCACGCGCACACACACACTCCACACACACATACTCTCTCCCACTCTCTCTCTCTCACACACACACACACTTTTTTTTTCATCCTTCTACATCATCTAAACATATCGGTTGTTTTGTTTCATTCATGGACAGCCAAAAAATAGATATTATCCACAAAAATCATCTTTGCGAGTAATTATTTTCAGCAGCAGTCTACACTAGTGGAACTGAAGGCTTTAATTACGCCTAAAAAGCCTGATTAATTACAGTTTTGAATTGTAGTATAATCCAGCGTCATGTATTACCCATGAGCTTTAATTATGGTTTATAACCATAACTAAGCCTTAATCGAGCGCGGGCTCTCATGGACTTTAGATTAGTATTGAACTAAACCATAATAAAAAGTCTTAGACACACCAAAAGGCTTTGGATATGGTTTTTGCTAGAACCATAATTCAAAGTTTTTTTAACAAATACACCATACCCCGTTTTTCACAACAAAATAATGTATCTCACAGCATGAATAATGCATTTCACAGTAGAATAATACATTTCACCTGCATAAATAGGCTCTAAATAGTTGACAAACTAACTACACTTGCATTTATCACCACTTTGCCATGAATACAGTGTGATCAACTAAACAAAATTATGCCGCAACAACAATTTATAATCATAGTATAAATTTAAAGCTAGGTAGTTTCACCACTTGAACTAAACTGACGGCATAGTACAAAGGGCTTTATACTCTACCACTTAATCCAAAGAAGAAAGTTAGATAAGTGCCTCTCACAAAGAGTAAGTCTGATGGCGCATAAGTTCCTAATTTTCTGAAGTGAGCACAAATGTGTACAAAGAAAGGTTATATAATTATTACTTTACCAAAATATGTATAAATACGTTTAAAAAGTGTTGAACAATTAGTAAGATAAGTCAAGCATTATTTTACCTTCTCCTTCATCATCATAATCCTGGATACCACTACAAAACATAAACATGTATCTCTTAATGAAGTAGCCACAACTCTTAGAGTCGTATTGCCTAGGCACAACACAACAAACACATGTGAAAAATATTTATAAATTAACGATAACTAGTATGATTGATGTATGAATAATTGTATGTCACTGAATTTAATATTCATATGATTAAATCATGAGAATAGGGTCATGAAAAATACTGCACAAATCAGTAAAACTGAGCAAGCCATTGTTACACCTTGTAAAACTCATTTTAGTTGGAATTGGTTTTGGCATGATAAACCACCATGTAATCCAAAAAACCTTAAATAACCAGCAACCAACTTTAAACCATCCAACATCCATTCAATCAAGAATTGACAAATCCAACATCCAGGTACACAGTATTAAGAAGGGAAGAAGCTCAGAATAATCACCACCCCAAAGAGTTAAAACTAGTGGCACTTCAACTAGAGAGGTCACAGCTCAATCCAAAATCACCACCCTGAGGGGCTGAAACCAAAGATTACCCAAACGAGTGGGGTCTCGGCTCAATCCATTCCACCTCATCCTATATCCTTAAGTGTGTCCACACCCTAAAGGTACTTTTTGTTGTGATTTTTTTGATTATTTTATGGATTATAGAGCGTGCTTTTATAATATGTGACGCGAATACATAAAGCACAATTCATGTGACAGTGCTTTATAATATGTTGCACGAATACATAAAGCATGGTTTACTAGCAACCGTGCTTTATTCTCTGTGGCGTGAACATATATATCGTCGTGTTTTAAGATATTATAAAGCACAACTTTGTTATAACCATGCTTTAAAAGGGTTGTGCTTTAAAATTTTTTTTTCCAATAGTAATGGTTCAATTGTTCAAGCGAAGTTATTGTGCTTTTCTAACCGAGAAAGACAGACTATTAAGATATGAACCGGAGGGTATGGACATTGAACTATTTTGGGTTTGAGTATTATTCTTTAACTTTGGTTCATATGATTTTTATATTTATCATAGTTTTATTTATATAGATTAATAGAAAGATAGAAGTTTTATGATTAACAGATTTGTTGGTCTGAGTTATGAGTTTATATATTTACCCTAACTCAACCCATAAAATTATCTTAGATAAAAAGATAAATAAATCAATAATCAAAACTCTAATAGTGGGGTTTGGGGTTAGTTTTTGGAAAAATTACCAGGTTTACATATCGCATGCAACAGTCTAGACCTGACAATTTTGACCCAACCCGAACCCAGCCCATACTTTTGCGGGATAGGGTCTTGATTATTGACCCATTTATTTTTGGGTTGGGTTAGGGTTATTAGCTAATTTTATGGGTTGGGTTAGGGTAGCGATCTAAACCCATGACCCAACCTGAAACCCAAAATATATTAGTTAATAATAAAAAATAAAAATATTAATTCATATATATATATATAAAATTTTTGGATCAAACTATTCCTTAGCCTTAAGCCCAAGTGCAGTGCATTGGGCTATCCAACCTTTAATAATGTAACACCCAACCGTTAATCTCGTCATTACCTCTTAAACTGTTACTATTTACTCCTACTCACGCAGCGGAACTCTAATTACAACGAGGGGTGAGACACACGCCGTTAGCCACCTGTGGCTAACCAGGCCTTTCTTACATACCGTAACGGTCTGATGAACTGGAACAACCGAGTACTTCATACAATACATATCAATTCATATCTTCTACTATACCGAGTCTACAATATACGGATGCCGATAACATACTCGGACTTACACCCTCATTCAAACGCATAAGTAATTACAATCTAACTAACCCATGCTCACAGCAGTCCCCGTCCTACCTCTCTCGAACGGTGGTCAGCTTCAAGTACCTGCACACTAAAAAACGTTCCCCCTAGGGGTCAGCTTACGCTGCGCATGAAATTCGCATATACCGCGTGCTAACCGCGGTACGCCGACTACTTTGGGTCGGATATACATGGAGTTCATTTTAATCAAACAACATGCATCATGGCAATACAATATAATGTATATCACACAAGGAATCTACATCCAATCACGGAACACGATTCCTAACTAACATAACATGTTGTTAGTGGTAACTGGTTACTCTTAGGCATTGAGGGTTATTCCTCACTATGCCTTGTTTACTTATTCAATACCTCACCCGCTCTCTCGGGGTCTTATCCGTATACACACCCATTCTCTTGGGCTACTCATTCTCTTACTTACCCATTCTCTCGGTTATTCATACATATACTCCCCTTTTCTCTCGGGTTATTTTATACTCGTTCTCACCCACCCACTTGGGTTACTCATACTCAAGCTCTTGTAGATTCTCGAGACACACAGGTCTCCTACGTTACGCTTGTTACTCTTATTACATACTTAAGCCAAAACTCATGGCTCTCTAGCATAGTCTTACTTCCCCGGTTTCGACCCTACTCTGGGTCTAGCATGGTGGGAAGTTCAACTAGCTCACGGAACTCTCTCTTAGTTCCTACCTCTTTTACTTAGGTCCGACTACTCTCGGACTACTCTCGTTCCCATACACTCCTCTCTCGGAGTTATAATAATATCATGTATATTAGTTTAGAAGCATCATTCTCGATGTCTCTAATAACTTTGGGAACTTTACTTAAATTCGGTAATCTAGGTTTAAGGGTTACCCTCACAATCATATGCTTATACATTCGAATATTTTCTTATACCGGGTAAATCCTCATATAAGAGGTCGACCGTATCTCAAGGGAGTCACATAGTCCCTTAGGTCTCTTTACCTTTCTTATATGTTCACATCATTGGACTAACTTCAATCCTCTCGATGGAGGTTCATTTATCTCTCCACTCATATTTATTTGTGGATTGTTTCAGTAAGGTTTTCTAACCGCTATCGGGTACTTACTCAACCCGTACATCTCCTCACGTTCTAGGGAGTTCATATGTTTGTGTTATCGTTATACTTTAATCGATAGCTTGTGTGTGTTTTGCATAATACCATTGGTTATGTGACTACCCGTTCAACGGTTTCTAGTCAGTCAATACTCACTAAGAGTCGGTCTATGCACTAAGTTAGACCACACCGGCATACAAGTATGTTTAGCTCATTCAACATACAACAATGCATGCATAATCAAACAAGGATTATTTTCATGCTTTAATCTTGATTAAGCCGGCACACAAACACACAAATCAGTGTAACTCGGTTAGCATACGGGGCATGAGAAAATCATACCTTTCACCGGGGTTTTTACTTTTACCGTGTCATCTCACCAAGCTCGGGTCACGCATGGTTCTCTGATAATGTTTCAAACATTATTATTAATACTACATCATACGGAACATAATAAAATGTTACTCCCGTAGTTACCCCTTATCCGTTATCTCGGTATTACTTTTATTAATTTGAGTTCTCACTTCTCTCTTAGTCTTGTCTAAGCCCCTAATGACCTTCACATGTCATTAGTCAAGTGCTAAATAACCCATAATATCCTTACCAAACCATTCCCTAGCTTTTAAACCATTTAAAACTATTTTTTTTTATTTCTGGTCTGGTCCGGGACTTCACACGGGACTTAAGTCCCGGACCAACCATGGTTCAAACTCTCGGCTATTTATTTGCACATGGTCCGGGACTGGGCATGGGACTAGGACCCGGACCAACAAAGCAGGGAACTCTCGGTTGCAAAATGAATATGGTCCGGGACTTGGGCAAGGGCTAGGACCCGGACCAAACAACAGACAGCTCTCGGGGTAAAAATAGGGGTGGTCCGGGACTTTGTCCATGGACTAGGTCCCGGACCCTGCTACAGATTTACAAATTTTGACAGTTTCTGTCTCTGTTCAGGCCCTCTCTTTGCCCATTAATTATCCAACCTTCACCAACTAAAACTTCATGTTTTAGTGACTAATTACCCTTCTTAATCACCTTAATCCAGCACCCAAATACACTCACCATCTAGTTAATTTTACTTAGATTCTTTTACACTTACAAACTAGTTTTCCCACTTGTTTTTCCTATCTGATTGCAACAGATTTTTGGCTTCTTCTTCCTTCAAACCATTCAAACCTCACATACTGATGCCATACCTAACTCCCAAATGACATTATTTTCCCCATAGAACATTCTCCTTCTTAGTTGGCTCTCAAACATTAACCACTCACCTTAACCTCCTTGTTTCTTCTTTCAAACAGAACACTCAAGGCCATAATTCCTAGGTGAATTTTGACAGCACCTACTTGTTTCCCTAAGCATTTTCCATCACACTAAAACAGCTCACAACACCACTCTCACACCTGTTTGTTTTAGGCATTAATAAACTCACAATCACCAATTCCCATGGTTCACACATGTACACTAGTTTAGTTTCTAGGTTTATTTTCACACATAACCTCATTGAAACATTCTCTTTCAGCTAACCATATTGTAGTATCATTACTACTCAAGCTCAAGGTTGTTTATACGCACCCACATAAGTTTCATAAGGAGAATAAAACCAACACAAGGTAAGCTCTTTACCTTGCTTATTTTCGGTTTTTCACTCCTCCTCTTCTTCTTTCTCTTCTTGTTTTCCACACCACACAAGGCTATTGATTGCCAACTACAATCACCGCCCAAAGCACACATTCAACAACCATTTACTTTTCCTCCACACAACCTAATATATATATTAATGCTAGTTTTCAAGTTTAGTTTAGGTATCCTTAGGATAACCAAATGGCTAGCTTGGCAATCAAATGGGCATTTCCAAACTCCACAAGGCAAGGAGCTCACGGCTAGCATGGGGGAAAATTTCAACGTGAGGAAAATTTTCCCAAATTACAAGAATGAGCTAGAAATGAGCAAAACTCTGCTTATAATTACCTTAAAGCATTAAGGAGAAGAAGAAGAGTTGAAATCTACTCTTCAAGCTTCGAAAGCTCCAACGTCAATGGAGATGAAGATGGAGGAATCGAGTTTTTGAGGGGTGGAAAACGTAGCCCTCGCCGATACGAGTCCAACGGTGGCAATTTTGTGCGATTCGGTGAAGAAACGAGCAAGTTAGAGGAGATTGAAGAGGAAGGTGGTGGTGCTGTTTCGGTCTCGCGAGGAAGAGGAAGAAATTTCAGAGGGCTGGGCAAGTACGTGGAATGAAGAAGGAAGGAAGGTGAGAGGTAAGCTTTTTATTTTACTTTTTCACTTTATACTATTTACTTTACTTACTTATTTATTTGTCTTGTTATTACTTAATAGCTAGCAAGCTATTATGGGTGTACACTCATTAATCAAAACCGGCCCACACTAATTAATGGCCCGGGTCGTTTTTCGTCTTTTCGAATTAAACGCGTTTCGTCTCCCGGTTAGTCCTATTCATTTACCGGGTCCGTTTTCCGGAATTTCTCATTTAATTTATTTTAATGGCTTTTAAACTTCCATTAATACTTAATTATAGTTATTTAATCAACTATAATTTTTACGGGTCCGTTTGACCACTTAAAGTCACGTTTTCGGGTTTTCTCGAAAAACGTGCTTAAAACTCCGTTAGCATTTTTAATCCATTATTTGGATCCGTTTTCTTCGGGAATCATTCCCGTATACTAATTAGGGCCTAACTAAGCCTTAGGAATCCATCTCGGACCCTTACGAGATCTTATATCTCTTATTTAAATTTAATACGCATTTAGCGTTTTTCGCTTTTCAAGCGTTTTCTCTTTTCTTTTGTTTATTTCCTTTTTACCAATACTCTTTAGGCACCATTAGGCCCTTAATAATTTTATTAGAGTAATTTAATCACCATTTTTAGATCCGGGGTATTAAATCTACCCCCCTTAGGAACTTTGTCCTCAAAGTTGGTGAATCTAAATGGTTACTCTCATGGGCGTACTATGCCAAGGTTATAATACATGTACAACCTTACAGACTTCACAAGTCTGTCTTCTTTCATACTACACATACCTCACACATATCACAGCATGTATAGCAATCAAAAATACATTTTGTTCTCCCTCCATGGAATCGGTCCGAAGACAAGAAGGCCTACAGTCCTCGAATCCATGTTGAGTAATATACTACTGATCCCTCAGGTACCGTCACGTTGAACACTTACACTTTCTGGTTCACGGCCGTTTCATGACAAAATGGGCACTTACTCTCTCTGGCCCACGGTCCCTTCGGTTCTGATCAAAACGTTTCACATATACATATCCTCAGGCACTCTGGTTGACTCACTCAACACAGGAACATCTCAGGGTACTCTCCCCGTCCCGCTGCCTTTGAAAAATCACACACACCGACACCGCCCCAACCGGTTAGTGACCGCCGCACGTACGGTGCAATGGTTTCAAAACTAATACACGCCACCGTTCTACCGGTCATCAAGACTTAAGGCTCAGCCATCGGCGGGTGATAGCGGTTTCAAAACCAATTTTCATTTCCATCTTCATAATACTTGAAGAAAATTCTTTTTCCAAAATCTGTTTGAAAATTCTTTTTTAAAAACATCACACAACTCCAAATCAGATTTATGTAGCTGTATCTTTCTTAGCGTGATACTTGTGACCACTATAGGGAGCTTCAGGAATCATCTAACCCTGATGTGATCAGCATCAGTGTTGAACTATCCTTCCACCCCAATTTGTGTTCGGTTTCCCTTGATCGCTAGCAGATCAAGTTCCACCTCCCACGTCAGTTTCAAAACAATCAGATAGTCAAACATTTTCGTTTTCTATCTTTTACTTTCTCTAGTCATATTCATAAAACAATCTGTTTCGATTTATCTTTATCATGGAACTTAAGTCATCCATTATTCTCTATTGTTTCACTTACCTTGCCTAGGCATTCCATACTTGTGGCTTCTTTTACTCAATTGTTGCTCAATTTAAACACGTAACATACAACTCCAAAGGATGGAACTCACTCCATCTATCATTCTCAAATAAAAATCACCTAGGGAACTCACTCCCTCTTAGGTTACACTCGGTTTCATGCCGATTCATATTCATCATATCTCATGTCTAATCTCACTAGACATATACTATAGGGATTCTCATTCCCCAGGAGTTTCTCTACTCCTCTTTTCATATATTACATACACATTGCTCGCATCTCTCATGCATAATACTCATACTACACGATGAATGGGTAGACATGTTTATGTAACATGAGTTCCATCATCAAAATAATTTCCTTTGTGCTATGCACATAGTAGTTTACGCACCAATACGTAAAACATACTCTAAGCGGTTTCTCGCCCTACCCCCTTAAAGGGGTTACGCCCGCGTAACCAACCATATGTTATCACTGAACATGGTTCATTAATTCGAGTATTATGAAGCGTTTAAACTTCAGTACGGTTAATTAACTCATAACCGGGTTCGGTTCTAGCCTCTAAGGCTTTAAGGGTTTACATAGGTATACTTAACCTTGAATCATGGTCCACAAGCTTCTGCTGCGTGACCTGGTAACTAGAGCTTAATTCGCTCTTTGGTATTCTCAATGTATTTAAATCGTCGCTTGGTATCTCTTACCGCATGCGAATTCGATGAGTTATAGATTTTCTCTCCAATTCTCTGGAAATCTTAACACTGTATACCTTTGTGATTATTCACATATTTTTCCCGACTTATTGTCGGTTGAGGTCAAGCTGCTACTTAGCATGTAGTGCTTCCTCATTTAATAGTGGCTCATGGATTATGTTTGTTTCTTGGTTCTGTGCCAGAGTTCTTCATTCATACTACTCTGCATTTTTTCCACATATCGATCCTGGGCCCTGTGGTTACTGCCCACGTTCTTTGTGCATCTTCTTTAGCCAATGGTCGCACGGTTATCTCTCTAGATTCTCACTCAACAGGCTTGTTGACATTCCCAATTCCTGGCTCTCCCACTTGATCATTACCGCACAAGTGCAATACCAAAACACTCAGTCATACAGAGTGCAGAAGCGTAAACCCTTGACAGTAAAATCTCTCATGAGATAGGAATGATTATGTCTCCTTACCACATTTTCTCATCAACTTCATACCATGAACTGGCTATACTCTTACAATGGTTGCTTGCTGCGTACCATGTTCTACTCATCAACAATATTCGCTTATAAGGCATCCGTACTACTTTAGTTTCCGCTATATACTACTCCCGCCATTCAATACTATGGCTAATCTCTCTGCGCTTCTTGCGCACTGCTTACTCTGCAGTTCATACTGTACACATACAGTGTTCACTACTCATCCGATTACTCTATCGGTTTCCTTTGTACTGCCATCAAGGTTCCTCTTTACACACCACTATAGTTCATATACTCATTGGCAATATACACATGCTCAAGTTTTACTACACCGCTCTAGCGGTTTCACATTACATACTTAGGTGGTAGCCTTCTCTGGAGGATTCACGCAAATGCCGCTCCATAGGCCCCATAATAACAAGTGGTATCCCCACTTCTAAGATAGTGTTCATTGTCCACTGTTCCTTTTTATGCCTTTATGCTTAGGTTTGCAATGTTTGAAACTACAATTGTAGCTAGTTTATCGGCTTATAAGCCACATTGCCTCACCATGCTTCATGCGGGCTGTGTATACAGGTTTCATCTTCTCCGTACACCATTCAATGGTTTTGGAGGTATTACTGGGCTTTTTGATATGGTTGTCTCAACACACTTCCATACATGGAAGGCCCTTTTCTACTAGGTATTAATTCATGCCCTCTAGCATTTTAGGGTATCCCGTATTACGAGGGATCCCTTCGGGTTCTGCCCGAGTGTTTGCTTAAACACACTTGTGTTCTCAACACGATAATTCGTTCAACTACTGTTGACTTCGGCACCCTCTCGGATTGCTCCTGGGTTTTACTGAGTAATGCCATTACATTTGGCTTGTACTCATGGTTATGTTCAGTTGCGACTTCGCCTTGCGGCTATGTCCTTGACTATCCGTTTAGGGTTGTAATGTCTCCCATTATTGGGTAGATCCTTGGTACCTTCTAATACCTTCTGGGTTAGGTCATTATTCTCTTCAGTGAGGTATAAAGTGGGAATTCTATCCCGTTTATCGTACATTAATAAGTTCATTTAGGCATTCGCCGTATTATTTACACTGGTATTCACCCAGTTATTAGGCATTTCCTGAGACATTTCCAATGTCTGTACTTAATACTCTGTGCTTCTCGCACTTCTTAACGCCTTATCCTTAGGTCGTGACCTTACTGGATTCTAGACTCCCTTAACTCGGTAAGCTTCCTTGTGTTCTTCGATCATTCGAGGTGTCCAACTGTCTTGGTTTGGATTGGCTCTTTCGTCCGTAGTATGGAGTGGGCTACTTCCCGTGTACCGTACTCTACTAGTATACATACATGGAGTATCTTGTTGATACGTTACCACTTACCCAACTACTCATAATTGGTCTCTTCAGGCCCCGCAAGCTCCTTTGGAGTGCGGTCGTTCCATGTCTCCTTTGTGTACACTTGTAGTGTCGGTCACGCCTAAGTGAAGTATTCTGTTGCCAACCCTCTTGTATGGTCCTATAATGAACTACCGTGATTCTCTGGTTTGGTTTAAAGATTCGGGGGTTTTTTGGAAAAATCATGTTTGAAAGAAAAATTCGGGTTTTAAAAGTAAGCTCTTCATGGCATTTCAAGCCGGCTGATTCTTATCCAGCCCAGCTTCTTGCTGGCCGGTATGTTCTTTATACAATGACTAGGCTGTTAGGCCTTTTCAAAGTTTCATTTCAGAATTCTTAAGGGTTCGAGTTGCTATATGGCTTCATACGCCATCCTGGTACTTACTAAGTACTGATAGCTGTCAAGCTCTTCTTATTGGTCCCGCTATTACTTACTGCACTTGCCGTGGCAAGTGCGCGGTACTGGCGGTTTTTGGGTTAACTCATACCGGTCACGGTATTGTTCACATTGTATCTGGTAGCCTGACGCTCTTCCTTGATCCTTTAATTGGATAACTGCTCCTTTGGGTTAATTCATTTAGGTGCTCCTCCACTCTCGGAGTTCCTTAGCTATTTTAATTCTAGGCTTTACCTCCTTGCTCGTTGCTCGTCCCACGTCTTTACTGTGGTTACCGAGGTTAAAGTCATTAGGCACTACTTCTGTAGTCTATTCGGGTATATTCCCGTAGTTTATGCTTGCAGCTGTCTAAGCTGTGCCCGTTAGGTATTGCAACCTCTTCGGGTGTGGCAGGGTGGGTGTACCTACTCTCAACTACGTTCTTATTGGTTGGTATACCCTTAGTGGTATTACATGTCATGGAGGTCCGTAGGTGTGGTCCTGTCCCCGGTTCTCGTTATTTCTCATGAGTCCATCTTGTTGCACGGTTGGTGCTTTCTTTCTGCTGCTGCTCGGCCAGCTAGGTTCTCGCGACTGCTAAGCATGTCGCCCCAGGCTGCCACAAATTTCGATCTCCTTGGATAGGATTTCTTGATCTCTCGCCATTAGTGCGGTCATTGTCATTCCAGGGGATCCGTCTCCGGGCTTCCGGTTCTCGGGACTTACCGCATGACAGGTTCTGGTTCATATTGAAATATTAAATAACTGCCAGATTGGGTTTCCCCCGTCTCTCTGGCGTTCTTTCCCAAGCTTTTAATGCGGGGGTTGTGGAGGGCGGGTCTGGTATTGTAGGTATCCAGATCATACTGGAAGTTCCTATCTAGCGCATCTCTCACGCTTACACCACTCAACCCATAGCCCTAAGTCTCTATATCCTAACTCGGTATTTCCTAAGCTCGGTATTTCCAGTCATCAGAGCGATACTTCGCTCTGATACATTTTTGTAACACCCCAACCGTTAATCTCGTCATTACCTCTTAAACTGTTACTATTTACTCCTACTCACGCAGCGGAACTCTAATTACAACGAGGGTGAGACAACGCCGTTAGCCACCCATGTGGCTAACCAGGCCTTTCTTACATACCGTAACGGTCCTGATGAACTGGAACAACCGAGTACTTCATACAATACAATACTCAATTCAATCTCTACTATACCGAGTCTACAATATACGAATGCCGATAACATACTCGGACTTACACCTCATTCAAACGCATAAGTAATTCAATCTAAAACTACTACCCATGCTCACAGCAGTCCCCCCGTCCTACTCTCTCGAACGGTGGTCAGCTTCAAGTACCTGCACACTAAAAACGTTCCCCCTAGGGGGTCAGCTTACGCTGCGCATGAAATTCGCATATACCGCGTGCTAACCGCGGTACGCCGACTACTTTGGGTCGGATATCCATGGAGTTCATTTTAATCAAACAACATGCATCATGGCAATACAATATATATGTATATCACACAAGGAATCTACATCCATCACGGAACACGATTCCTAACTAACATAACAATGTTGTTAGTGGTAACTGGTTACTCTTAGGCATTGAGGGTTATTCCTCACTATGCCTTGTTTACTTATTCAATACCTCACCCGCTCTCTCGGGTTACTTATCCGTATACACACCCATTCTCTTGGGCTACTCATTCTCTTACTTACCCATTCTCTCGGTGTTATTCATACATATACTCACCCTTTTCTCTCGGGTATTTATATACTCGTTATCTCACCCACCCACTTGGGTTACTCATACTCAAGCTCTTGTAGATTCTCGAGACACTACAGGTCTCCTACGTTACGCTTGTTACTCTTATACATACTTAAGCCAAACTCATGGCTCTCTAGCATAGTCTTACTTCCCCGGTTTCGACCCTACTCTGGGTCTAGCATGGTGGGAAGGTTCAACTAGCTCACGGAACTCTCTCTTAGTTCCTACCTCTTTTACTTAGGTCCGACTACTCTCGGACTACTCTCGTTCCCATACACTCCTCTCTCGGAGTTATAATAATATCATGTATATAGTTTAGAAGCATCATTCTCGATGTCTCTAATAACTTTGGGAACTTTACTTAAATTCGGGTAATCTTAGGTTAAGGGTTACCCTCACAATCATATGCTTATACATTCGAATATTTTCTTATACCGGGTAAAATCCTCATATAAGAGGTCGACCGTATCTCAAGGGAGTCACATAGTCCCTTAGGTCTCTTTTACCTTTCTTATATGTTCACATCATTGGACTAACTTCAATCCTCTCGATGGAGGTTCATTTATCTCTCCACTCATATTTATTTTGTGGATTGTTTCAGTAAGGTTTTCTAACCGCTATCGGGTACTTACTCACCCGTACATCTCCTCACGTTCTAGGGAGTTCATATGTTTGTGTTTCGTTATACTTTAATCGATAGCTTGTGTGTGTTTGCATAATACCATTTGTTATGTGACTACCCGTTCACGGGTTTTAGTCAGTCAATACTCACTAAGAGTCGGTCTATGCACTAAGTTAGACCACACCGGCATACAAGTATGTTAGCTCATTCAACATACAACAATGCATGCATAATCAAACAAGGGATTATTTCATGCTTTAATCTTGATTAAGCCGGCACACAAACACACAAATCAGTGTAACCTCGGTTAGCATACGGGGCATGAGAAAATCATACCTTTCACCGGGGTTTTTACTTTTACCGTGTCATCTCACCAAGCTCGGGTCACGCATGGTTCTCTGATAATGTTTCAACATTATTATTAATACTAACATCATACGGAACATAATAAAATGTTACTCCCGTAGTTACCCCCTTTATCCCCGTTATCTCGGTATTACTTTTATAATTTGAGTTCTCACTTCTCTCTTAGTCTTGTCTAAGCCCCTAATGACCTTCACATTCATTAGTCAAGTGCTAAATAACCCATAATATCCTTTACAAACCATTCCCTAGCCTTTTTAAACCATTTAAAACTATTTTTTTTTTATTTCTGGTCTGGTCCGGGACTTCACACGGACTTAAGGTCCCGACCAACCATGTTTCAAACTCTCGGCTATTTATTTGCACATGGTCCGGGACTTGGGCATGGGACTAGGACCCGGACCAACAAAGCAGGGAACTCTCGGTTGCAAAATGAATATGGTCCGGGACTTGGGCAAGGGGCTAGGACCCGGACCAAACAAACCAGCTCTCGGGGGTAAAAATAGGGGGTCCGGGACTTTGTCCATGGACTAGGTCCCGGACCCTGCTACAGATTTACAATTTTGACAGTTTCTGTCTCTGTTCAGGGCCCTCTCTTTGCCCATTAATTATCCAACCTTCACCAACTAAACTCTTCATGTTTTAGTGACTAATTACCCTTCTTAATCACCTTATCCAGCACCAAATCACTCACCATCTAGTTAATTTTACTTAGATTCTTTTACACTTACAAATAGTTTTTTCCACTTGTTTTTCCTATCTGATTGCAACAGATTTTTTGCTTCTTCTTCAAACCATTCAAACCTCACATACTGATGCCATACCTAACTCCCAATGACATTATTTTCTCCCCATAGAACCTTCTCTCCTTCTTAGTTGGGCTCTCAAACATAACCACTACTCACCTTAACCTCCTTGTTTCTTCCTTTAAACGAACACTCAAGGCCATAATTCCTAGGTGAATTTTGACAGCACCTACTTGTTTCCCTAAGCATTTTCCATCACACTAAAACAGCTCACAACACCACTCTCACCTGTTTGGTTTAGGCATAATAAACTCACCAAATTCCCATGGTCTCACACTGTACACTAGTTTAGTTTCTAGGTTTATTTGCAACACTAAACCTCATTGAACATTCTCTTTCAGCTAACCATATTGTAGGTATCATTACTCTCAAAAGCTCAAGGTTGTTTATACAGCACCCACATAAGTTTCATAAGGAGAATAAAACCAACACAGGTAAGCTCTTACCTTGCTTATTTCGGTTTTTTCACTCCTCCTTCTTCTTCTTTCTCTTCTGTGTTTTCCCACACCACACAAGGCTATTGATTGCCAACTACAATCACAACACGCCCAAAGCACACATTCAACAACCATTTTACTTTTCCTCCACACAACCTAATATATTATTAAGTGCTAGTTTTCAAGTTTAGTTTAGGTATTACCTTAGGATAACCAAATGGCTAGCTTGGCAATCAAATGGGCATTTCCAACACTCCACAAGGGCAAGGAGCTCACGGCTAGCATGGGGGAAAATTTCAACGTGAGGAAAATTTTCCCAAATTACAAGACCTAAAATGACAAGAATGTAGCATTAAGGAAAGAAAAAGAGTTGAATCTAAAGCAATCTTGATTATTAATACCTTAAAGCTACTTAAGGAGATTAAGCAGAGAAAGTTAAGGAAGAGCTACTAATCTCAAGCTTTGAAGATCCAGAGGTGTAACTAGAAGCGTCAATGGAGATGAAGATGGAGGAATCGATTTTTTGAGGGGTGGAAAACGTAGCCCTCGCCGATACGAGCCACGGTGGCAATTTTGTGCGATTCGGTGAAGAACGAGCAAGTATTTAGAGGAGATTGAAGAGGAAGGTGGTGGTGCTGTTCGGTCTCGCGAGGAAGAGGAAGGAAATTTCAGAGGGCTGGGCAAGTACGTGGAATGAAGAAGGAAGGAAGGTGAGAGGTAAGCTTTTTATTTTACTTTTTCACTTTATACTATTTACTTTACTTACTTATTTATTTGTCTTGTTATTACTTAATAGCTAGCAAGCTATTAATGGGTGTACACTCATTAATCAAAACCGGCCCACACTAATTAATGGCCGGGTCGTTTTTCGTCTTTTCGAATTAAACGCGTTTCGTCTCCCGGTTAGTCACTATTCATTTACCGGGTCCGTTTTCCGGAATTTTCTCATTTAATTTATTTTAATGGCTTTTAAACTTCCATTAATACTTAATTATAGTTATTTAATCAACTATAATTTTACGGGTCCGTTTGACCACTTAAAGTCACGTTTTCGGGTTTTCTCGAAAAACGTGCTTAAAACTCCGTTAGCATTTTTAATCCATTATTTGGATCCGTTTTCTTCGGGAATCATTCCCGTATACTAATTAGGCCTAACTAAGCTTAGGAATCCATCTCGGACCCTTACGAGATCTTATATCTCTATTTAAATTTAATACGCATTTTAGCGTTTTTCGCTTTTCAAGCGTTTTCTCTTTTCTTTTGGTTTTATTCCTTTTTACCAATACTCTTTAGGCACCATTAGGCCTTAATAATTTTATTAGAGTAATTTAATCACCATTTTAGATCCGGGGTATTAAAAATAATATCACACAATCTTAACTAAACAGACGACCCAACCAGCTACATATCAAACTAAGGCCCCATGAGAACTTAACATAATGTTGAAAACCCTAATGCTCTCGTCTTGCAGACTCACATTCATCTTTATTCT
>CM041781.1:261773149-261996041 GCA_023374045.1 Limonium bicolor | reverse complement strand
CTACGTCGTTGTTCATGTCTATGTCGCTCTTCATCTCTACCCAAATGTTTGTTTTTCCTATTCTCACTGCCATTACATTCTTGAGAACTTAGATATGTTTTGATAATCTATAAGGGTGAACAAAAGTAGGTGATATATATTTTTTGTAAGTAGGATCTTGATTATAGACCTCTTTGTAAATTTTGAAACCAGCAATGCGGATAGAGTGCTGCATTAAAGTTCCTCAACTGTTGGTAGCGATCAAGTATAGTGATTGTGATTGCAATTTTCTCAGGCATGAGCACTCAGTTTAAACAGGTGTAATCATTTTAAAACTATCAGTCATAGTTTGAATCTTTGAGCACTCAATTTATAAATTATTTCTAACTTTAGATTATTTGTCTTTAGTGTATTTCTCTAATGCATAATGAACATTTTTATTTTTGCTTTTTTAAGGGCATTAGGATCATGTGCATATCTAGATAGGATTCCTCCCTAACAGAGGTAGAGTTCTAGGCTCAGAATGATATTAAAAAAACTTATTAAAAGTGTCTGAGTTATTTTATTCATGAGAAGTTAGTGCATTATTTTAAATTCTTTGCATAACATGGAATTCGTTTAAAGTTGGGTTGATCAAGCAAGATTATTTCTTTTCCTTTTGTTCCATCATAATTAGTGTGCCAGCTAGCACTGGATGTTTTTAGATTTTTTTAAAAAAATTTATACTCCTAATTCATCTAAATTATTGTACGCTTAAAAAATGGGTCGGGTGGGTTTGATTAGGGTTGAAGGATTTTGAACGAGTTGGGTTAGAGTCATGATTTTCGGACCCATCCATTTTTAGATTGGGTTGAATTGATGATATTTTAAATGGGTTAGGTATGATTGATATCAACCCGATCCATCGACCCAAATTGAGTGGACATTCCCACCATTGGTGAGTCAGTCACGTGACTTTGAATAAAAAAATAACAATAATAGTAAGGTTTGCGTTTCCAATCAACAACACCTACGCTAGGTAGCAGCTACCCAACTCAAATTAAGAGGAGCATATATATTATCAAGATGAAATCCAAGATAACATCACAATCCACAAAATGAACCAATCTTATCCCTCCACCTGTAACTATACACAAGATGAACCCTCATCCATCCTCACCTCCATGACCCACTTCTCATTGTCATTGTAATCTCGTCTCTCTCTCTCCTGTCGTGATTCGTCCGACCTGCCAAAAAGAGTCGCGCTTTTTCCAGATCTCCCCCTTAACTCTACGGTTTTCTTTATTGCTGTCGAGCGAGTGGAGTGGACGTACAAAATTGACAGAACAGAGCGGAGCAGCACCATTATCATCATCATCATCACCTCTCTCACTGTGGTGAATTAACTAAAAACGAATTAATCCGGTATCTCTCCGATATCTGGAGCTATGAAATCATCATCGCGTGCTAGGAAAATCAGAACTAGAATCCGGCGACCAAAGTATCTAAGTCTCCGGCTACAACTCTCACCTACTACTACAGATGAAGAAATTCAAGGTATGTCTGTTCCAGATGACAATATGAAACTAATCGATATGTTACCGTTAAAACGGACAATTGGAAGCAGGAGCAGGAATATTCCTAATTCATCGATTGAAATGGAGAAACTAGATCATGATCAGAGTAACATGGCAGCACGACTATTCACAAACATGGATGGTTGTAATGCCGCGGCAGTGACACTAACTGACATCCTACAGAACAAGGGGAGACCTCTCGGTTCAAGCATGCAGGGGAAATGGTGGTTGAAACAGAGGAAGAGAGGGGTAGTACTGTCTCGTCATGTTGGGCGAGTAGTGGTGGTGGGACTAGTAGTGCGGGGAGTATTAGACGCGGGAGTTTATTGGAGAGGGCGGCGTTGAGGAGTAGTGTGAGGAGGGAAGATGATGATGAGGAAGAGGAGATGAAATGGGTTAGGATATCGGAAGTAGTGAGGGAAGAGGGTGTGAAGAGTGGAGGGTATTGTAGGGATCAAGAGGAAGTGAGTAGTTGTATTGATCGAGATGGGATGATGAGAGTAAGTGAGGGGAAAGAGATGAAGTGGAAATGGTGGTGGCCGGAAAGAATAAGTGAGATGAGAGAAGAAAGAGTGGAAAGATGTTGTTGAAGTTGGATTATAGTGAAGTTATGAATGCCTGGGGTGATAGAGGCGGTGGTGGTCCGTTTTGTTGGGATTTTGATGATGGAAGTGGTGGTGGTGATCAGGATTCTCCACAAACGGTGCCGGATTTACAGTTACAACAGCGTCAATCGGTGAGTACTGTTTGATTACTTGTACTTACATTTACAGTAATACTATTGGATTATGATTTCCGATTACCAATTACCGGTTTTCAATTTCCGATTTCCGATTACCAATTACCGATTTCCAAATGGATTGGGGATAGAATGCAGTTCGGTGGTGCTACTGCCAATATTTATTGAATGTTCACCCACCGACACATTTTTTTTTTTTTTATAAACAACTGAAACTCCATCCATAGAAAACTACATAGCAAAAACATCGGAAACAGGAATAGACATCTTACAATCCAGGACTGGGGAAACTTAGAGAAATGTTTTATACCCCCATCCTCGCGATTCTTCTTAATACTAGGATTATCTACAACTCTTACATTATTGCTCCTAATAGTTAAAGAGACAAAAGGATGGCTTAAATTCCACTCATTCCTACATTCAGCTTTTATAACTACTTCTAGTCTAAACAAAGCAACTACATTAGTCCAAAAACAGACAACCTCCCTGCTCTTTGAGTAGCTCCAGTGAGTTCTTTTGCATATCATAACTTGATCAATCTTTAACTTCCTGAAGTGCCCACTGTCATAAGCCAGACGATACCCAGCACTGACTTGATTAGCAAGAAAATCACTAGTATTTAAATCCCACCATATCCTCCACTTGTTCGATCTTTTTGTTAGCTTACAACACAAGCTAAGGCTACCCATCCAGAAGATAAGCTCCAGAGCTATTAGGTATGTTGAAAGACTAACCATTTGTACATAAAAAGTGCTTGAAATCTTCCTAGTTGGATTCTGATCATGGAACTTGATACTATACTGATGTTTCTTCTCTTGCTGACTGGAGCAGACCACCACCTTTGTGCCTGCTTTTCTGTTTTCCTTTGTATATCAACATCCCAAAGATCCAGTTGAAAAATTTCTTCCTGATAACCTGGAAAGCAGCTCCCGCTTCCTGATTCCTAGTAGATTACAAGTGTTGGCATGACTTGGGTTGGTTGCTTGCTTTTAACAATAACTTAGGTTTCAATCGGTAGTATAGTTAATTGATCAACTAATTTTGTAACAAAATATTAATCTTTTGGTTCTAAGAGTAAGTGATGATACTGATTGAACATTGTTTAGCTACTATGACATTGTTCATGTTGATCGTCATGCAACGAAAGAGAAAATGTAACTACGAAGATGAACCATATATTAAAGATATTGGGACCATTTGATTTGATGATACTTGTTTTGGTAGATGTTAGTTGCTACAGAGGAGTACGCAGAAAAAGTTGTTAGAAAAAACTGTGGGGTTGGAGTTTGGATTGCTACTATTAGAGAGGAGAAATGAGTAAAGCTTAAAATGTTAAGATAAACAGCTCCGACCGAGCCCAATTCCAAACATAGCTTTTGTGATCATTTTTGGCCCAAACTTTTCTCCTTTGTGTCACAGCAGTGTATGTACATGGATTGTAACTTTTGTCCTAATTCTCTCAAGAGGATTTAAGATTTATCCAGTCCACTCTCAGCACATTTGTGATGACAGATATTTAGTCAAATTATTGTTTTTGACATTATTCAAACCCCCAGTGGTAAGAAATTTGAACTCAAATATATGGATCATGAAGGTTATACAACCTAGCTATTGAAGACTAATGTGAAATGAAATTGATGTCATACATTTTCTGATCAGGTGCAATCCATGGTTGCCGGATCGGTGTGGGCAGTTCCGGTCGACGATCAGCACGTGATCAACACAATCTCCGGTGGTAATCAAGATTCTATCAACGGGGAATTATTAGAATCTGTAGCTGCACAAGGTACTACTACTACAAAGGCGTTAAGAGAAGCCAGTATACTAAGGTACAAAGAGAAGAGGATGAACCGGCTATTCTCTAAACGTATACGTTATGAAGTTCGAAAACTCAATGCTGAGAAACGACCCCGTATCAAGGTACCAAATACAATCAACCAGGCAGGGGTTGTAGTTGTAGTTATGATCTGCGCGCCTTCGGATTCATTATACATGTATTGATACATGACTGATATTTGCCATGATTGAATCTCACGTGATATATTGGTCATTTCAGGGTCGGTTTGTGAAGAGAGATTGACGACCGTATAATTAACTTCCGGTCACCCCACGCCGCACGGGGAAGAGGAGGTCGTTACCAAGACTACACACAAGAAATATACCCTTCTTTTTTCTTCCATGTTTGCGTTTATTTTTTCTTCGTAAAATAACTTTTTTTGCCACAAGACGTAGTGTTAGCTAGAAAATATTGGAAAATTTGTCATATATATTATCCTTCCGTAGGATATTATGTGAGGAAATAATTAAAAGGAAAATATGAATTGGGAGAAATGAAAAATGCTGCATAAAGTTTAATATGTATTTGATTGTGGAGTAGCGTTTTGGAAAACTTTTCACATTATTTTTTGACAATTTTTTCTTTATATCCATCATTTTATTCCACCCAAATATTGTTAGACAACGGATTATTAATCAATCAGCTAGGAGTTAGGACATCTATAATGGTGTGGATTTCATCCATAATGTTAAAAAAAATGATTAGGCGGAGAAGAGAGACTGGGAGAGAATGTAATAAAGTAATATTTGTTAGTAAGTGAAATCATCTTTCCTTATTGTGGATATCCTTAGTTTTTATAGCACCTACATGCCTCTGCGTAGGAGTGTCAAGATGAGGGGAATGAACGGGTACATGAAGATCTCAAAGGATGAAGAATCAAACGGAGTGCAGAGGGTACCTCGAGATGGAACAAAGAGTACTATACATTGAAGCGGCATGAACAAAGGCTAATCCAGTTTTTTTTTAGCTATCTTATCAAATCCATTACTTAGGAAAATATTCCAATCCTCAAAGAACGACCATGGCATTATAGATGGTGCAAGAAGTAATTTCCAATTTAGTACCTTTGTTTGCTACCTCAGTTGGTGAATTTGTTGGTGAGTCGGTTGGTGAGTGTAGGAGATTGAGGCTTGAGGGGAGTGCACAAATGTAGTGTCATGAGAGATCCATGAGAAAAATATTGGAGGTGATATAGGGTCTATACGATCGGTGGGATGTCTCAAAGTACTTTAAGTTGTGAGTACTTTAACTCTATCAGATTTAGAGTGTGGAAGCATTATCAACACACTCAACTACCCAATATAAACTCTTTCATTATCTTCAAAAATAAAGAAATTACAGTGCAGGCTAAGTAGAATGATTCTACTCATCACGTACTCACTCACTAACCCTAACAATTCTCTGATCAGATCTTTAGAAAGTGAAGTAAGTCTAGGATCACCCTAGAATGAGTCTAACAATAAGGCACTAAGAATAACACTAACATATACGATAGGTACTTCTCTCTAACTAAAATGCAAAAGCTTTCTGTCTTATACATGGAAATTCAAGTGGCAAAGTGTAAGTGACGACTGAAAACTCCTACTCATAAATAGTGAAGTCATCTGTGCTGTTGAGGGAGTGAGTTTCCGAAACTTCAGGTCTTCAACGTCCACCTTTATGATATTTTGGGCCTGACGCGTTGCTCTCTTGACTAGAATTGTTCCATAGATTTGCAGCCCAAGGGACTTAAGAAACATTGTTAGGACGTTGGTAATGATCTAATGAAGCTTAGCCCCTAGATCTCATGTCTGGTTGTAGTTGTCAAGTCACTGAATGTTTTTGATAACTGAGAGACTTCTTCTGCTCAATAGAGTCGATCCATAATAATTCTGAATATCGACTCTATAGCACTTTGTGGGTATTTCTTTCTTTGTTTTTGTCATTGTAAGCTCTGGTTAACTTGTTTGTTGCATCAAGTTGACTTGTAACTTCGACAAGCGCCATACACCATGATAGACTCCATCTTTAGCAACACCCATAGTTCCAACAATTTCTCCCTTGTTGCTGATGATGGATAGGTGTATGCCGATTAAGTCAACCTGTAAAACAAGCACAAAGAAAGGATTTGGGGAACCAACCCTGTCCAAGTTTCCCCTTAGACCATGCATACTGAAACTTAGAAGCTTCAAGATTTATGCGTCATAGTTCCCCTCAGTCAAGAGTATAAAAGACCATAGAAGTGCGGGGCTTCAACCTGAAGTCCCAACTGAATACACTTTGAAACCAGGGGAGTCGACACAAGCTGGTCACTGTGAGTCAAGAGTAGAGTGTCGCAACTTTGGATAAGAAATTATCGTGCTACTGTTGATGAAAATACTATGACATTATAAACCTAAGCGAACACAGGGTAAGTGCACCCAAATCACTACAATACAACAAAGTCGTATCCACAAGAAAATTGATTTCATCCCTAGCTTTGGTATTCTAGTCATTGAAACAAAGTCGGTAAATGGGGGGTTTAGCCGGCGGCAAGCTTGATTGTTTGGTTAAACGAAATGTAAAAACTAACTAAAGTAAGTGGTGTCTTAATGGATTGGATGGAGGAGTACTCTAGGATAGTGAGGAATCACCTAGAATTCCCAATTGAGTGCATAAACATACCTCACTTTAATTGTCTATTGGAGCTAAAATAAAGATTTTACAATTCTTGAACTAATCAATTCTTATCTAATTAATTACGCCTCTTAATTCAAAGAAGGTTAAAGACATTAGATAACATTAATTTCAAGATCCTAATAATAACCCTAAAGTTTTACTCTCTAATTATAGAGAAATAAAAGTTAGGGTTCAACTCCCAATTCCTAACTCAGACCCTAATTTTGATAGGAATCACAATAAATGCAATAGGTGATCAATCCAAAACATTAATGAAACATTAATGGAGATACAACAATTATAATAAATGAGATAATGTTTACAAGCATCCTTGAAGCATTTAAGGGTTAAGCCCCACCCTAGAGCACAGTTGGAGTCTACTCAACCATAGATGAAAGAGAAAGAACAAGGGAGTAAGAGAAGTCATTAATGGAGTATCAAAGCTTTAGTAAAGGTGGTCTCTTCCTTCTCTTCAGCTGATATTATAAAATATATATTATTTATACTTTATCAAATTTTTAATATTAATAAGATGTACTTATATTTAAAAAATCTATTAAATTGAAGTCAACAGTATCATAGAAATACAAAATAATAATGTTAGTCAGTCAACTTATCTTCTTATATAACTAAACTAGTTACGCGGATAGGATTTGAGTTTAACATATTATACGGGTTTAGGTTTCACATTTCAACACGATTATTTAATTGGGTTGGGTTGTGTCAAATCATTTCATAAATGTGTCAGGTGTTTCACATTTTAACACGATTATTTAATTAAGTTGGGTCATGTCAACCCATTTAATATATGAGTCGGGTTTGAGTTTAGCCTAACACGACCCATGAACCTTTAACCATCCCTAAGATTACAAAAAAAAAAATCAAATAGAATTAAACTGAAATTAGGTTGAATTGAACTTGTTTTTGTTAGTATACCCGTCAGCTGAACTGTGAAATTTCAGTTTCAAGTACAATTCTGATTTTCTTGATTACACCTGGGTTACTAATTACTTATAAATAGAAGCGTATAATTTCTCAAAATATCATACTATTGTCAATATGGAAAATAGAGAAAAATAAAAGAGAGGCTACAAATTTCTCATGTTAATATGAAGATACAAAGTCTCTTTTTGTAGGGCATGTTATATGAGAGAACCTACTGACTTAAACAAATAATCTATAAGTTACTAAATAATTGGAAAAGTCTGGCATAAATATATGGCAATAATAAGATATTTCAATTTCCCATAAAAATAGAAGTTAAAAATATGATTCGAACCAAGACCAAGACTGCTCCATGAATTAAGCTAGACCTATTTAATTGTACCAATAGTTAGTTAAAGTTGAGTAGTTTTGTACTAGAAAAACAACAATATAATACATTGTTGCGTGAGCTTCGACATTATTGACACCAAGATGACAATGGATAAACAACAAGCTACAAATCGTCGTTACATAACACAAACAGCATACCTATCCGTTCTATTGTCCTTTAAAAACAGAGTTAAGGTGATGATCGACGGGGTCCGACAGATATGATCAGCTAAACTGTTTACGTAAGCTAGTTAATTAGGACTAATGACTGCCTAGAATTTGGATCCTAAAACCAAATTTACAACTGGTTGTCTTTATCCCATAGGCCTCAGGTTCTCTTTATCCTCCTTGTTGCTGCTACACACGCTGATTGTGGAACTGCGACCATAAGGTCGAAAATGAGACTCGTGCGGCGGTGATAACCGGTTGTCGACATTTAAGCTGCTGCGCCGGGTGAGTAGCAGCTGGGTTCTGGTGTCTTTTAAGGCGGGGTCTTCTAGCAAGAGCACTTTGTCCCCGACACTGACTCCGACCATGTAGAGGTGATCATCATCTTCCCTTTCCCTTCCTCTGTATAGCAGTCTCTGTTCTCTTGGTTCCAATCCCGTCATTAGTGAGAGAATAACCTTTAATTCACCTGAAAATTTTGAAAAAAAAAACCCTCGAAATTCAATCGAATGCACACCTTCAACCGACGGAATTCAAATGACATTCATATGGATAGGAGGAATTCGTATTCGTAAACTGCTAATTGAGATTGAGAATTGTGAATTTGAGTTGATTGATGATTATTACCGAAAGTGGAGGTTGGGTCGATGGAAACATCGTGCCAGTGAGATGCGGTTGAGACATGGATAATGCTAATTCTGATCGTCGATGTTGTTGTGCTCTCTCGAGAATTGCTACTGCTGCTGCTGCTGCTGCTCGAGATAATGTGATCTCTCTTCTGAACTAGCATTCCCCCAGGTCGAACTTCCCATTTGATGTCTCCAACCTCTCCTGATCCCATTTCAGTTAATTTGTTGACCGGAGCCGAAGATCCCTTGTCGCTATTATTCTTACTACTACTGCTAATCATCTTGTTGGCTCTCCTGCCGCCGCCGAACCTCTTCCACTTAATCAGTTTATGATCATCGACTGACCTTTCATCTTAACACACAAATTAAACTGTCTTTCTCTCTTATTCTTCTGTGTCGTCGGTGAATCAAGGAAGATTGAGAGAGTAGTGTATGTTTAGAGAAGGATAAGCCTAAGGGCGGAAACTGAATGTTCAAAGTGTGTGTAAGTCGGCCGTTTATATTGGTGAGGAAGTGACTTGCCTTTTACGCTTTGGTATAAAAATACTCGCGGGGAAAGCACGGCGAAGCAATAATGGAGATGATTGTTTTAAAATAGAGATATCAACGACAAGAAGAAGAAACATATCGGTGTGGTGGGGGTGTAGAGGTAGAGATGGGGTGAGATTAATAATAGAACAAGAACTATAAACATTATGATAGGACGAGGAAGGAATGTGTTGGGGGGATTTGTTTGGAACGATTTGATGTAAAGGAAGGAGGTTGCACATGGGGAGTTTAGAGGTTGTATGGAGGTTAGAGGTCATTGTGACACGCTTTCATTTTCTATATATAAAAATATATGTTTTTGCTTGATTTGATTAACCGACCTAACATGGTATTGTGCTCAAAGGTAGGTGGTTGGTCCATTTTTTGTATATCAAGTAGCATAACTATGTACTATACATACATTAGTTATGAATGGTTTGTGAAAAATTATAAGTCTGGACACTGGCCCATCATAGGAAAGTAGAGGTTATGCAATTTCACATCCACTCTAAGTCACACCTCCTTAACTCCCAATCCACACGAACAACATATTTTCACATCATTCATGACAACAAACTCATATCTGACACAAACCCGACTTTAAGGTTTTACCAATCGTCTTAAATTGTATATGGCATATCTAATTTCACCTTAACTAGCAATTTGTCTATAGTTCTTCATCACCTCACCTCACATAGACCCATACTCTCAAGCGAAGTTTAACAATTCTTGACTCATAGAAGCATACGTATTTTTTAGATTACTTTTCACTTAAAGTTGACATAAGCAAAGCTTTTCATGGTTTTAAATGACACCCTTCTATAAAATTCCGAGTAGCATATGGGTTTTCTTCCTACTCATTCTGGTATTAAATCATGGACATGAGATTATCAAGCTTGTTATGTTGTCCATTATCATTGTTGTGCTTTAAGCTGCTTCAACTTGCATTTCCATGTCTAAGTGTCTTAAATTTTTCATCTCCATAATCCATTCCATGCTCTTTTGTTATTGAAGGTTAATAAAATTACTAGCTCTTCATTGGATTCCTTGGCCAAATGTGTGTATGGGTAATTCTAATTGTAATTTTTTACTTCTTAAATATGTATTGTCTTACCATTGTTGTATTTCACTTCAGCGCTTGATATACTATATTCCTTTTCGAAAAGTTTTAAATTTGATATCATTTTGCTTAAGAAATGTTCAAAATAATTGATAGCATCTATCAACTATTCAATTTTGACCAAAACCACTACGTCACAAGAAGTATTATACCTAGTGATACTTTAAACATAGAGTTCGATTTTGTTCGAAACTAGCTAGCTACACCATTTCAATTACTAGTTCGGGTGTGGAGCAAGGATTTAACTGATGATGTATATTCTTCTTCCATTGATAGTAGTTTTCCTTTGTAGTGTATTTTTTAACGGGTAATGATATATATAAATAACAAGATGGCCTTAACAAAAGTTGATACATCAATTCTCTATATATCACTTGGGATATACAATAGAGCACAAGGGGATGAGCACCGAGATCTAAAAAGGTGGTGATAGGTCAACCTAACACATTAATCAATGTTTGGAGATGGGGGAGAGAAAATACAAAAACCCAAAAGGGACTATAATAACACCCAAGAAATCTAGAAAACTAGAACCAGATCAAGCCAGACACCATCTCTGGAGGGCTCATCATTTTTTTTAATTATAGGTTTTATCTGACCTTTAAAACATGATATTTGGATAAGTTTCTTGCGTTTATATTTTATCCAAGCTCATCATAAGATTCGTTTGCGATATCACAAAGCCAGGTTAATCATGTGCCATGAGCCGGTCTATAAATGGAGTTAGCCTTATGAAGTGGGCAAGACAGTGTCAAAAAATAGAAATGTAATAAGGTTTAATCTCGACAAGGTCGGTAATTAACAATCCATCCTCTAAAAGCTTTTACAACGTTTGTATTCACTGGAACACCTCAACTCGACATTACTCCTCCCCACTCGGAGGTCTTGCTGCTGCATTAGTGATTTGCATGGCGCCGATTAGAATTGTTATGATTTTCTTGATTTCTTTCCTTTGCTTCAACCCTTAGTCCTACTACCAATGATCATCATTTCTTTCAATTGCCAAGGTTATGGGGACCCTAATGCGCTTTGTTTTCCTTAAAGAAACAAAGCTCATGTGTCATGAAATGGACCGTCTTGAGCGCCCGCTTAGGGCTTATTTGAGGTTTGTCGTGGATTAAGCGGGTCGGAGAGGAGGACTGGCGCTATTCTGGTGCAATGCTTTTCTGGTGTGTATTCATTCTTTCTCTAATCATCATATTGATTTTTGTGTTGACGGTGGTCTGAGCTTGAATTGGAGGGGTACTGGTGTGTATGGGTGGCCTTTTGGTAGTGGATCAATGGCGTACTTGAGAATTGTTGCGGGATCTAAGGAGTTTGTCCCCTAATCCTTGACTGGTTTTTGGACATCTTAATGAAATCCTATATTAATCAGAGCAAAGGGAATGAGGGTGGGAGGATAAACAAAGGCCACATGCCAACTTTCTGAGACTACCTCAGCGCTTTCTATCTCCTAGATTTGGGGTTTTTTGGGGAGGCTTTTACTTTCAATAATTGTCGTTGGGGATTATGGAACCCGCATAGTCGTTTGGATCGCTTCCTCGTTGCTGATGACTGGATACTACTATTTTGACACCAACAATATCCATCTTTGGTGGGGGCGATCTGATCACCAGCCTATAAAGCCTGCATGTCCTGCAGCCAGTAGTTCACCAGGGCTCAAAGGCGTTCAGATTTGACAATTGTTGGGCGGATGACCCAGTGTGTAGGCAGATTGTCTGCAATATTTGGTAGGGGATGAACTCTGTGGAGGTTATATGATCAAGGTTGAATGTTGTGGTAAGGCTCTCCAGTCAAGGCCTGGGGAAGGCAGAAAGTCCGCATATAAGCTGTTGCAGAAGTAGAGTTACAGAAGGAGATTCATCAAATTGCTGAACGGCCCTCAACACAAGCGAATATGCAAGCCTAGAGGGATTTCAATCACGAGCTTGATTGGTCGTTGCTAAATGAGGAAATGCGTTAGGCTCGATCTAGGAAGCTCTGGCTGCGCATGTAACACCCCTCATAACAAATACGTAATAGTCGCTCACGTGAACAGGAATTAAAGGCGTCTCACAGCGGAAGGAATTACAGTAATAGAACTCACATGGGTGTTACTTGCCACCACTCGCCCACGATGAGTGATGTAGCAGTACAACATCTTAACAAAATTAAACATAAAAATACAATCCGCGGTGACAACGAGATACTACCTACATGTCTATCTAAGTATAAAAAAAAACACAACTACTGTGAGCATCTAAACATAATCCAAATCTTACAACCCCTTTCCAGTGGAACCATTTAATACATAACGAGGTATGAACGGTAAATCCAAAATCAACATCGTCCTAACTACCCAGTCCCGCACTTCGGCTTCGACGTGTTCAACAACCTGCACAATAAGTGTAGTCTCAGCGATAGACGCTGAGTATGCCGGATCTGGACCCTATTGGTCACTTGTCATTTTTAACCGTCTTGATATTAGATTGATTTCATGCTTTAACATTTTACAGATATAACAGGTACTGTAACAACATGCATGATTATATAATCATCTATCCAATCCAAACAGTCATATATGGATATACACATTACTGTCATACATCATACAATACAATGGCATTGAGAACTCATTCATCGTATGTTAACATCATCACATAGTACATCACTCGGCCCTCTGGGCCTTCACATATCGTTTGTTTAGGTTAGCACAGTCGGGCGTCAGTTAGGACAACCTGAAATATACTCACTTGGACAGTAGTCCCACGTACACACAAAGGTGCTCACTGCCCTGATCATCCGAAGACTCTGGGACTTATTCACTTTGCCTTTGTAAAGGCGTCCATTTAGGTGGCCAAGGGCCTGGTGCCAACGGTAGCACACTCCGCCTGACGATCTATCTAGGCTCGATCAGGATTAACTAGGGAAAACCCGATACGGGATAACCCAAGAGATCTCTACGCGCGACCAGCAGCCAGTGACTGTCTGGATTAAGGTACATCATCACATTCATTCACACTCCACTGTTAGCTTTGTTAGTTAGATAGTCAGTTACTGTTTTAGTTATGAAGTACATCACTTAATTTGTTGGCTGCCCTATGGGTCTTACGCATGCCTAGAATTATTCTAGGTAACATTCACGTTCGAGTCAAAGCTCTAGAGACCGACAATGTCGTGTCCCGTTCCTAAGTGTTTTACTTAGGTTATAACTACATACTTGTAATACTTAGCGTATTAGGTCAAGCAACAGTGGTCACAATCACACATTTCGCATATGTAGTTTTGTATAAGTCGATCTATAGTCGACGTAGTATTAGTCCCGTAGGACGTTCCTGCATAAATAAATAATGCAGTGAACATAACTACACATCACACACATAAATCACATACATACAATCACACAAGTTATTTATCAAACAAATCCGAGCCCGAGGAATTCCTCAGGACAACCCGGATCAAATCCCTTTACATACCGTACACCGTGTCTAGATTCGTGCAGTGCAGGCCACTAGAGCTCTCGAGCGCGTACGTCGGGAATGCGATCTAATAATACAAGGAACACTAAGCGTCAATCCACATGACTGCACAACTCGGTATTTCCGAATAACGTTTGAAATCTCAGTACTATGTCCCCAGACTTAACATTTGTTACTAGTTAAAGTATCGTTACTATTATTTTACAAACTCCTTACTCGTCATGTGAGTTAATTCTCGGTTTACATTAGAGCATGAAACCTTACGTTGTACACTCGCGACATTTCACTCGGGGTTTATTTATCATACCAAAGTCTTATACTAACTTTGGTACTTTATGTCGTTGTAACTATAGTGTATAATTTTATTTCTTGACATGTGTTTTTATATATATGTATGCGTTTAGCATAACAGTTGAATAACTATATCCCTAGCCACATAATATTATTTGTGTTATATTAGTTCCATAATGTTATATGGCACGATATTTTAGGTGTCACTAGGCTTTATGACACGTGGTTTTGGCAACTTAGGAATGTGTCGAAAATAATATACACATGTGCCACATTTGAGCTCCTTCATTATATATTTTCATTACTCACAAAACTTCCACATAACTTATAATATGTTGTAAGTCTCTAACTTTATAACATCAAAATCTTGTGGTAAAATATGACCCAAGGTTTGACCACACCTCACTTTAGTTACCGGTAATTCATGTACAAATCAGATTTCCTTCCTTTTTAAATCTCATTCTTTTTCAAAAGAAGTTTACCACTCCACCACATTCCTCATATATTACAAGGTTTAAAAACCATGTTATATCTTAATCCCCACTGCAAACACTCACTCTTCTACTGTACTTCATTATACAGAAACACCAACCATCTGAACCGAAACTACACCCAATGTCAAACCTCTTCATTCTTTCCCTTGCAGTTTGGTTATCAGCTTCTAATCCCATCCCAATCTCCTACAGATTCACTTAGGTGGAATGGCTGGTTTTTTTGTTAAACAATAACCAATACAAAGCTCTGAGGACATTATTGCTTCAGCTGTACAGAAGCACGGTAACAGAAAGAAAGACAAAACCCAAACAGAAGTTGTGTTTCTGTTTGGTTCTTTCAGGTGGTGAATTATTCCAGCCCCTAATCTTTCTCTAAAGTGATTGTATCTTTCTTGAGTGTGTTAGTTAAGTTTTAGGATCAATTCCTATTCAATACAGCCCTTGTAAACCCTCTGTAGTGGGGTTACACAGAGGGCACGGTTTCAGGAAGGAAAACTGAAACCAGAACTATTTTCCTGTTATCTACTCTTCTAGCCTTTCTGTTTGTTCACCAAACTGACTTCCTGTTTCTCCCACGTGTTCACACTTTTAGCTAAGTTACTTACAAGGTTTTAAGTTCACTCTTAATTCATTAACACACCAATACAGCACATGAACTCGATTACACCGGAAACCATCTACTAAGGAAAAATCTGCAAGACTCAATTTGTGTATCTCTTTTCTACTCCTTCAGTTAAATTAGTGACTGATTCTATTTCTCCCAATGGACATGTCCACCTGGTGGGTTATTTTAGCCACGTTTTAGAACCCATATAAGGTCACTTCAACTTCTTTAACCCCTCTGGAAATGGGGTTATACAGAAAGCCAACATCATAACCAAGAACAACAATCTGATTATATTTTTTTTCTTGTTTGTTATCAGTCTGCCTTTCAATCCATCCACAGTACCCACTCATTTAACTTAGTGTTCTTGTCATGTTTTAAACTCACACTAGCTAGACCATCCTATTAACCCCACTGATGTAGTTCCTATACTGAAACACCAAAGTCTACAGAAACTGAAATTAGGAACTGATACATTCTCTTCGATTATTTCCTTTTCTTTCCCATTAAATCTGTTTACCTCTATTTCCATCTCCCCCCACGGTGTTTCTAAATTTATTTAAGTGTATCATAGATACCCTAGGTATTGGTAACTCAGTACACTATAGTTAGCTGCTCTGAAGCTTATTATACAGAAACATAAATCTGGAAAAAAAACTGAAACCATGCCACTGATACATTCTTGTATCCTGTTTCTTTTCTGTTTGTCAATCTGGTCCTTATCTTTCCCCTACCTTATTTACATGAGTCAACCAGATTTCTAGCACGAACCTAAACAACTTGCAAGTGTTGCAGTATCACTCTCATGCTAAAGTTAGGAAACTGAACAACCTGGAACAACTAAAACCTGAAACTGATGTTTCTTTCCTTTTCTGTTTTTCTTTCCACCTAATGATCTAGGTTTTACTTCCCCCCTCACTAACTAGCCACTGTATTAAGCGTTTTATTAAGGTTTCAGTCTCATAGCAAATCCCAAAACAACATGGTTAATGTGATAAAAATCCAAACACCAAACTGGAAAGAAACTGAAACATGAAACTGATGAATTTTCTTTGTTGTTCTGTTTCTGCTATCTGCCCATCTCCTATCTCCCAAACTCGTTTAGTGGTCAGTTAATGCATCTTAATACAGTGTTAAGCTGCTACACAATCACTACCACTCTCCTGTTCCCTGTAACAGAGTTATACCAAGACACAATTTTTTTCTGAAACTGAACTAGAATCAGAAACTAGTATTCTCTCTTGGTTTGTTCTTTGTCTGTTTTCTCAACTCATTTACCACTCCTCCTAGTTGTTGCACCCATTCAGTTATCGTCTTACCAAGACTTTAAGCTTAAGAACAAACCAAAACAACTTTGTGATTGCTACTGAACGTGTAACAGATCTGAAGTTTGACAGATTTTGCTTCTGTTTTCTGGTTATCGAATTAGTTTTTTTGAGATTGTTCACCACTGTGGTACCTTAGCTGGCCTCCTTTTCTGATCTGTGGCATCTTAGTTAGGTATTCAGGTAAGGCTTTAAACTCAAAGCAATTTAGTACACACTGATAACTACTCTAAAATTCCTGTATACAAAACTGATAGAGTACAAAATAGTAAATGTGACTTCTTCTCAGGTTCTGTTTGGTCACCAACTTGGTTCCCAATCTCCCCCCACGTATCCTAGTTCCTAGTCAAATGTGGTGGTATAATCTTACTCTCAACAATGTGGTTATTCCTACTGAAGCATGCTCATACAGAAACAAGAAGTTCAGAACCTAAGGACTGAAACTGAAACAGACCTGGAAACATGAAAACTGAGGCTGATTCATTACTTTCTATTGGTTTCTTTTTGTTATTGATTCTGTTTCTGTTTACCCCACATAGCTCAAGCATTTAATCGGGATTATGACTTCAAGGCAACCCAAAAACATCCCAGTGATGTTACAGAATTATTCTTACACAGAAATTAGGAACTGAAACGAAACTGATGTTGTAACTGATGTTTTTCCTTCCAGGTTATTCTTTTCGCTTGTTCACAGATTAGATTTCTATGTCCTCAGGTTGTCTATCTACTGATTTATAATCTTAGCAAAGCTTTAAACTCAAAACAAATTCAACACAGCACTGTTAACTCCCAAGAAGTCTCCCTATACAGAAACGACATTACTGAGAAAACTGAAACACAACTTCAGTTCACTCCTCCACTTTTAATGCATCAGATGGTTCTCTCTTTTTTTTTTCCTTATTAAACACTCCCAAGGTGTTCATAAGCTAGTTAGGTGCATTAGCAAGGTGTTAGATACATCATTAAATCAACAAGGCCCTTATAACTCCTCTGGAGTTTAGTGGTACAGAAACGAAGTTAGTTTGAAATCTGTACAGAATATTCATGTAGTTTAATACCTTGGTTTTCTTTTCCTTGTTTTGGTGTTGATTCTCCCTGATCTACTCTTGACAAATGTGAAACTCTCAGGCCTCTAACTGAAGAGAGTACCCAAGGTTAGACTTGACAAAACAGGAGAAAGGAGATAGGTAATGGATGGGAGCAACCGACTTTTGTTTTGGACAGACAAGGAACTGTTACCTTCTGTCGAGTCATAACAGGGATTTCTATTCGTGGGGTTTTGGTGCCTTTTCTGGAGGGGTACTACAGGGAATCCATGCAGGTAAGAATAATAGAGGTTAGTAGCTCGTGGGGAACTCAGGCGACAACAATCAGAGGAAATGCTTAATTCAGTTGCTTCATCACCTACCTGAGCAGATATTCGTACCAGTGAAGCACTGGTTCTCATCAGTCCCTTTTTTTTGAGATATGATCGCAGTAGAGTACAGCAGGCTTTACTACCCTGAAGAGGTAGAGTTTACGTTGATCAGGAAGGAAAAGAATCGAGAGAACAAGGAAGTAGTCTTGGCATTGGCTTACCATCGTGTAAAAGAACAGCCACTGTTTCAGGCTTGTTTCTGCATGTCGTGGCCTGCAATGGTGAAGAAGGAAGGACTGAGATGGAGGTTTAATCATGTGGTAGAGGCAGAAGGTCTGACTCAGAAGATTTAACAAACTGCTGTTAGTTATACATTCTAGAGGGGATTTGTAAAGCTAGGCGGTTCTAGTTCTGAGGCGTGGGTGTTTGAAGCAGGGAGCAGGCGTTGCTGCTCATACTGCTGTTTTTTTTCTTTGATTCGCGGTATCACTGAGCATAGGAGGAGGGAATGAAGATCGATACTTGGGTATTGGAGGACTGGTCTCGATTACAAGGAAGTGTGGTATATGGGTATAATTTAGTATGACTGCAGTTTCCAAAAGAATGTATTGAAACTGACAACGGGAGTAGAATGACCTGTCTTAATTACAGGTTCTCGGACAGTGGTATTAGGTGGGACTGATTGTCTGTTTCTTTTTTTTTTTGTGCAGTTACCTTAGTAATCTGGCTTCTAGTTTTAAATGGTCGGTATCTACTACTGAATTCAAGTACAGCTCAAACGGTTAAGGTTTCGGGATTGGTACGAGAGGTCTCGGGTTCAAATCCCGGCTAGAGCATGTTTGCTCCTTTTCTCTCTTTTTTTTGTTTCAGCATTATTCATGCTTATTCCTTGTATATATGTGACTATATTAACATGTCGCGTTGTTAGTAGTATGTACATATATTTATACGACTATTTTGTTATGTCACGTTTTTTTAATTTTACCCATATACGGTTACGACTATTTTATTTGTCGCGTTATGTGACATGTACAACGTTATAATCTTGTAACATTGTGTATATGTACATATATATCTGTATGTACATAAGTACGGTAATATTAAACTGTTCGTTTGTTCACAAGTTATTACATGCTTGATTGTTTATACCTTAATATAGTTAATTATATGTTTAAATCATGTTTAATTACGTAGGGGTATTTCAATCTACCCCCCTTAAAAGGACTTCGTCCCGAAGTTGCTTTACTTAAACAGGTGTATTGATAACTACCCTTATAATCCCATAATGTATATCTATGTGATATATCATTTACACACATCGTATTGTGCTAATACCGCACATAGCCCTCAATTGTGGCGTTAATTCAAACATATATGGATATAGGTGATCCATCAGCACCATCATTTCCTATCAGTTCTACCAATCCTGACAACCTCCCCGAGGTGTCATACCATATCATCATTCCACATTTCATATCTAATCATTCGTTTTGTATCTAAGCGATACCCTAAGTAATCAATCTACAAGGTACAACAATATATATATATATATATATATATCACCGTATCATAAAGAAAGTACTACACCTGGGTGTAAACACGCCATTAAGTATTTCATAAAATTCATACATACGGGTGCACATCTCACACAAACAAATCAACCACGTACGCCCCGCGTACCCAACAACACCAACAAAATGAACAACAACATCACAAACCACGTATGCCCCGCATACGAAACAAACCAACAATCAACATCGTGTGCCTCGCATACCCACAAACATACCAACAACCAACATCGTATGCCCCGCATACCCACAAACTATTGTATGCCCCGCATACGAAATAACAGAATTTAGTGCAAACATGTGCACAACCAAGAGGCTCTACCACCCTTAAAAAGGGTTACGCCCCCGTACCCCACAAGTATTCAACAGCCGCTCCACAAGGAGCGCTGGATACTTGGCTCTTTTAGAGTTCTCTAACTCTCATTGTGGTGTTTTCACCTTTGGAGTAGATTATTCTCGTGTTAGAGAGACGGGTATGACTCTAGCCCCTTCGGGCTCTTAAATATATAAAGGGTGAGGCACGTATTTGTGCTCTCTCCCAAGTTCGTTCTAATGGGCCCACTCGCTCTGTATGAGGTGCAGACCCATGAACATAGGCTCAATTTCCCTCTTTCCATTACTGTGTATCCTCTTATTTGGATCACTAGCATACATTCGTGTGTCTTCTCCCACTGATATTCAGCTTGAGGTATAATATGACATTGGCTCTTGTTAGTACTTGGTGCTCTTTGCACTTGTCTTGGTAATACCAAGACGTACCAGCCTACATGTCCACGTAGATGATGATTGTCATCTGTGTCTCCTGGTGTTTTGTTCCAGAGTAATATACTGTTGTAGTTCTTTGATACACACTCTTGTTGATATCCATTGCATCTTTCTGTATTCCCACTAGATTAATAATTGCACAAGTGCAATACCAAAACACTCAGTCCTACAGAGTGCAGAGGCGTAAACTCTCAGCAGCTAACATCTATAGTGCCAAACAGATAAGATGAGCGAATCATCATGTGAGTGGTACATTCCAAGTCCATTATTCCTTTTTAAGGTATCTGCTAGCATTTAGCTTGTCTCTCATCATTGCGTAGTCACGCGTTTATGTTCTTGTTAAAGCATCTGCTAGTATGCTGGCTTTGTTTTTTTTCCATTATTGCGTAGTTACGCGTTTAAGTTCACATCCTTTGGTAGATTCCTCTGGATTGCAAGAACTTGCATGATCCTTATGAGGGTTCTACGTATTATTCGTCCATACAGTGGGTTTCCTTTTTCCTGTTATCAGTGTCGTCGTCTTCGAAGGGTCTCCTTGTCTTCACTGTGTATTGACCGCTATTCTGTGTTGTAGGTTCTTGGTTTCTCTAACCCGTTGGTTAACTGCGGCTCTTCTCGTCCATCTCCGAGGTAATCTGCATCACTGTCCGTAGTACGGAGTTGACTACTTCTCGTGTTCCTAACACTACTTGTCTACATGCATGGGGTACCATACTGATACATTACTACTTACCTGACTAACCTATAAATAAGTCTGTCAGGCCCATATGCTCCTATCGGAGTGCGGTCGTCCCATGTCTCTTTTAGTAAACTGGTAGCGTCCGTCACACGACTATTGTGAAGTATTCTATTGTCAATCTCCCTTTTGATGGATGTCCTTGTTGTAGTTTGATGTTGATTGGTCCGCAATGTCGGTTATCTTGTCGCAGGTTCTAATGTTCTAGCAGTATGGTGGTAAGGTGGTTGGAACATTATTTTTGTTCCCTGGACTCATGTCCTTAGTAACATATTAGTGGTAGCACTTGGTTGCTAACCAGTTAAACGTTGATTCGTCTGTATGGTTGCAATCGGTTTACGTAATATTGGTGCTGAGGTAGCAATGTCAGTTCTCCCATCTTGATTTCCATGGGTACTATACATAATCCTTTCCTCCAGTTTTAATCATTATCATATCGTAGCTATACTTCCCGACACGACGTAGGGTAAGTCCTCATACTTGGGTATCCACATTTGTTCCCTGTTCCTTTTAGTTGGGTGTATTATAGATTGCATGATTGTTTGAGCAACTCAGCTCTTCACTTCCTGACCGTTCTCATATGCGGTATTGCATCCACAAGGGTATGCTATTTCTCATAAGGTTAGGTTTGTCCTTTAGGACTAAACATTTATCACTATTTGTGATTAGCATTACATGCTGGTATATACCTCTGGTATTCAGTTAGTAAGTAATGTCTTTGGTTAAGTGTTTGCCATTGTTTTAATTTGAACGTTTGTTCCTCACTGACGGTCGTCACAACAGTGAACGACATGTTTTTAACACTCATTGGTACTTATCTTTTTTTTTTTCATGGCGGGGCGCCCTTCTTCTACTTAGAACTTGTCTGATAATCAGTATGGTCTTGTCAATACATATAGACTTATTCTTGATGTTGATTAGTTGTAATCGTACATAACCGTATATGGCACTCCTTGGTAAAGGTGGTGCTCAGAGGTGGTAATTATTCATGCGTTCAATGTTGATTCGCGTTCATTGTTGCGAAGGTATTGGTACTGTCCGTATTACGGTAGAATTATTCTTTTCACTCTTGGTCCATCTGTGGACTGATACGTTTTACCAATTCCTTTGTGTTCATCACAGGTTGGCGTATACGTACATATAGTTAGTGAACTATAAGTTACATCTATTATAAGGTTAAAATGTTATAACGTACTCCCTCCGTCCCACTCTGACTGTCCTATTTACTATTTAGACATGTCGTTTGACTTCAATTTTTAACATATAAGATAAATTAATTTTGAAAATTTAAATTTTGCATATGATTCCTTACATGATAAAAAATATAATACAAAATTTAGTTTTATAAAATTATTTTACCTTATATGTTTAATATTAAGGTGGAAAAACGTGCCAAAAAGCAAACAGGACACTTATGACGGGACGGAGGTAGTATGATATGTATAACATTTTATTAAATATTGGCAATACTGTAATGGGGATCCCGAAACGTTCGGGTCGAAATATGGCTTTCAAATTAAGTTCCGAATTAGTGGATGCTGCCAAAGGGAGTGGCGGTGCCATACGCAAAAAGGAAGAGAGGCAAATCGAGCTTTTGCACATTTTCATTAATCCATGAACAGGATCTATATGGTAGATATTAGGAGTTGATGGAAATAAGAGTGAAAAGAATTTTGATGTATAAGCCTTTTGGCAATAATAAAGTTTTTTTTAAAAGTATGGTTTATAGTATTTAATGAGAATAATGGAATTTATAACCTAAGGTTAGTAGTAAATAAAACCTTAGGAATTATAAGTATATGTCCTAAATGTTACAAAATACTAAGATAAAGTTCTTAATATATTGCATAATAGTATGCATCAAATCAAATAATCATCTTACGTTAAGATGATGGTGAATATGTGATATATATAGGGGGATTTATCATGAAATATGAATATCAGTGTATAAATATGGGTGGTGCGCAAGTATATGCGAATAAATATAAATACTGAGCATAAGATATAGTTGGAACTATATGGTAGTTCTTGTTATACGGTTGTATTCTCTTCATAATTTTATTTGTATGGTTCAATATACGTAGCGTAAACTGATAGTCACAAGTTTCCCTACTTAATATCTTATTGCTACGTTGTTGCTAGTTGTTTGTAACTAGTATTTTGTTATTTCGTTTATCCTGGCTGTAACTGATTGTGGCTACTTGTGAAGAGTCTCAGGAGTCACACGACTCTGGTGTGATCAGCACCAGTGTTGAACTATCCTTCTACCCCAATTTGTGGTTGGTTTCCTCTGATCCCCGGGAATTAGGTTTCACCGCCCACTTCCAATTCAGCCATTGAATGGTTTGATAATTAAATTATGTTATCTTGGCTCTTAGCCTGTGTCATTTGATTCGTTCTCGTTTAGTAGTTAGAATTTGTTATGGGCTGGTGTGCCCTTTTTATTGCGTTAGTCGGACTCGTCGGTCCCCTCAGAGGTTGTAAGCCTCATATCTTAGTGGTTTATTGCACAATTGTAGTTATGTAGTTTATACTAGAGGTGTACAATTGTTTGGTGATTATTGGTAGCCATGGTGTCGTACCATAGGTCTACACAGTTTAAAGTATTCGTTGTAACGATAATAGCAGTGGTAACTGCAGTTGTAATTGTTTGTAGCACTTGCAGTAGCAAGTGCGCGGGGTAGACGAAATTACTGGTATATTGTTTAAATCAGCGCTTGCAGTGGCAAGCGCGCTATGCAAGTAGAGTTGTCGGTTCCCGACTTGTTTGTCTCACTGCTGCTTTGGTTGTTTAAGTACTGTTAGAGTGATTGTTCATGAAAAAGACGATATTTTGATTTGGGAAGTTTTCCTGACCACATTGTCATTAGAATAATTCAAGTACTCCCTCACATTATATTTATCATAGCGTAAACGTATGGACTTTGTCTCCCTACAGGTACCGCCACGACAGGGTCCTAGTGTCACGGTATTGTGTGCACACAAGTTTAGGATTGAAGTTTGTACATAATAGGACAGTACTCTCACAAAGTTCCTTCACGTTCTCAAGATAATTTCTTTTTACGGTTTGGTGGTTAAAGGTCCCATTACGGGCGACGGTCTCGCGGAGTTCATGGTGCTCCCGGTCCGCTTGCCCTGATGTTCTTGGGTGACCCTTTCCACGACGTTATAGTAGTAGTGGCGCTCGCCTATGGCAGTGCCTTTTGATACGGCGCTTGGTCGTCTATGGGGGTATGACATTGAGGTTGTATTAATGTTACAAGAGCAGGAATTATTCATTCGCTGCGAGAGTGTTTAGACAGTCCGTTGGGCTTGGTAGCCCTTTTCCCTATATTCGGGGATTATATTCCTTAGTTGTATTATACTCATTGGGTTGTGGCGGGAGGGGTACTGTCGGCGGTGGTTCGTACTGGACTTCCACATGAAAGTGGACTGTCGCCAATGTACTCATGACGTTTGTGTCTCCTCCTGGCTGAGCTCTCAGCTGGACCTTAACAGGGGTAATATTCCCGGGCCTTTATGCCCTTGGCCAGCTTCTGGCTCACACCACCACTAGATGTCGGTATTACCGTTCATCTTCTCAATAACACACCATAATACAGTTAACTCATTTGTGTGCCCCAAGGGCTAACACTTGCAGGCCAAAGGCTCTGCCAACACATAATTTCATTAAGACACAGACGTTTCGTACCTCACAAACGTTTCCCGTGTTTCCCAAATCCTAAGCTCACTGTCTTAACCTAGTATCTCGTCATCAGAGCGGTACTCGGCTCTGATACCACTTTTGTAACACCCCTCATAACAAATATGTAATAGTCGCTCACGTGAACAGGAATTAAAGGCGTCTCACAGCGGAAGGAATTATAGTAATAGAACTCACATGGGTGTTACTTGCCACCACTCGCCCATACGAGTGATGTAGCAGTACAACATCTTAACAAAATTAAACATAAAAATACAATCCGTGGTGACAACGAGATACTACCTACATGTCTATCTAAGTATAAAAAAAACACAACTACTGTGAGCATCTAAATATAATCCAAATCTTACAACCCCTTTCCAGTGGAACCATTTAATACATAACGAGGTATGAACGGTAAATCCAAAATCAACATCGTCCTAACTACCCAGTCCCGCACTTCGGCTTTGACGTGTTCAGCAACCTGCACAATAAGTGTAGTCTCAGCGATAGACACTGAGTATGCCGGATCTGGACCCTATTGGTCACTTGTCATTTTTAACCGTCTTGATATTAGATTGATTTCATGCTTTAACATTTTACAGATATAACAGGTATTGTAACAACATGCATGATTATATAATCATCCATCCAATCCAAACAGTCATATATGGATATACACATTACTGTCATACATCATACAATACAATGGCATTGAGAACTCATTCATCGTATGTTAACATCATCACATAGTACATCACTCGGCCCTCTGGGCCTTCACATATCGTTTGTTTAGGTTAGCACAGTCGGGCGTCAGTTAGGACAACCCGAAATATACTCACTTGGACAGTAGTCCCACGTACACACAAAGGTGCTCACTGCCCTGATCATCCGAAGACTCTGGGACTTATTCACTTTGCCTTTGTAAAGGCGTCCATTTAGGTGGCCAAGGGCCTGGTGCCAACGGTAGCACACTCCGCCTGACGATCTATCTAGGCTCGATCAGGATTAACTAGGGAAAACCCAATACGGGATAACCCAAGAGATCTCTACGCGCGACCAGCAGCCAGTGACTGTCTGGATTAAGGTACATCATCACATTCATTCACACTCCACTGTTAGCTTTGTTAGTTAGATAGTCAGTTACTGTTTTAGTTATGGAGTACATCACTTAATTTGTTGGCTGCCCTATGGGTCTTACGCATGCCTAGAATTATTCTAGGTAACATTCACGTTCGAGTCAAAGCTCTAGAGACCGACAATGTCGTGTCCCGTTCCTAAGTGTTTTACTTAGGTTATAACTACATACTTGTAATACTTAGCGTATTAGGTCAAGCAACAGTGGTCACAATCATACATTTCGCATATGTAGTTTTGTATAAGTCGATCTATAGTCGACGTAGTATTAGTCCCGTAGGACGTTCGTGCATAAATAAATAATGCAGTGAACATAACTACACATCACACACATAAATCACATACATACAATCACACAAGTTATTTATCAAACAAATCCGAGCCCGAGGAATTCCTCAGGACAACCCGGATCAAATCCCTTTACATACCGTACACCGTGTCTAGATTCGTGCAGTGCAGGCCACTAGAGCTCTCGAGCGCGTACGTCGGGAATGCGATCTAATAATACAAGGAACACTAAGCGTCAATCCACATGACTGCACAACTCGGTATTTCCGAATAACGTTTGAAATCCCAGTACTATGTCCCCAGACTTAACATTTGTTACTAGTTAAAGTATCGTTACTATTATTTTACAAACCCCTTACTCGTCGTGTGAGTTAATTCTCGGTTTACATTAGAGCATGAAACCTTACGTTGTACACTCGCGACATTTCACTCGGGGTTTATTTATCATACCAAAGTCTTATACTAACTTTGGTACTTTATGTCGTTGTAACTATAGTGTATAATTTTATTTCTTGACATGTGTTTTTATATATATGTATGCGTTTAGCATAACAGTTGAATAACTATATCCCTACCACATAATATTATTTGTGTTATATTAGTTCCATAATGTTATATGGCACGATATTTTAGGTGTCACTAGGCTTTATGACACGTGGTTTGGCAACTTAGGAATGTGTCGAAAATAATATACACATGTGCCACATTTGAGCTCCTTCATTATATATTTTCATTACTCACAAAACTTCCACATAACTTATAATATGTTGTAAGTCTCTAACTTTATAACATCAAAATCTTGTGGTAAAATATGACACAAGGTTTGACCACACCTCACTTTAGTTACCGGTAATTCATGTACAAATCAGATTTCCTTCCTTTTTAAATCTCATTCTTTTTCAAAAGAAGTTTACCACTCCACCACATTCCTCAAATATTACAAGGTTTAAAAACCATTTATATCTTAATCCCCACTGCAAACACTCACTCTGTACTTCATTATACAGAAACACCAACCATCTGAACCGAAACTACATCCAATGTCAAACCTCTTCATTCTTTCCCTTGCAGTTTGGTTATCAGCTTCTAATCCCATCCCAATCTCCTACAGATTCACTTAGGTGGAATGGCTGGTTTTTTTGTTAAATAATAACCAATACAAAGCTCTGAGGACATTATTGCTTCAGCTGTACAGAAGCACGGTAACAGAAAGAAAGACAAAACCCAAACAGAAGTTGTGTTTCTGTTTGGTTCTTTCAGGTGGTGAATTATTCCAGCCCCTAATCTTTCTCTAAAGTGCTTGTATCTTTCTTGAGTGTGTTAGTTAAGTTTTAGGATCAATTCCTATTCAATACAGCCCTTGTAAACCCTCTGTAGTGGGGTTACACAGAGGGCACGGTTTCAGGAAGGAAAACTGAAACCAGAACTATTTTCCTGTTATCTACTCTTCTAGCCTTTCTGTTTGTTCACCAAACTGACTTCCTGTTTCTCCCACGTGTTCACACTTTTAGCTAAGTTACTTACAAGGTTTTAAGTTCACTCTTAATTCATTAACACACCAATACAGCACATGAACTCGATTACACCGGAAACCATCTGCTAAGGAAAAATCTACAAGACTCAATTTGTGTATCTCTTTTCTACTCCTTCAGTTAAATTAGTGACTGATTCTATTTCTCCCAATCGACATGTCCACCTGGTGGGTTATTTTAGCCACGTTTTAGAACCCATATAAGGTCACTTCAACTTCTTTAACCCCTCTGGAAATGGGGTTATACAGAAAGCCAACATCATAACCAAGAACAACAATCTGATTATATTTTTTTTTCTTGTTTATTATCAGTCTACCTTTCAATCCATCCACAGTACCCACTCATTTAACTTAGTGTTCTTGTCATGTTTTAAACTCACACTAGCTAGACCATCCTATTAACCCCACTGATGTAGTTCCTATACTGAAACACCAAAGTCTACAGAAACTGAAATTAGGAACTGATACATTCTCTTCGATTATTTCCTTTTCTTTCCCATTAAATCTGTTTACCTCTATTTCCATCTCCCCCCACGGTGTTTCTAAATTTATTTAAGTGTATCATAGATACCCTAGGTATTGGTAACTCAGTACACTATAGTTAGCTGCTCTGAAGCTTATTATACAGAAACATAAATCTGGAAAAAAAACTGAAACCATGCCACTGATACATTCTTGTATCCTGTTTCTTTTCTGTTTGTCAATCTGGTCCTTATCTTTCCCCTACCTTATTTACATGAGTCAACCAGATTTCTATCACGAACCTAAACAACTTGCAAGTGTTGCAGTATCACTCTCATACTAAAGTTAGGAAATTGAACAACCTGGAACAACTAAAACCTGAAACTGATGTTTCTTTCCTTTTCTATTTTTCTTTCCACCTAATGATCTGGGTTTTACTTCCCCCCTCACTAACTAGCCACTGTATTAAGCGTTTTATTAAGGTTTCAGTCTCATAGCAAATCCCAAAACAACATGGTTAATGTGATAGAAATCCAAACACCAAACTGGAAAGAAACTGAAACATGAAACTGATGAATTTTCTTTGTTGTTCTGTTTCTGCTATCTGCCCATCTCCTATCTCCCCAACTCGTTTAGTGGTCAGTTAATGCATCTTAATACAGTGTTAAGCTGCTACACAATCACTACCACTCTCCTGTTCCCTGTAACAGAGTTATACCGAGACACAATTTTTTTCTGAAACTGAACTAGAATCAGAAACTGGTATTCTCTCTTGGTTTGTTCTTTGTCTGTTTTCTCAACTCATTTACCACTCCTCCTAGTTGTTGCACCCATTCAGTTATCGTCTTACCAAGACTTTAAGCTTAAGAACAAACCAAAACAACTTTGTGATTGCTACTGAACGTGTAACAGATCTGAAGTTTGACAGATTTTGCTTCTGTTTTCTGGTTATCGAATTAGTTTTTTTGAGATTGTTCACCACTGTGGTACCTTAGCTGCCTCCCTTTTCTGATCTGTGGCATCTTAGTTAGGTATTCAGGTAAGGCTTTAAACTCAAAGCAATTTAGTACACACTGATAACTACTCTGAAATTCCTGTATACAAAACTGATAGAGTACAAAACAACAAATGTGACTTCTTCTCAGGTTCTGTTTGGTCACCAACTTGGTTCCCAATCTCCCCCCACGTATCCTAGTTCCTAGTCAAATGTGGTGGTATAATCTTACTCTCAACAATGTGGTTATTCCTACTGAAGCATGCTCATACAGAAACAAGAAGTTCAGAACCTAAGGACTGAAACTGAAACAGACCTGGAAACATGAAAACTGAGGCTGATTCATTACTTTCTATTGGTTTCTTTTTGTTATTGATTTTGTTTATGTTTACCCCACATAGCTCAAGCATTTAATCAGGATTATGACTTCAAGGCAACCCAAAAACATCCCAGTGATGTTACAGAATTATTCTTACACAGAAATTAGGAACTGAAACGAAACTGATGTTGTAACTGATGTTTTTCCTTCCAGGTTATTCTTTTCGCTTGTTCACAGATTAGATTTCTATGTCCTCAGGTTGTCTATCTACTGATTTATAATCTTAGCAAAGCTTTAAACTCAAAACAAATTCAACACATCACTATTAACTCCCAAGAAGTCTCCCTATACAGAAACGACATTACTGAGAAAACTGAAACACAACTTCAGTTCACTCCTCCACTTTTAATGCATCAGATGGTTCTCTCTTTTTTTTCTCCTTATTAAACACCCCTAAGGTGTTTATAAGCTAGTTAGGTGCATTAGCAAGGTGTTAGATACATCATTAAATCAACAAGGCCCTTATAACTCCTCTGGAGTTTAGTGGTACAGAAACGAAGTTAGTTTGAAATCTGTACAGAATATTCATGTAGTTTAATACCTTGGTTTTCTTTTCCTTGTTTTGGTGTTGATTCTCCCTGATCTGCTCTTGACAAATGTGAAACTCTCAGGCCTCTAACTGAAGAGAGTACCCAAGGTTAGACTTGACAAAACAGGAGAAAGGAGATAGGTAATGGGTGGGAGCAACCGACTTTTGTTTTGGACAGACAAGGAATTGTTACCTTTTGTCGAGTCATTACAGGGATTTCTATTCGTGGGGTTTTGGTGCCTTTTCTGGAGGGGTACTACAAGGAATCCATGCAGGTAAGAATAACAGAGGTTAGTAGCTCGTGGGGAACTCAGGCGACAATAATCAGAGGAAATGCTTAATTCAGTTGCTTCATCACCTACCTGAGCAGATATTCGTACCAGTGAAGCACTGGTTCTCATCAGCCCCTTTTTTTTTGATATATGATCGCAGTAGAGTACAGCAGGCTTTACTACCCTGAAGAGGTAGAGTTTACGTTGATCAGGAAGGAAAAGAATCGAGAGAACAAGGAAGTAGTCTTGGCATTGGCTTACCATCGTGTAAAAGAACAGCCACTGTTTCAGGCTTGTTTCTGCATGTCGTGGCCTGCAATGGTGAAGAAGGAAGGACTGAGATGGAGGTTTAATCATGTGGTAGAGGCGGAAGGTCTGACTCAGAAGATTTAACAAACTGCTGTTAGTTATACATTCTAGAGGGGATTTGTAAAGCTAGGCGGTTCTAGTTCTGAGGCGTGGGTGTTTGAAGCAGGGAGCAGGCGTTGCTGCTCATACTGCTGTTTTTTTTCTTTGATTCACGGTATCACTGAGCATAGGAGGAGGGAATGAAGATCGATACTTGGGTATTGGAGGACTGGTCTCGATTACAAGGAAGTATGGTATATGGGTATAATTTAGTATGACTGCAGTTTCCAAAAGAATGTATTGAAACTGACAACGGGAGTAGAATGACCTGTCTTAATTACAGGTTCTCGGACAGTGGTATTAGGTGGGACTGATTGTCTGTTTCTTTTTTTTTTGTGCAGTTACCTTAGTAATCTGGCTTCTAGTTTTAAATGGTCGGTATCTACTACTGAATTCGAGTACAGCTCAAGCGGTTAAGGTTTCGGGATAGGTACGAGAGGTCTCGGGTTCAAATCCCGGCTAGAGCATGTTTGCTCCTTTTCTCTCTTTTTTTTTGTTTCAGCATTATTCATGCTTATTCCTTGTATATATGTGACTATATTAACATGTCGCGTTGTTAGTAGTATGTACATATATTTATACGACTATTTTGTTATGTCACGTTTTTTAATTTTACCCATATACGGTTACGACTATTTTATTGGTCGCGTTTTAGTTACATGTACAACGTTATAATCTTGTAACGTTGTGTATATGTACATATATATCTGTATGTACATAAGTACGGTAATATTAAATTGTTCGTTTGTTCGCAAGTTATTACATGCTTGATTGTTTATGCCTTAATATAGTTAATTATATGTTTAAATCATGTTTAATTACGTAGGGGTATTTCAGGACAAATAGGATCACAATACTGCTTACTTCTTTCGTAGAGCTCAATATAGATGACAAATGAACATCATTCATGAGTTGGCGGCTCAAATGGAGTTCATGCATCTTATTGGGAGGGAATTGAGGAGATTTCTCGAGCTTACTTCAATAACTTATTTACCTCTACAGCTCTGTAGTCAAATCCCTCACTTGGTTGCCTGTGTTGTGCATAGGGTACCCAGAGATCAATATGAACTACAGGGCCAACCATACACTAACAAGGATATTATGAGAGCGCTTCGTGATATGCATCCGAACAAGGCACCAGAGTTGGATGGTATTAATGGTACGTTCTCAACACATATTGGAACGTAATTGGTACTGATTTCATCCATGATACTTTAGCTATTATGAATACATATACAATGCCTTGTGACGTTAACCATACACATATTGTCCTTGTCCTAAAAGAATCTAGATCCCATACCATGAATGATTTCCCGTCGATATCTCTTTATAATACTCTATATATGGTTATCTTTTGTGTTTTTGTGAATTGAGCTCTTACAGCTATAAGTTATGTGATTTGTGAAGATCGAGGTGCCTATGTTCCTAGTATACGTATCTTCGATAATGTTATTGTGGCTCATGAACTCCTTTATCTTATGAGAACTTCTAAGGCCTTGAAAAGGGGTGACTTTGCTCTGAAGTTAGACATGGAAAAGGCTTTGATCGAGTGGAATGGAGCTTTGCTCTGGGGTCTTGCACAGTATGGATTTTCATGAGATATAGATAAAAGTAGTGCATAAATGTCTTACTGCCATCTGCTCGGCTGTTTAAATTAATGGTACCAAGGCAGACATTTTAACCATAACAAATCCTAAGACAAGGGGATCCATTATCTTCTTTCTTATTTGTCTGTTGCATGGAAGCGCTCTCATCAAGCTTGTGTATTGCATATTTCACTAGGACTATCAAATGAATCACCACGAGTCTAATGCATTGCGCATATGGAGTCTGATTCAGGAGTTCAGAGATGCATCGGGTCAATGTATTAATGTCACAAAATTTGGTTTAATGTTCTCTGTTGGTGCTCCAAAGGTGCAGTGGTCTCGGGTTTTAGTAGTCTTTAGAGTTCATGAGATTGAAAATTTTGGCTTATACCTTGGATTCTCTAGTCATGTTGGGTCCCACATAAACTAGATATTTGGGTATATTCAAGACAAAATACATAATCTTGTTCAGAGCTGACAATGTGTAGTATCCCATGCAGGTAGAGGCATCTTAATAAAATCTATGTTGCAGGTTATTCTTTCATACATTATGGGGGTTATGCATTTACCTTCCACCTTAATAAAATAGATTTAGGGGGCGTTTGGTTCAAAGGGGGGAAACGGAATGGAATCAGGAAAGGGAATGGAGAGGAATGGAAAAGAATTCCCTTTGATTTTTCCGGTTGTTTGTTTGAGCTGGGGAAAATGAAATAAATAACCGGTCAACGGTCGCTGGTCAATGGTCAACGGCTGTCGGCTGCCGGTAACGACCATTAATTGCCGGTCAATATTCACTGGTCACCGGTCAATGGTCAATAGTCATCGGTCAATGGTCATATGTTGTCGGTCAAAGTGTACTGGGAAAGGGAATCCCATTCCCTGGTAGGGGGTGGGGGATCAGGAAAAAGAGTTTGGGGTAATCCCATTCCCTTTCCCTTTCCTGAAAATAGGAAAAACTGGCAAAACAAACAGCAAGAAAGGGAATCATTCCGATTCCCTTTCCTGATTACCCCAAAACAAACGCCCCCTTATATTTATTATTAGGCAGTTTTGGTAGTCTGGCTCTCTCTTGCGTAATGGAATTTGCTGGAGGAATTGGGATACTTTGTGTAAGAGTCTTGATAACGGTGGACTAGGCATTCAGAATTTGAGGAATTTTATGATTCCCTCCTGAATCGGCAGTCCTGGCGAGTTTTGCCACAACCACACCTTCTGGTTGCACAAGTGCTTAAAGCAAAATATTTTTCAGATTCTAGTCTCCTCGAATCACAATTGGAAGATAAACCAAGCCCACTGTGGCAGTCTCTCTAGGGCTCGTTATATTTGCTGAAGGTAAGACTCGGAAGGGTGGTGGGTGATGGCTTAATAATTCGCATCACAGATAGGTGGTTACTGGGAAAGAGAGGAGGTAAACCTTGGGAGTGGTCTTTTCCTTAACATGCTAAGATCATGATCATGGTCTAGTCTCTTGGCTCATGAAGGATGACAGTAGAAGCTGGGATGAGAAGAGGGTGCGTGATTGGTTTACTAAGGAAGATGGTTAGCATATCCTAAGAATGCTAGTGAGTCAGACGGTCCTTCCAGATGGCTGGTGTTGGGGCGAAACAAAAATTGGTAACTTCTTTGTAAAGTTTTCCTATCACCTTGCTCCTACTTGTTCACGTGAAAGAGAACCATCATCTTCATCTCGAAACCATATTGGCAAGGCGATGTAGCGCATTAGAAAAGTCATCTCCCACCAAGGATTCGTTTGTTCTCATGGAAACTTCTACAGGGTATTGTCCCGGGTCGAGCCTTGATCAATACACGATTCCAAGGCTATGTTGTTGAGTCGTGTTTGTGTTGTGGTGGTTACAAAAATATTGCCCATGTGTTTTTGCATTGCTCGGTTGTTAGGAAGTGGTGGATGCTTGATGATGTTCAATGTCTGTGTGGTATTGACTAAGATAGAGCCCTCTGTGATTAGGCCATCACATACTGCCTTCATGAAGGTCCGTTAGAGATTGATAAAGTGTTATGTATGTTTTGGAGGTGCTGTTGGATCACAGGCGTGTTGCTCATTTCAAAATGGGCATTGATCAAGCGCAGAATCATTCATCTGGCCTTGTTTGTTCGTGACCCAGCTTTCAGAAAGGGGGAAATTTTTTTGCAACCCTAAGCTAATGTTTTTGTAGGTTTTTGATGGGTGTCCAAATGAACATGTTCTAGGGGTGTATTTCTTATGTTTTATCAACACTTTTCATGCTCATTTCTCCACTCTAGCTAGTTTTCCTCTAGTTTGTGTTTTATTGATTTTTTTCACATTTATTGATTAAACGGAAGGAATAACATAGCTAGGAGAAAAATAGACGAAGAGAGGATCATATGGGTGCAAACGGATCCAAAATCTGAGCTACAACGAAGAAGATAGAGTGTACTAAAGCCGACCTCCCCTAGATACCTCCCAAGGGCCGGTCAGAACAAAGTTTTGCTTTGCATACGACCTCCCCAGCCAACCAACTCACTTTTGCTCAGAATTATGCTTTGAAAAGGGAAAATAAGAGGAAAGATAGGGGGAAGCTACAAACCAAAAACTGACGAGAAAAAAAGGAAAAAGAGGTTCACCTCCGTTGAAGCTATTCCTCAACCTTGTGTTTACATTAGATTTGGGGATTCGATTAGGGTTTGCTCAGTTAATTGTCAATTTGATAAATTGGTTTGATTAATGTTGCCAATTAGTTTAGTATTAGTGTGGGCTTCTATCAACATGTGACTCTGAGATAGAAATCTAAACCGTGGGGACTAAATCAGTGTACTTGAATATTGATGATTTTGAGATTAGAGTACATTGCAACTAAGGGGAACTTGAGCTTAGTGTTATCTACTGACTCGAGGCTTAGCTGATGGAGAAGTCCCAGCTAAATTGGTTAGGATTAGTAGGCCTAGATTAGGTTGTTAATTAATTAAGTGTTCCCATTGTTTAGCTATGAGTTCAAGAGTCGACAATCGGTGGTAAAGGGAGGATGGATGCAAATATCCATCACGGGATACATCTATCCTAGTTTAGTTAGATTAGTTATATTGTTTTTCCTACCCCCCCCCCCCCATTTACATTTATGCACTTTAGTTTATATTGTTGCACATTTACTAAGCTTATAATTAGCTACATAGTTACCAAGTCCCTGTGGATACGACCTTGTTGGACTACAACGACTGGGTTCACTGCCCATTAGTTAGCAAGATAGTTTAATTACTATTTTCCCAACAATTTTTTTGGCACCGTTGCCGAGGACTTCGGTCCAACTATATAGTTTATTATCTGTTTAAATTTTGTGCATATTTTTCATTTTTTTACCTGTCCTTTTTTTGTATAATTTTTTTTAGGTACTTAATTTTGATGGATGGTCACTATGATCAAGCAGAAGGTTGGTATGGTTACTCCTATGGCGCAGAGAACTACAATTAGTGGAATGTGTGTTAGAGGTGTGGTAATACCATGAGAGCCCCCAATGTCCAATAACAATGGCAGTTTTTAGAGCTCTCGTGGAAGACTTCAAATAATTTGTCATCCCCTAACAGGAGGTTGGAATGACTACTCCGCCGAACAAGACACTAATCATTGGAGTGTATGCTAAAGGTGTGGAGAGCACCATGAGAGCCCCCAATGTCCAACAACAAATGAGAGCTCTCATGGAGGACTTGAAATCATCTATCAATCTTAACCCCACCAATGTGTGCCAAGAGTGTGGAGGAGACCACGAGAGCGCTTATTGTCCTGTGATCACAGTTGAAAGCAATTCCTCTAGCTTGATGGGTCCCATGACAGAGTTCATCTCAAAGACAAATGCAATGACTGCTGAACAAGACACCAACAATGCAAGAACCCCAAGCTAAGCTCGATCATATGTCGCAACAACTTGAGATCGAAATGGTTCAATAGGTGGAGCAATCTACCGAGGACTTGAGTTTCCTTCACTCTCCTCCCTTGTTTAAATCAAAAATTCCACCACCAAACAACCACCGACTTGATTATGAAGACAACTCATCATAGGAGAGTTTCCACTTTGACGTTATGGAGTTCCCTCCCTCTGAGATCAACTACCAGTATGTCTCCCCCTTATTTCTTCATCAAGACAATGAGGATAATCACGTCTTCAACTTTGAGAAGGAGGAGTCACCACTTCCCTCCGAGTCATTAGAGGAAAGTGTCACCGTCAACTTCAAGGAGCCACCTCCCTCTGAATTCGATTTTCACCAAGGCTCTTCCTATGAGCCTCACCCCAAAGACAAGGATTATTACATCCTCGAAACTGAAGAGGAGAAGCCATATCCCTTTGATCTTTACCTGAAGGATCTAGGCCTTTTCCACATGTGCACCAATGAAGTTGGGTGGAAGCTCCAAGTCCACCCGCTAAGTGTGGAGGCCACCTTCCCGTTAGATCCTGGGCCAAAGTGTGAAGACAAAGTCCACCCCGGAGTTCTCTCTGCACCGCTCATTGAAGATAAGGATGTTTGCCTCCTTAAATTCGAAGAGGATGCTCCACCACAAGATGATTCTCGCACCAAGGATCATCAACCTCAAAATCTGAGCCGTTCTTTAAAGAAAAATGATGCCCGTCCAACCCACCCGTTGAAGCCCACTTCAACATTCATATTCGATCCTGGAGGACTTCAAGGTGGTATGGTTTAGCCAGAGACCTTAAACATGGGCATATTCCTAGGAGGCAACATGAAATTTCTTTCATTTTTAGTTTCTTTTAATTTTTGAGTTCTCCTTTGATTTTGTTTTTGCTAACTTTTAACCCCGGTCATAGTTTGGTTGCTTTTAGTGTTTTATGAAGGTGCAGCTTAAAGTCCACACCGCAACCAAGCTACGCTAATTAATGCTAAAGCTCAAGTGTAGGGAGCTCATTCAATGCAAGCAACAACAATCTCAGGGATTTTTAGTTTCTTTTATTTTGTTACTCTCATTTCTCTTCTTTCATTTTGATTATGCTTGGATCTGCTTGTGGGAATAGCTTCTATGTTATAATGATTGTTTGTGTCTCTTGTGTTTTCTTTTTGTCTGCTTCCTGAAAAGGTCTTCTAAAACTTTCCCCGGTTTGTATGTCGAACAATAAGGGCATTGTTTAATCTAAGTGTGGGGGGGTAACCTTTTCAGTGAATGGTATGCTTAAATGTTTAGTCCTTATCTTGCGTTTGTCCAAAATCAGAAACTTGGACCCTTGTGGTGTGAGTTATTCTCATTAAGAACAAATACTACAATGAATTGTGGGATAAATGCTCGTTTTTTTCTTTTTGATTGCTTTTGGGGAGCATTTTTCATGCGGTGTGACCAAGTGATCTATAATGGTTGGATTTTTTATTGCTTATGGGTTCTTTCTGACTTATCTTTTAGGGATTGCTAAGGGGTGGTTCTTTGTGAAAAATCTTTCTTTCAGGGACTTGTGAGACGCCATTCGTAACCAACAATGAGATTTTAGGGTTCTTAAATGCAAAGGCTTGATGCCTAAATTTTATCTTCTCATCTCTTATGCAAAATTGAGATTAATGCATATATCTATTTTTCCTTTTGTTTTCTTCTCGATGCACATCCTTGAGAGAAGATGGCCATGGTAAAAGGTCTACAAGTTACCTCATCTTTAAAGCTTTGAAGCACTCCGGAGCATACCTCAAAGCTCTATATTTTGTTTTACCCTAAGCACACCCATGCCACCAATAAGAGATGGTTCACACTCCTCGAAAGTTTTAATCAGTATTGAGCATTCCTTACTTGATTGGACGCTCGGTTTTTCTTGAGGACGTGCAAAAAGGTAAGTGTGGGGGTGTGATGAGTGTCCAAATGAGCATGTTCTAGGGGTGTATTTAATATGTTTAATCATTTTTCATGCTCATTTCTTCAATCTATCTAGTTTTCTTATAGTTTGTTAAACATGAGGAATAACATATCTAGGAGCAAAGTAGACGAAGAGATGACCGTGTGGGCGCAAACATGTCCAAAATTGGAGCTAAAACGAAGAAGATAGAGCATTCTGAAGCCGACCTCCCCAAGCGACCTCCCTATAGGGTCGGTCAGAATAGAGTTTTGCTCTCTGCATACGACCTCCCCAGCCGACCGCCCCAGTGGGTTGGTCGGGCGTAATTTTTGCTCAGAATTATGATTTTAATAGGGGAAAAGAAGAGAAGAAGGCTCACCTCCATTGAAGCTCTTTTTCAACCTTCCATGGCTAGTTCTTCTCTCTTTCCTCTCATTTTGTGTTTTAATGGTTGTGTACTCTTCTTGTAGCTTGGGATGAGATTTTGCCATAGAATCTCTAAAACCTTCATTGTTGTACCTTGAACTTATTTAATGCTTTATTTTAGTCGTTATGCTTAATGAAGATGTTATTTAGTGTTAATGGCTTATAATCTTGTTCACATTGGATTCGGGGATTCGATTAGGGTTTGCTCAATTAATTGTCAATTTGCTAAATTGGTTGGATTAACATTGCCAATTAGTTTAGTATAAGTGTGGGTTTCTATCAACATGTGACTCTGAGATAGAAGTTTAAACCCTGGGGACTAAATCAATGTACTCAAGTATTGATGATTTTGAGATTAGACTACGTTGCAAGTACTGTCGATTGTCTTGAGGCTTAGCTGATTGAGAAGTTCCGACTAAATCGGTTAGGATTAGTAGGCCTAGATTAGGTTGTTAATTAATTAAGTGTTTCCGTTGTTTAGCTATGAGTTCAAGAGTCGACAATCGGTGGTAAAGGGATGATGGATGCAAATATCTATCACGGGCTACATCTATCATAGTTTGGTTAGATTAGTTCTATTGTTTTCCTTCATTCCAATTATCAAATCAAAAACCCAATCCCCCCCCCCCCCCCCCCCGGAAATTTACAATCATGCACTTTTATGTATATTTTTGCACATGTACTAAGCTTATAATTATGGATAGTTACGAAGTCCCTGTGGATACGACCTTATTTGACTACAATGACTGGATTCACTTCTCATTAATTAGCAAGATAGTTTCATTACTATTTTGTACAACAATAGTGTCGGAGCTCACGGGTTTGACATTTACATCGTTTGCAGGGGCGTTGACGAAAGGTGTCTAGCAGTGGGAATAGCAAATGGTGCGACATCTCTTGACCCAGCAGTTGTGGAGGCAAAAACCCTTTTATTTGCGGTGGAGCTACCTTGCCGGCTTAATGCCATAGTTATAAATTTTAGTACGATTACTTATCAAATGTTAAATTTTTAAAGGGGGTGACGATGTTAGGTTAGAGGTAAAATTGGTTTAACAAGACGTTCTAACTTCTATTTCTTCTTTCACCTCTGTATTTTGGTCTCATGTCGACTCACTAGAAAACACTGTTGTTTTTCCTTTTGAAACAAATACTTAATTTATGTGAACTTGTCTCATACGGATGCTGCATTACTTTATGGTACCCTTATGGTTGGAGGTAATGGCGTCGAACACATTTTATTTCTGTAAGGAACTAACACTTGCTATTTGTTTCACTTAAATAAATAAACTCTCTGTTTTTTAATAAGATTGTGCCCATCTTTCCTTGTCCCTTTGTCGCAGCAAGACACTATGGGCGTGTATAATGCCCCTTCTTTTATGCGGGCATCAAGCCATGTGACCATGGACACGGAAGAAACAAAACAATTTGGTTAAATTTTTAATCAGAACAAAACTTTTTTTTAAAAAAAAGAAGAGATATTATTAACTAATAATAAGATTTCTTTTTTCTTTCCTTGGTATTTTATAACGGGTTGTTTGGGATAGTTGATGGGGGTTTATTGGTGACTCCTGCTAGCAATTTAGAAACTGTTTGATGTTAATTTTGCTAGCTCCTAGTTTTTTGAGTTTAAGAAAACCTAGTTACCGGGCTTGATAATCTGTTATTTTAGTTGTACTCAACAAACTATGTTTAGAAACTGTTTGATGTTAATTTTGCTAGCTCCTAGTTTTTTGAGTTTAAGAAAACCTAGTTACCGGGCTTGATAATCTGTTATTTTAGTTGTACTCAACAAACTATGAATTTCATTTAGTCAAAATTTATTACTTTATGTGGGTTATGGGTTTGATAACAGTTTGGTTGTTTTAAGCATTTTCTTATGTGAATTTGATTAGCATGTAACGGTTTAAATATTTTGTTTAACTACATGACCCATCATAAATGATATTTAAGTGTTGTCAATTAACTAATGTGTAAGTACATATTATCCAAGATGATCCGTTTAATAACCATGTCATATTTAGATTTAGTAGGCGTAATCTGTTTAAAATATTTTATATTAAATTAACATATATTTTAAAATATATATTAAATATTTTAACTTATATTAATACTAGTTAGATATATTGATATTACAAAATTTGAAATTTAAATTAATGTAAAGAATAATTCAAAAAATTTAAAAAATATTGTAATTTTTTAGTCACGTTTAGGTTGAACATATATGAGTTTTAATTACATATATTTGCACGATTAGTTAGTTAGTTAGGGACGTATTTGCCCATTTAATAAATATGTTATGTTTGGATTTGGTCTAACCCTATTTGTCAACCCGTTTCGGCACCCCTCCAGGGAGAGAAAAGCAAATATTGTACAAGGTGAGAAATAAAGTGAAAACAAATTAAAAACTGAAAATGGAAAAAATGTGCTCAGTACAAAGACAATTATGTACCAAACAAAAATGAACGTCTCGCTACTCAAAACTCACTCCCCAAACTAGCACAGTCTCTCCTTCACTTTTATACATATTCATTCTATCTTGTCAAATTCTTTGCTACTACTGACTGTAGCGTAGAATTTTTTTTTCTCATTTTTTTCTTTCTCCGCAGCTTTTCTTCCGCGCGTCCCATTACACGATTTTTTTTTCATTTTTTTTTCTTCTTCCCGCGCTATGTTATGCAGATTTGTTTTCTTTGTTTTTTTTCATTTTTTAAAGTTTTTTATTTTTTCCTCTTTATTACAATAATTTTAAATTATTGTAACTTTTAATATATAAGTCCAAAATAAAAAAAATTATATCATTGTTCATCTAAATTCAAGCTCTTCAAAACAAGACCAGTCATGGATATATTTTGACAACTTTAAAAAAAAATTATTTTTACATGTATACGATGATATTTTAACGTGAGGATATATGTACATATTTTAACGTGAGAATGTACATGTTTTAATGTGATAATGTACATGTACAAATGTGAGAATGTACATATTTTTTAATGAACATTTGTACATGTTTGTATGGCCATATGTACATGTTTTATCTCTTATATGTACATATTTTAATCTAAGGATGTATATATTTAATGATTCGTACAGGTTTATGTGACCATCTGTATGTTTTTAATGCGAGGATGTACATGTTTTTATATGAGAATGTACATGTTTTAATGAATATTTGTACAGGTTTGTATGACCATCCGTACAAGTTTTCTTTTACGTTATATGCACTATAACCCTTATAGCATCCATTATACTTTTCTGTAAAAAAAAAACTTGCCATGTCAACGAATGTAGCCAGAATTGCTACATCCGGTTGTAGCTAAGACACACCCTTCTATCTTTACGTTTTATCGCACATTTACACAATTTTGCGAGCACATAACAATGATGAATCTTACAATAAAATAGCTTGTTGTACTGAATAAGACTACTAAACTCTCTTCTGCACATGTATTTCTTCAAAGAAGATATATTAACCTCCTTTGCACGGGGCCTCCCAACCCCCGGAAGTTTGCCACTAAGCAACTCATTGATCCAGGTAGCCCGCGACTCCTCTGAGGTGGCCTCTATCATCAGATTTGAACCTACACCCCACCACCTACATCAGCCCTACGATCAACCATACTTCACTCTTTCTTTGACTCCTCCTCCAGCTTCTACATATCCCAAAACTCTTCAAACGTCTCTCATCTTCCACATTACCAAATTTCCTCTTCTTGCCTTGTATCTCCAACCCCCTCACCTCCTGCTGCATCAAAACAGACAAAGACTCCCTCCTGCAACCTTGAACATCAGGATTCTCATCCAACTCCTCTCTCTAACCCTCATAATCTTCAGCCGCACCTCATCCACACGCAATTCACCCACCTCATCACCAACATGTTTACCACCCGAAGTAGACCCTTCACCTTGATCCCCATCCATAACCCCTCGTTTCTTTCCCGTCACCCCAGCCCCTAGTTGGACGCAACCCAGTGCACGTAACCAAGGATCATAAGCAAACCCTTCACCACCCTCATCCTCCTTTACTAGGCACTCCCTTGTACCATACAAAAGCACCCCATATCGGAAACAAATACTTGGGAGTTGCTCGTATGTCACCCACAAAAGAGTATCATCCCCATGCATGGAAATTAGCACAAAACGCAACATTGGTTTCGTAACATCCAACAACACCTTGATTTGAATATAGCCCCCAAACGCCCTTCTATCATTTTCCACAAAACATGCAACTCTTGATGATAGAAGATAAACAAAATGTCATGCACCCTAACCCATGATGGTACCCACCTGAAAGAATGATCACTTGGAGATTTCTGCTTATCAACCAACTGAAGTGCCAGCAAACAACCATTAAACGACCACGGACCCCGCTCCAAAACCGCATGCATATCACAGCTATTTCCAAACTAAAACAAAAGCAAATCAATCCCCTCCTTTCGTATCAAAATCCATCATCAGCTTGCCACACCTTCTCATTGTATTCTCGAGAACCCAAATATTAACTGCCTTTGTCGGAAAAAATTCCCCAACAAACATCTCTCAAATGGTAACCTCGGGTTATTCAGAGCCAAATCAGCAACCTCCATGCGCATCTTCGCCTCCTTTGTAAGCGATATCCAGCATAGCATGAAATTAGTTCATCTACCTCCGACTACTTGCCCATCATACCACCTCACTCCACCGTCAACCCCAAGCAAATACACAAAAAACCCACACGCTTCAGATAAAAGAGAGAAGAAACCAAGCACACGGCAAAACCAGCCCCCAACCCACACCCTGAACCAGTTCCCGAATAACGTAAAGGAGAATCCTAACAGTCGCCAAACACCCATAGAAAATAAAGAAAACCACGCATAAACTAGTTTGAGAACTCTACCATGTGTTTGTGACAAACTTCCGAGGAAATAGGCAGACCAAACACTAGTAAAAATCAGATTTTTTGTTACAAAGGTTCTGATAACGACTTAAATTCATTACCATAATTGTTATTAATGACAAGTTTTTCGTTACCAAAGATAGTACTAAAGATTTAAAAAAATTAAGACTATAGTAACGATATAAATGTTACGAAATCATATTTTTAGTAACGATATAACTTTTAGTAAAGAATAAAAGTCGTTACAATAAATAAATTGATCTTTGGTTACGTCATCTCGTGTAACGATATGTAACGACTTTTTGTCGTTACAATAAATTAGATTAGTAACGATTTTAATTTTTGGTAACGATTTTTTGTTATTACCAAACAATTATATTCTACTAGTGAAACGACCAAAAGAGATAAACCCTAACCTCCACTAGAGAGGGTAATTGTATATACATAAAAAAAAAAAAGACTTTAATTTTTTTCCTTTTAACATCATCTTATATAGAAGCATCTTTTTCAATAATATTAAGACTTATGGTATCTTGTTTTCCTTTTTTTGTCCCCCTTCAAGTGATCGAATTCTTCGTATAAAGTGGAGATGATACTAGCCAACATCGGATATAAAGTGATAAAAGAGATAAACGAACCGAGGACCTTTGCATATTTTCAGTCTTAAATAGAACCCTTCGACCACGTAGTAGGTTGATTTTATATTATATTAACTGTTCACGCAAAAATTCTAAAATTTTATATAAGAAAATGTTATGTATTTCTATATTACTACAATTATTAATTTTGGAAGCTTCCTAACAAGTCTTTTATATTTATAAATATGTCAATATAAATAAATACATGTTTCCACACTCAGATATTATATGAGTTAACTTCTCACAGTCAAAGTTTGATCACTTGTTAATTACTTCTTTCCTTAAGCAAGTTATCTTCGTCAATATATTACCAAATTACAATTTGTCACGCATCGTTAACAAGTTAATTTTGGTACGTCGTTTCAGAGATGATAAATATATTAGGGACATCTTCCCAAAAAAAGATAAATATATAAATGAATTACTTTTAGTCACCCTTCCTGGTTTTTTCATAAAATGTGGACAGTCACTAGCCTTTGTCAAAAAAATTTTAAAAGTTAAAAAAGTTGTATAATTTATGATATACATAATTTTGAAATTATCGGTTATAAAAAAGTTTCATAATTCACAATATATAATGTCTATTTTATCATTAACAAGATTCATGTTTCATGTTTCAAATTCACAATTGAAAATAGGAGTTTCAAAATCAAAATATATCATAATTAACTTTTTTGTGATAACTATGAATTTTCCCTTTTTAAAAAAGATGAAACATCACTAACATACATAGTTTATTTTTGAAAATCAGTTAGTCATATATTATACTGTTTTCAAAAGAACTTTATTCCAAAAGCTCTTTTATTTTATTTTAGAAAAGCAATTTATTCCAAAAGATATGTGTCCGTGCATATATCATTGGTAATTTGGTATGCAGAACCAGAAATATGATTACAGACATGGTAATGGTTGACGGGCTGTCGCAAACTACACCACTAGTTCACTACTAGCATTACTTTATGCATGCGGTGCGGCAATTGCTGTAGACCCATCGGATCGGATCCAGCCCCAGTTAACAGATTGGGCTATGGCTGTGCGGAGCTCTATTTCCCGTTGCTACATGGGCCCGTATTTTTCCTTTGGGGCTGAAGGGTTTTCTTTTAAAATGTGGTGAAATCCACTGGGTTCAATTTCTGTGTTCTTTTAGAAACAATGGGATTCAAATTTTGGGGAATAATTTGGACAATCAAGGAAACACTGTAGATGAATGCCCACTACAAATATTACCTCAAACGCAACGCAACCATATTTTTTTAAACCCCAACCATTATAAGTGTCACAGAATAAGAATGAAAATGAAAATAATGAGTATGGAAATAAGCATTACCATACCGTTGTTTGGTGTAAATAAATAATTAAAATTCATATTTTCATCTTTATTTTCATATTTATTGTGTTTTTCAAATAATTTAAATTCATTACAAAAATGGAACCAATTTATTTTCTACAATATTTAATAAAATTTCACATAAATAGTTAAATATAAAATAAATATAGAATTCATGGCTTACATATTTAAACAAAAGGTAAATATTATAATCACTTGTTTTGCTTAAAAACTTTAAAATTCGAATTTCATTATAATAGTATATTATCATACATTAAGTACTTCATCTTGTTCTAAATATATGATTTTCTAGTTGTGGGCATAAGAATTAAGAAGAACAAAAATATACCAATTTACTCTTATTTTTGCATTGATAATTGAAGTAATTTGAAAAGGTTAGAATATCTTATATTTTGAAGGGTGAGAGGACCCAAAAAATCATATTGGAAACAGAAGAGAGTATATAATAGCAAATTAGTGCTAATCAAATGAGCGGACCCAGGCCCAACTTTATTTCCCCTCGGTCCGCTTAGCTTAGTTTATATTATTTTAAATATAATTATTGTTTTTTTAAATATATAATACAATTTAAATTGAATATTAAAAAATATTCTAAATATAATATAAAATATAATAAAATTTTATTATAGTTTTAAATGTATATATAGTCATTCAGGCCAGGTCAGGTTAGCCACAGCCCAAAATTTTACCGAGGCCGGGGCGGGCTTAACTGCGGGTCCAAATTTTTTCAGGGCCTGACCGGTTTTTTATTTGAGCTCGAATTGCTGTCCAAGCTTGTCTGGTTTTTCTCTTACAGGTTTTTTGGGCTTTTTTCGAGTGGATCGTCAAGCTGGGTTGTAGTTGATCATCTCTAGCTAATATAAGTATTATTGTGTAAACATAAATTATAATCATTAAAATTTAGGAGTAAAGGTAGCAGTGTAACTATATGGTGTATTCTGAATATGTCATTTTTATTATTAACTACAACCATGTTAAATATATCTAATATTAGTTATAATATTCGAATTCGGATTTAATTGATTAATTAAAAAAATTAATTCACACAAATATTTTATATTTTATTGAAAGATATAATAAAACTTCGATATAACTAAATAATAAAAATATCAAAAGGTATCTTGAAAATAAAATGTAATTAGCTAAACTATTCTCACAAAATAATATCTAATAACATATTTAATTAAAATTAATTACCTTTTAGTTTAAAAAAAATATGAAAATTGATTTTTTTTCTTAGAAATTGAAACATCAATGAATAACTAACTAATAAATATGTGAAAAATTGGTAATAAAAAAAAGATGTGTGTGGGGAATAAAAAGTGATAACCATCCCCTCCCCTAGTAATCAATCTATGAGAATAGGTAAAAATTGATATAAAGTTATATTTTCTCCTACCAAACATGATAATAGAGAGAGTTTTATTTATATTCCCATAGACTCATTCTCATACCCTCCTACCAAACAAGCCGTGAAGATTACACCACTAAAATCAAATAAAGTCCGTTCTCAATTTTTTTTATAGGTAGATGAAGATGATGGGAATAAAAAGCTAGCACGAGGAGCGTTCGATTACAAAGCTGAATTAATCTGAAGCTTTCAATTTGTGGGTCTCATGAAAAACAATCTTCATCTACTCTTTTTCAGCTTGGTTGAGAACGGATGATCCTAGAAAACACACACATAATACGAAGAAAAGTGTAAGCGACGTTGCCCACACCGCTATCCAAGGAATATGTAAAAACAGGGTCAAACGTAACCTTATTGCTAGTAATATAGAACTGTGTTTTTTTCGCTCTACGGGAGGCCCAACGGGAACTTGATTTTGTAACCAACCAGGTTCCTTCTGCTGCTAATCATGCTCGCTGGAAAACGTGTTCAGCGGCAGTTGACTCCCTTTTGCTCCGGGATGAGATACGTCTACAGCAACGATCCAGGCTTCTCTGGCTCAAGGCAGGTGACCGAAACAATCAGCTCTTTTACAACAGGTACAGGTCTCGGTCACGACGCAACCAGATACTCACTCTCTCTTCTCCGTCTCTGCCATCTGCAACAACATGGAATGGGATTGAGGTTGTAGCCCGAAGCTATTTTGCTGATCTTTTCACAACCACCGACCCGAGGATGATCTTCATCTCCTAGCATGTGTTGAGGATCGGGTTCCTGCTCATTTGTTTAGCTCTATGGGTACACCTTTTACTCGTGAAGAGGTGGTTGCTGCTTACAAGCAATTGCATCCATCAAAGGCACCAGGGCCAGATGGTATTAATGGGGTTTTCTTACGCACCTATTGGCCCATCATCAGTGAAGACTTTATTGCCACTGCTCTCCACTTCCTCAATTCCGATGATGACCCTGTACCATCAGTGAATCACACGCATATTGCTCTCATCCCTAAGAGGCAAGGAGCAACATCCATAACGGACTTTCGCCCCATCTCCTTATGCAACACTGTCTATCGGGTTGTCTCCAAGGTCCTGGTTAATCGTGCGCAGTCTGTCATGCCATGTGTCATCTCTGCTAATCAGGGTGCTTTTGTTCAGGATCGCCTGATCACAGATCAAGTTCTTGTTACTCATGAAATTTTGCATCTAATGCGTACATCGAAGGCAAATCAACGGGGCTACTTTGCTTACAAAGTGGACATGTCCAAAGTCTTTGACCGTGTTGAATGGACTTTCATCCTGCAGGTTCTGCAACGAATGGGCTTTCACCCTTACTGGATTCGTGCCGTTCGGAAATGTCTTACCACTTCTACCATGGCAATCCTTATCAATGGGTACCCCGGCGAGACATTTCGCCCTCAGCGGGGCCTACGTCAGGGGGATCCTCTTTAGCCTCTCCTTTTTATCTGCTGCATGGAGGTTCTGACATCGGCTCTGCACCTGGCAACCGAGGTCAATCAGTACGCAAGCTTTTCTATGCGAGGGTTCACCCCGACCGTCTCCAGTTTGCTATTTGCGGATGATTGCATTCTTTTTGGGAAAGCAAATGTTACCAATGCTCAGACTTTGGCTTCAATCCTTCAGGACTTTAAGCAGGCCTCTGGTCAATGTATTAATGTTGACAAATCGGCTCTTATGTTCTCTCGCTGCTTAAGCCCTAGTATCTGCCAGGGGGTTGCCTTGGCTCTTCACGGTCGCGTAGTTCACGATTTAGGAATGTATTTAGGTTTCCCTGCCCATGTTGGCCGAAGTCGCAAGGCGGTTTTCGCATACTTAAAAGACAGGGTGGCAACCCGCATTCAGCAATGGCCTCAACATTCTTCCCAGGCAGCCCGTTTGAATCTCATTAAAACAATCTTGCAAGCTGTACCGACATATATCATGTCTATCATCGCTCTGCCCAAATCCTTCCTTCACTCGCTCAAAAGCATGATCTCCAGATTTTGGTGGAGTGGTTCCACAGCGAAGGCGGTTCATTGGAAGCGTTGGGACCTCTTGTGTTTACTGCTGGCATCCGGTGGATTGGGTTTCCGGGATTTGCATAGTTTTAATCGCGCCCTGCTGGGTAAGCAGCTTTGGCGTATCCTGACTCGCAAGGACTCTCTGCTTTCACAATTCTATCATGCACGGTATATCAAGGACATCATATAAACATCTTCAAGCTCCGGCGAACTGTAGCCCTATTTGGAGGTCATTATTAAAGGTTCGTGATCTCATTGAATTTGGAAGCCGTACTCGGGTGACTAATGGTGAAACGACACATATTTTGGATCGATGGTTACTCACCAAGGAGGGAGGCAAGCCTTATCCCTGGCCCATCCCCAAACCTTTCGTAATGCCCGGGTTGCGGACCTAATGTTGGCTCCACCTGCATGGAATGTTCCGCTTCTTCAGTCAATCTTCCTACCGGAGGATGTTAACCATATTTGTCAGCTACCCCTGCCTGCTGATGGAACCTTGCCCGACTCTTTGTTTTGGGGTCTCACTAAGCATGGGGATTACTCAGTTAAAACAGCTTATCATTCAGATGTCGCTCTTTCTCGTGCTTCCCAACCCTCCATGTCGGCGGCTCAAGAATATAGCCCTGGCAAGGCAGCTATGCGTTTTTGGAAACTTGATCTGTCTCCCCGTGTCCGGATCTTCGCCTGGAAAGTCCTACATCAGGTGGTTCCATGTAATGCAGTACTGGCATCACGTTTGCATCAATCGGATGTTGCCCCTTGCCCTCTTTGTGGTGCATGTGATACAATCCACCATGCTTTATTTCAATGCCCTACTGTCACACCCTACTGGGCCCGTATGGGAGTCGCGCATCCGCCATAGTTGGAGCCTACGGATGCGGCTTTTACGGACTGGTTTCTGCATGCTTGTTTAACTCTCTCTCCACCTTCTTTATCACGCTTACTTTCCCTGTTGTGGAGGCTTTGGTTTGCGCGCGATGCCGGTTGGCCATGATCGTGTGGCGACGTTTGAGGCTGGTTGGTTTTATGCTGACAGTTACCTACGCAATAGTTCTGCCGCCACGACATCCTCTGACTCGGTAGCTCTATCTGCCCATCGGGCCACCAATCCAGACTGGCCAGAAGTCGCGGTTGATGCTGGTATCTCTATGTTCGGGGTTTTGGTCTGTCAGCAGTGGCTTATGCTCATGGTTCGGCGGTAGGGGCAGCTGTTATGGGAGGCAAGAATTTACAGTTGCAGCCATCTCAGGCTGAAGCAATGGCGGTTGCTTTAGGTCATGCACTTGCTCGCCATCTGCATCTCCAGCATTTCCGTCTCTTGTCTGATTGCAAGGCTATTACAGATTACATCAATGCCTTTCAGGTTCAGGGTTTAGATGCTGCAACGCAGGACCTGCTTCATAATACACTTGCTCATCTAAGCTCTTTTTCAGATGTAGCGTGGTTTCATATTCCACGGCTTGAAAATGTAATAGCGCATAACCTAGCTTCTTACGCTAGCAAAGCCCAGCTCCCTTGGAGCTGCTGGAGGTCTACAGACTTCCCAGACTATGTACGATCGCTTTGTTCTTAATAATATTTACATCTTTCAAAAAAAAAAAAGAACTGTGTTTTTTTCTTATTACAAAAAATAGGTAACCAACCTAAACAATCTTGTGTAAGTAAGAAATAGGTAGTCAGGTTGGTGCACTATACCCCATTTGTGAAAATAGGTTATAAGTTTGATATCCGATGTCCCTGTAGTTTTACCTAAAAAACAGTTTTTATATTACAAAAATATGTTAGAAGTCTGGGTGATTGATTTTAAGTGGGTTTGAATTTAATTTGAATTTGTTTTTAAAATATTTTAGGGCAGATCAAATCTAATTCAATTTATTGTCCGTTGTATCTTTCACCTGTTTTTGAAGATTAAAATTTTTTATAAAAATTTGGGTTATCCAATATAAAAATATTAAATAATAAGTAAGCATAATATTTATTATAAATTACTAATTAAATATTTAAATCATAAATTAATTGATAAACATTTAATTTAGTCTTTTAATATAACATATTTAACTTTTCTCATTGTTGAAATAGTCCGGATAGAATCCTAAAACCTATAAAGTTTTGAATAAATGGGCAACATGATTTAAAATCCGGATGAAATGAAACCCTTGTACCTGTATTAACTTATATCTCTTCAGCTACAGAACATGATCCATACGTGCATTATTTAACAGGGCAACATGATTTGGATTGCTTTCCTGTGTGCGGTTTACATGTTCAGTTATTCAATTCGGGCCACATATAAAATGAATAGAAATTTCATGAAATGTCATCATATTTTTGACAATTTAATGAAATGTCAAAAAAGTCACAAAATATCACTATATTTTTATAAAAGTTCATGAAATATCACTATGTCATTGATCAAAGGAAAAAAATAAAAAAAAAACCTACGAATTAACAAAGTGATTTCAAAGTTTATGCCTTCAAGTGTTAAAAAATTCACTAAAAATTACAAAAAATTGAAAATACTATAGATGTATAGATAACTATTAAAAATATTAAAGTTATTATAAAAATTGAAAATAAAATGAAAATATTAAAAAGTTATCGTAAAATGGAATACAAATTAAAAAAACTAAACATCCAAAAATACTAGTTAAAAAATATAAATATTTATTTTGAATAAATAGAAAATATTTTTGTCAAATATATAATTTATTTGTCCAAAATAAGTTATATTTTATTTTTTAAACTAATATTCAAGAAAATTAATTTTTATTTTATTTTGTAAATATATTTATGACATAATATTTTTTAAAAATATTTTCTTTGAATATTAGTTTAAAATATAATATAAATTATTCTGAATAAATAATTTAAACTGGTTGAAAAAAATAATCTAAAAAATGTTAGATAAAAATTATGGTATTTAATTCATATAAATTATGGTACTTAAATGGTGGAAAAATTGATATAAATTATGTTTTTAAAACTCTATAGTGTTTTTATGGTGTTTAATAGTTTTATAAAAAAATATAAGAAATATTTATTTTTTTCAATATTTTATGTATATTAATATATTTTTATTTTTCAATATTTTATTATAGTAATTTATATTATTATTTTGAATTTTTTGTGAATTTTAGTGAATTTTTTTAACACTTGTATTATATGTGAACTTTTAACGTAATTCTTTAATTAATATAGGTTTTTATCTTTTTTCCTTCTAATCAATGATATAATGATATTTTATGGACTTTTAAAAAAATATAGTGATATTTTGTAACCATTTTTAAGGAATTTCATGAATTGGTCAAAAATATAGTTACAATTCATCCGAAAAATCAGATAGTAGAATAGAAGGAAATAAAACGAAATAAATGAATAGTGATGTATCATTGATCATAAGATATTTTAATTAAAACAAATCTGTTGAAAAGATACTAACGTAATTAAGATCGATCAAGTATATAAAATAGTCTCGGTCCCACTCACTTTGTCCACTTTACTATGTGAGCTTGTCGTTTGACTTCAATATTTAACATGTCAGATGATATATTTTTATAATTTTTTTTATAATGGAATCCTTATGTGAAAAACTATATATTGTAAAAAAAAATTTAAAAATTATTTTATCTTATATATTTAATATTGAAGTGGAAAAGCGTGCCAAAAAGCAAATGAAACACTTATGATGGAACAGATGTAGTATAAAATAGTCTTTTTTTTAATTTCGTTATTGTAAATTTTATAATATCATATATTATGACCGTTAAAGTGATCATTTGGGTCGACCGAGTTTGGGTTGAGGTAGGGAAGAATTTTAGATTTTCTGGACCTAATTAAAATAATCGGATCCAAGTTTTTATATTTTTGGGTCGACCTAGCCCAATTTTTCCAATTCTTTGTCAAAGACTGATCTGGTTTTTCATTAATTAAAACAATTTTAATTTTTAAAGTTAAATAATTTAAGATATATTATATATAATTTATTTAAAATTTAATATTATATATAACTTTCATATTTTTATAATTAAATTAAATGTATATTACTTACTTTTTAAAATTATTAATAATATAAAATCGGGTCAAGTGATGCATGCCGGTGACTTAGGGCATCCACAATGGTAAAAGTGGATTCCACCCACAAACAAATATTTTTATTATCTCCTCTCACAATCTCTCTTACTTACCTAGGTTCTCTAAAAAGAGGGTGTCTTAGTTAAGAACCCCTCACATCCTCTCTCCTCCACATCATCATTTTCTTTTTTCTCTTTTAACATTATGGGTGGAATCCACACCATTGTGGATGCCCTTAGAAAGGTATCGCGACCTGACCCAGTTTTTTTCAGACCTGGTTTTGTGTCCAGGCCCCTGGAAGCCACGTTGGACTTTTTTACGGGTTGGGTTGGACTGCCCTACCGGCCCAAACACATTATGAGTAGCTGTACATAACGGTAAAGTGGAACAACTATTTTTATCCTCTCAATCATTTCCAGTGGCTCACCTGGACATAAGTCTCTGTACCTCCCCGATTCAGTCTTGAATTCTCAATGCAAATTTCACAAGCTCCGCTAATAATATAATTTGACATGACAAATTAAATAGTAATCAACAAAAACCCACTTGATCAAATTATGGAAAAAGTTAGAAAATTGATACTGCCCGACCATATAGCCAGAGGTGTGGGCATTGCCAACTGAACTTAGGAGGTTAGGAGAGGTAACGTCAGTTGCTTATTGATTCTATGCGTAGTTATTGAAGTGTGCATCGAATGAGTCAGTGGTTTGAAAGTATGTTAGGGCAGCGATTTTATCTATTCATTTGACACATGATGTTGTGAATGATAGTTGGGTATGGGGATTATCTAAATCCGGGTTTTTTAGTGACATCTACAAATCACTTTATCTCACATAGTGATGTAAATGTAGTTGGATCTCACAGGTGGTGGAGGGTGATTGACACAGCTTTAAAGAGACTACAAAAGTGTAGTTTGGTACCAAAAGTCTGGACATATTCCAGGTAGTTATTGCATGGGATTGTTGCTTGTCGAATGTAAAACTCTGTCCAGTGAAGTGGCCACAGAGATGAGCATTGTGTGTTATGTGGTGGCATTGAGTCTCTTAATCATGTGTTTTTTAAATGCTCCCATGTTAAACGGTTGCTGGAGATTTGTGAGAATCTTCAGCCTTCACGGGCTCAGGTAGATGGTGAACTTATTCATCGGTTTTTTGATATATGTATGCATGAGGAGATTGGTGTTTTGAAGTGGTATTGTCATATGTTGTGGAGCTTGTGATTTGCAAGATGTAAAGTGTCATTAGACAAGGCATGTTCTATGATGCAAGGATGAGAACAAGCTTCCAACCTTTAGTTGTTGGTGCAAGGGGATGAGATGGATTGGCCGTGGTTAAAGAGGATAGGTAACACTGACTAGGATGCAGCGGATTATTGTAGGGTATGGGTTGTTGAAGGTGTTAGTAAGGGGGGACCTTTTGGTGTTGGGACAATGTGTAAAGATGGGTCTAATCGGGTGTTGGGTGGCAGTTTATGGTGATGATGTGGAGGCCTTGCCCATGGTTGATGAGGCTAATGCGATGGTATTGGGTCTAAAGTTGGCTTGAAGAATTGGTGTTAAAAGACTTTGTCTGCTCTCCGATTATCTTTCAGTTATTTAGGTGTTGTGCGGTACGAATGTTGTGCATTTATATGTTCAGGTAGTTTTGGCAGATATTCGTAGATGGGTTAATCATTTTGATCAGGTTGAATTAAGTTATATTACTCGAATTGAAAACAATGTTGCTCATGTTGGGTGGATTAAGGAAATAGATATGTAACCAGAGTTTATGGAGGGTCATTATCTTGTAAATCACATTAAGGCATGAATATAGGAAGGCATTATGGAAAAAAAAACTCCATCACATCCTCATTGTCTAATTACACTTTAAAACCTAAATTTAGATTCAACTTGACCTACTAATTAAATCAAATATAATTATGAGTTGACATATAAATATATATTAAAATAATTATAAATTACATAGTTATTTGAATTTTTTACGTTCAAAAATAATATTAAAGTATTGTTCCCTTCACACAATCAATCAATATTAATTTCTGCTCATTTGATAGTTATTGTAAAGTCCTCAAATATTAACGAGTGGGAACATAATATAGTTCTTCCTCTATATATAATATGTTTAGAGTAAAAAAGATGTCTAAGAATATTTTCATCTAATTATACATATAAACAATATCAGCGAAGTTTTAAATTTTGATTTAATTCATATTCAAACGATGTCTCACACTTTTTGAAAAAGATTATATATATATATATTCCGGATTTAGTAATTATCCTCCGAGAAGTCTCAAATAATACATATATCACCTTTTTACTTATTAATGATTATAAAGGCATAAAATGTTTTAAGATTAACTTCAAGTACACGTAATAAGAACCATTTTTGTTTATCCACCTATAGAGTATAGTATTGTTGGTCACATTCAGTAAAAAATATTTTAACTGAAATGTAGCAGCTGGTATCTAAAGTCTAAAAAAGAAAAGGAAAAAAGAAACCGTTCGATTAATTTCGTGGTAAAGTCCAACACTGATCTTATGCTGCATTGGTCAATTCTAATCTGGTACTTGAAAGCGCTCATGATCTTAATGGGCTTGGGCTGAGTTAGCCCAAAGGCCAGCTCTAGCTTTATCCACCAAAAGGTCCACATCGTTCCAGTAGCTCGGCAAGAGTAGCTTCCAAGTCCGGCATAATACAAAACCCTCGTTTCCACCCGTAGAGCCGCTACCCATCAGTGCATCCGCCATTTGTAAACAAGGGTAAACCCTAAGAGACCAGCAGCGGCGGGAAGAGAAAGAGTAGGCAAGATGGTGAAGACCGTACTTACATCCGATTCTATGGATATCCCCGACGAGGTGAGCATCAAGATCAACGCTAAGTTGATTGAGGTGGAGGGACCTCGCGGAAAGCTTACCAAGAACTTCAAGCATCTTAACCTCGACTTCCAACTCATCACCGACGAGGAGACCGGGAAGAGGAAGCTAAAGGTCGATGCCTGGTTCGGTAAGAGGAAGACCACCGCGTCTATTAGGACGGCTATCAGCCACGTCCAGAATCTTATCACTGGTGTGACCAAGGGTTACAGGTACAAGATGAGGATGGTGTACGCTCATTTTCCCATCAACGCTAGCATTACCAACGTTAACAAGGGTATTGAGATCCGTAACTTCCTTGGCGAGAAGAAGGTAATTTGATAAATCGTATTCTTTGTAGCTGTATTTCATTAAGCGTCTGATTTTAATTTGGATTTAATGGTTAAAATTTGTGAGATGAGTATTTCATGGGATAGAAGTTTTACGGGTATTCTCCTTGTTAAGGATAATATTTGCTAGTAACCTAATGTTGGATCATGTGGCCCTTGTTCTTGATATCCTTTGATTGATAGGTACTGGTTACGTTGTCGATTATAATGTGTCAAATTGTCTAAAGTATCTGCAGAAACCCTAGATTAACTTGTTTTTGATCTATTGAGGTAGAACTGATTGATGCAGCATTCATGCTTCTGATTTGGTGTGTTACATCCGTCTGTAGGTGTAGTCTTAGGTTCATCTATTTTGTATATGTAGTTCATCCTTGAGTAGGATTTATTAGGAAGAACTTGATATAATTTTTGGTTGAGCATTGCTAAAAACAGATGAATGGTTTATTCTCTCTGGGTTACTGAAAGTATTCTAGTGTGTTTTCGTTTTCATTTGTAGGATTTAAAAGTTAGATGGACATCACATAAATACATAATTTGATAGTGATATTATGTCTTAATTTGTTTATTTTCTTGGTTACATTTACAGGTAAGGAAGGTTGACATGCTTGATGGAGTGAATATCATCAGATCAGAAAAGGTCAAGGATGAGCTTGTTTTGGAAGGAAATGACATTGAGCTTGTCTCTAGATCTGCGGCCCTCATCAACCAGGTAAATCTTTTCTTGCCATTGCATATTCGTATGTATAAACTCTTTAACTTGTCATTGGTCTTGGTTTTCTGATGACTTCTTCCTCACCTTGTTGTTTTGTATGATTTCAGAAATGCCATGTCAAGAAGAAGGATATTAGAAAGTTTTTAGACGGTATCTATGTCAGCGAGAAAGGACAGATCGTTGTGGAAGAGTAGAAAGTTTTATTTAGTAGGGTCATTGTTATCCTTAAATTTTTGTTGATGTTTATCCCTTGTGTTCTCACTTGGTTAATGTGTCGCAAAGTAGTGAGTACTATGATGTGCTGCTTATGGATATTCAGCCTACGCAATTGTTTGTTCTTCTTTCAAGTTTGTTCTGACAATTTTGTTATACTGTTATGTTGTGGATGTCCTTTTTGTTGGCTGCTAAATCTCGAATGATTAATTATATGATGGATACAGATTTGGTCGTAGTCAAATGACATTTTTTTCGTATCGACAACAGTTTTACTATCTATCAAGGTTATAAAGTATCATAGAGTTTTGATGAGATGCGACAAGATCATTCGTTATTGTATATGTTATCGAGATGAAGATTTTCTGTATGTGAAGTTGGGTGGAAGAAGTTGGTCACTTAAGAATTAAGAAGAACAAAGTTATGGTTTCTGGCGATAATACTGGTGAACCATAAGGTCCATAACTGATTATCGTTGTCAGACATTCACATACCACATTAACTATTATGGATGCGTTCGGATGTCTGCGTATTTTTTGACAGCATAAATATACAGCATATGCTGTTTTGAACTTCTTTATTTGTTTTTGCTGTTCGCCTAAAACAGCATAAATGTTAGCATAAATGACAGTATAAATGGCCGCAGCAAATACTACTTTTTCGTTTTCGTGCTTTCACTTCCGTTTCTTTACTTACTCCATAATGTAATTACTGTGACTATTGATTTAAAAAAAAAAGAAATTTTTTACAAGTTACTTTATTTATTACAAATTACATAATGCTTTAAATAATTTATAAAAAATAGTACTACATCTTTAGTCAAATTTACACAAAATCACATTTATAATACAAATCTATAATATATTATTTATAATACCACATAGATTAATAAAATTAAAAAAACGAATAAATATACACACTTGTTGATATATAAATTAAAATAGTATATAGAAATATGAATGCATATAAATTTATTAACATACAAAGTTACAAAAATATTATATATTATTAAAAGTTATAATTTCACTAAATAAATTCACATAACATTATCAGAAAATTTGAAACGCTTTTTCTCTTTTTTTACGCTTTTATATTTGTAAGAATTATAAAATTTAGATAATAAAAATATATTGTTTAGGAGTTATAAGTTTTGCTTAAATAAATAGAAATAAAAATTTTATTGTTTGTGAATTTTTTTATTTATTTTTACTAACAAAATAAAGTTACGTAGTGTAATATAATAAATTATAATTGTAATACGAAAACGGTAAACACACCACATATAACTAACTTAACCAAACATGCTGCATATACTGCCAAACAACAGTTTTCAAAACAGCTGCATTTATGCCAGCACATTCCTGCCAGCAAATATGCTGCATTTATGCCAGCGCATTCCTGCTGCCAAATATACTGCATTTATGCTGCTAAAACAGTCATGCCGAACAGAGCCTATAAGTAAAACCCGCTTGGAACCTCCCCAAAACTACTTCCACAGTAGTTCAATATCACCTAACAAAACTGAGTCTTCAGTGCTCTGTTCGGCATGGCTGTAAATGCAGCTGTTTTAAAAATTGCTGTTTGACACTGTTTGGCAGTGTAGTATATATGTAGCATGTTGGCACAAATGTGTTGGTATAAATGTAGCTGTTTTGAAAACTGCTGCTGTTTGGCAGTGTGGCATATATGCGACATGTTTGATTAAGTTAGCTATATGTAATGTATTTACCGTTTTTGTATTACAATTACAATTTATTATATTACACTATGTAACTTTATTTTGTTAGTAAAAATAAATAGAAAATTTACAAACAATATATTATTATGAGTATTTAATTTACAGTAAAAAACTTGATAAACCAAAGAAAATAAAAATATTTATATAACTAATAAAATTTTTATTTTTATTATTTAAGCAAAATTTGTAACTTCTAAACAATATATTAATATTATCTAAATTTTATATTTTTTACAAATATAAAAGCGTAAAAAAAGAGCACAAGCTTCTGATAATGTTGTGTGAATTTATTTAGTGAAATTGTAACTTTTAATAATATATAATATTTTTGTAACTTTGTATGTTAATAAATTTATATTTATTCATATTTCTATATATTATTTTAATACAAGTGTATATATTTATTGGTTTTTTTAACTTTATTAATCTATGTGGTATTACAAATAATATATTGTAGATTTGTATTATAAATGTGTTTTTTTTTTGGAAATTTGGCTAAAGAAGTAGTACTATTTTTTTTATAAATTATTTGAAGCATTATGTATTTTGTAACAAATAAAGTAACTTGTAATTTTTTTTAATCAATAGTCATAGTAATTGCATTATGAAGTGAGTAAAGAAATCAAAGTGAAAGCACGAAAACAAAAAAGTAGCATTTGATGTGGGCATTTATGCTAACATTTATACTGACATTTATGTTGACATTATGCTGACATTTATGCTGACATTTATACTCTTTTAGCCGAACAGCAAAAACAAATAAAAGAGTCCAAAACAGTTATACTGGTACATTTATGCTGTCCATTTATGCTCATTTTGAGCATGCCGAACGCCCCCTTTATCCTATAGCACAATAGGGGGGTCGGTTTCTCGAAAGATTGATGTTCATGGTTGTTAGGATTTCGGGCTCATTTCCCTAGGATTGTGGTGAGATCGACATGGTTACTGAAGAAGAAAAAACCCACAAGATAATGTAATGATAAAATTAGTGACACAAGGATATACGTGGTTCGGTCCAAACATGACCTACGTCCACGGGAGAAGATAGAACAACTTTCATTAAGAAGATGAGGATTACAAGTTTACATGAGGATTACCCAACCAACCCATCAACTCGTGTTTCCCTTGGTGTTTTTACCTGAGTCCCTTTGAGTTCCCATAGAATCACCCTTGACTCCCTTGGATGTGATCCCCACAAGTTGGGATGATCCAAAGCTACGGGTTACTAGATCTATTTATAGTGCTAGATTTAAACCCTTCACTTATCCCAACGTTAACCTTGTAACAACCGCTACATAATGGCTTACAAGTTACAACGGTTACAACACAATCCATTAACACCTAGGAACAATTAACACCCAGGTATCTAGAAAGCCAGAAGTCTAAACTTCTTCTTTTAAGGATTTTAACTTCCTCATAACTCTCCTCATAATGTTAGAAAACCAAATGCTTTGGACGCCATTAATTTTCACCGCATAAATGCTCTCACTAATGCATCTTCAACTTCCGTGAAACTCTTCGTGAATACGACATTAATTGGAAGACGAAACCAATTAACTTCACAAGAGTAACTCAACGGATTTAGCATTAATTCTAACAATGGCAAAACAACTTGAAACTAACAATGCAGAATATCGATGTCCAATTGTCCATAGCAGCATCCTGGCGGAATAAATATTCCTAATGAGATCAACGATCCAAGAACTTGCAATGCTTTGTAATATTCATCATCCCATAGCTCATATTCATAATGAGACCAAAAAGTTATCTCCACGTTTGTCCCTTGACAAATACCAATTAAGATGAGAATCGGACTATGTGATAGAGATGAGAATGGGACTATGTTAACCGAATGTTGTGGTTAATTTTTTGATCGCAGAATGTTGTGGTTAATTGGTATAAAGTTAATAAAGTGATACGGATTTTTGGAACTTGATCTTAATCCATTTACATCAGTTAACTAATAAGCTGTTAATCAAAGAGATTAAATTTCTTCAATTTTTATGGTCATGTGTGGCGATAATGAGGTTGGAAAAGGATGAGCAAATAATAACATTCCATCAACTGGGGAGGACTTGCCATTTCAGTGTTACACATGTATCCAGACCCTGATGTTGTCTCGGAAGGGGCCGGACTTGGACGGCTTTTTCCTGTCAGCAGCCGTACACCTTTTACCCACATGCCATAACACTAATATTGAACTCACTAAATTAAGCTCTGTCATCTATCAAATGTTTTATAAAAATGTAACCCTGCAGTGCACATTTAGAAACTAAGGGAGAATATAATGGGAGATGATGCAATTTAATATCAATCCTTTTAGGTTAAGGTAATATCTCTTGCAACTTGATTAATTGATTTTTGCAAATATGTTACAAAAGATGTTTCAAAACTTAATTACATAATACTTATCTATATTGCTTACTATGTTCTTTACTCTACCTAAAATATTCTATCATAGGTCATCACTAACCTTTTCTTACTCACAGGCTACCATTATTCAACATTTCAATTTATATGTGAGGGATATATGAAATTTGTGTAATAAAAGTGAAAATCACATACTTGCGAAATACATCTATTTTAAGGCTTTAATTTTTCCTATTTCCCAAATAATTCATGCCATATTTCTCACATATCATATGATTTTCCTTAGATTTATGTTTTGATGTGAAGTGATACTTTTTATGTGTCTAATGCAGGAAACAGTCTAGGAAATGCATAGATTTTTTCATGAGGATTCCCACGCAACAAACGGGGAGCAAAACGAAGCTAAAACAAAGAAAGGTAAAATGAAGAATCTAAGCCCCGTAGAAAGTTGTGTCCGACCTTGCGTTCGGACCTGCAAGGCCGGACGAGTGCTGAGACTTCCAGAGCTGATGTACGGACACAAGTCAAGAGTTGAAAAAAGAAATCAAACGCGCACGACGAAACAGAGGTGTTCGGCTGTTCTGTCGTGCCGAAAATGCTAAACTTTGCACGCCGTGTTTTATCTGAAAGAGATAGAAATATTTTCTATCAAAATGCACCGCTGCTACTACTATATAAACAAGGAGTCAGATGCTAATCAGGCCAGCATGCTCCCACAAAAGAGGGCCTTGTGCCTCTCTTATTCATCTCCAACCCACACCAACATCATCAGATCACCATCACGACCACCACCATCAATATTCATCGGTCACATACTGAAACGAAGTATTCGTTCTAGTCTAATTCGATCTTCCCTACTACTCTACGTTACCTGGTCCTGATCACAAGTTCGCAATGGAGAAAGAGAGAGAGAGAGAGAGACTTTTGCTAGAATTGAGCTTAAGTCTGATTGCCAAATGAAGTGTGTCTTATTTCATGGGGGTACACCCCTATTTATAGTACTTTGGGCCTGGTCTCAGGCTACCAGACTGTATTTTACATGTATAAGTACAATTTTGCCCTTTCCTAGCATCTTTGGCCGACCACAGATGGCCGGCCATACCACTTTTGCCTTGCCTAAGTCCTACTTTCATCGGCTGAAGACGGCCGTATGCCTTATGCGTTCTTATCTCCATCCGGCTATAGCGGGCCGGATGCTCCATGCGTCTTGTTTGACTTGGTACCATTTCTCTTCCCTTCTCATCAGTCCCACAAGTTCTATTTTTCTGAATTTTTGGTGAGAAAATATAACTTTGTGTCTTGTGCTTCGCGAGAAAAATTTTGTGGCTGCGGCCAACTCTGAGTTCTTTGGCTTGCCTGTGCCTCGTCTTTTCCTCATCCCGTCCCACAAGTTCTTTTCTTCATATCTGGAGAGAAAGAACTTCTTATAGGTCCATGTGCGAAGCTCGTGACTTCGGGCCTGTTCTGTACCGTTTCTTTTCGAATTTTCTCGCCTGTTTTCAATGTAGAATACGTAGGGTCCCTCTTCTGACTAACCGTCGGAACCGTCTTTAGGAAGCGTGTGGCCCTCCCTTTTTTCCTGTAAAAAGGTGTCTTTTGTGCTCATATATATATTATATATATTATTCATTTGAGCGGGAGAAAAACTTCCCTTTAAAGTCCGGGAGTTTGAGCTTCCTTCTCTTTCCTCCTCCGTCCCCTTGCTTTCACTGCCTCCTCTTTCGCTTCTCTGCTTTCGTGCTCCGCCTCTTCTTTCTGTTGTGCTGAAAATGCTAAACTTTGCACGCCGTGTTTTATCTGAAAGAGATAGAAATATTTTCTATCAAAATGCACCGCTGCTACTACTATATAAATAAGGAGTCAGATGCTAATCAGGCTAGCATGCTCCCACAAAAGAGAGCCTTGTGCCTCTCTTATTCATCTCCAGCCCACACCAACATCATCAGATCACCATCACGACCACCACCATCAATATTCATCGGTCACATACTAACACCACCACTATACCACATATCACCATTGTCTTGCCATAGTTCTGACAGAGGATCGATGTGACGGCGGAGACGGAGCGGGGAGCCGGAGTCAACTTACTAACTGGGGTTTTTCTCTACCCTTTCTCTTTTCGTTTAACGTCATTCTTTGTTATTTTTATTATTTTTAGAGTCATGTCTGAGTAGTTAGACTAACTCTCTGAATTGGGATAGCAAACCGGAACTTAATATTTATTTTGTAATTTTTTCACTAATTCATTAATGTAATAGTTTAATTCCAGTTCTTCATGCTCTTTAATTCTCTAGCTAATTATTAAAGTAATCTTTGTAGATTTCTTATCAACACGCGAGAGTTGAGATAGATAACAAGACATAGGAAGTTGAACCTGATTAGCGACTAGAAGCGTAATCCCGCCTATAGTTTAATCGGACTCCAATAAAAATTGTTCTTTTTGTGATTGATTGTGTCCGGATTAGAGCATTAGTTTGCTGCTAGTTCTAGCAGCTGGTTAGAATTTATTAGACTTAGTCGTTGACAAATTATTTATAGTTTCTGAGTTTATTGTAGAATTAGGGAAAATTATATAAATAAATTTAGATAGTGAAGGCTTGTAGAACAATCCGGGGTGCTTCTTTAGGTTTAAGACATTCATTCTTTATTTCGTAGTTTAGTTTATTTTTATTATTTAATTATTATGTTTGTTTATTGAACCAGTATTTTAGTTAGATTAAGAAAACCCTAAAAAATGACATTTCTTGTTTTCTTAGTTTAGTTTAGTTCCTCAGTTAGATTGATAAATTGTCAGTTAATTGAACGAGGTCCCTAAGATCGACAACCCCACTTAATTCACTGTTCCGCAAAACGATAGATACACTGCCTAGGTGGTAGAGATATTGTCACAACATATTTTTACCGCTACACATTGATAAGTGCAAAATATATATACTTTTAGAGCTTTAATACTTCCTATTTTCATAACAATTCATGTTACATTTCACACTTATCATATGCTTTTACCTAGATATGTGCATTTACTCTCTGTTTCCATGTTATTTTGGCTTAGGACGTGATTAGGAAGGAGTTTAGAGCTTGTGGAACAAAAAGAGGAAAATTTACACATGTCCGGATATGTGTCCTGACGGACAGACGCGGACAGCAACGCGGACATCTCTAGATCGAGTCTCCCCCTCTCTACAGTCACGTCCGCAAACCGGACAGAAACCCGGACAGGCTCATTCTGTCCCTTGTCCGCAAATACGGACAGCCATGCGGACAACTCTAGATCGATTTTACTTTGGACACTCACGTCCGCAAATCCGTCCGCAAACACGGACGTCTCACAGATCTACAAAGGAGTCTTGTCCGCAATCAGGACTCAAACACGGACAGGTAGATCTCGCTAGGATAGTCACGTCCGCATTTCTGTCCGTGTACGGACTCAAATACGGACGTGACACAGAATTGAAAAATAAAAATCACCGCGCTGATAATTGTCGCTTTCGGCGCAATTATCAGCCGATCAATCAATCCCCTAGCTCAATCAATCTGCTACTACGTATAAACTAAGCCAATACCCATGCTCCTACTCTATTTATCACTAACCAATGTCTAAATCCCAAGCCTATTTAAACCCTTCCCCAGCTTCATTCCAATTGCACCGGATGTTTTCATCCACCCCTTTCCTCATCCTCCTCCTCTCATTTCATTCATCTGGTCATCCTCATAATAAACCCTCCATACTCCATCTCCATACCTACACTCAAACACAAACACACTCCACATAAAACTCGTTTTCATCCCATTTTCTCCACACAAAAATCACACGTAACCCATCGCACACTCGCCACACAAAAACTCACGTCCGGATTCACGTCCGGATTTGAGTCCGACCCATCCCATCCGGACGTCTCACAAACTCACCCAAAAATTCCATTTTCGCCCATTTCACCAAATTCACCTCATTGTTACCGAATCCAACCTTCAGCCAGCATAGCGCAAGGACAAGGGTGGAGCGAGCAAGAAGATCTTCGTAACAGATGATTCTTTCAACTCTCTCTCATTTATGATTTTAACCGCTATGTCTAGCTAAGAGGATTTACTCTAGGGGAAGGGATGTTGTAATTAGTTAAACTCTGCATATTTTACTGCTTATTGAGACTATTTGGATTATTCAGGTTAATGCTTTTAAGTGCTTTTAATAAACGTCATAATTTATTATAAGCCCTCGAATCATGTTATGATCAGATAAGGTGATTAGCATTGACGGTCCTATTAACCTGTTTCCTGTGATAATTGCAATCGGATAGATTACTTTAGTCACTAGGAGCTTTAGTCCGGATTAAAACCAGACTAGTAATTCTGTGCATAAAACCATCTTGATATACTTGCTAGGTCTAGACTAGAACTACATGCCCTGTCTAGATGAGCTATCTGGAATTAAGACTTAATACAGAATAGACAATTGAGAATTACAAGCCGATCCAAGTCTCCACTTAAGCAGTAGAATATGCAGAACCTAGCTAGTGAAACAACTCCCTGAACCTAGAGTACCGTTCACACTCCCAAAACTATCACTTTACTTTATCTGCTATTTACTTTCTTGTATTTAATTGCAACCCAAAACCAAAACAAAACCCCCTTTTTGAGTTAACCAATACCTAAGGCTAGACTTACTTATCGAGTCCCGTGGATTGACACCCCGGTCGCTTCTTTAATTACTATACTATTTCGACCGGGATTTTTGCAACCTGACGATCTTTTGAATATTGAATTCTAGGATATTTCTTAGTTTTAATACACCAAATAAATCGTTTGCAAAATGGCGCCGTTGCCGGGGACTTGACTTTTGTCTAGTCCCTAGCCTTGGTTAATTCGTTACTCTATTGCAACACACTGTTTATAACCGTTGCTCTGTAATATATTTTGATTTTAATTTATTTTGTGTGCCATTTTATACAATTGTTTTTCATTACCTTAAAACTCACTCATTTTGTTCCTTTCTCTGGCTGATTATAAGCACCTAGTGGATGCGCAGAACGCGTTCAACTGGTCCTCCGGATACAGCCTTCGATCCCGAAATCGAGAGAGCATACCTCAAGCTTTGAGAGCAAGAAGGCAGCTTGATTTCAACATGGCAGCAAACCATGACCAAATCGGAGGAGGAGCAGTGGCCCAATACACGATGGGAAGGATAAACAGACCAACAGCCACACCAAGAAGAGGGCCAGTGGTTCTACCAAATCTAACTGCAGAACTTATAGCCGATTGGCAAAAGGTAAAACCTTCTCATCAATCCAATGCTGTTAGAAATCACCCTGCAGGAACTTTCTCAGGTGCAGACCCAGTAGATGCATTGGACCATGTACATCGCTTTCTAGTGCACTTGGATTCCCTGGGCTTATCACAAGGATTGGAGGAGTACGCCAGACTGAGCCTGTTCCAGCACAGTCTATCGGGAGAAGCCTCGAAATGGTTCCATCGACTACCACCAGGCATCATTACCACCTGGGAACAGATGTTGGATAAATTCTACGAGAAGTATATTCCCATCTCCAGGACACGACAAATGATTGCCGACCTGATGGCATTCAGACAGAAGGGTAGTGAGACAGTTTGTGAGGCGTGGGACCGATTCAAAGAGCTACTCCGCCAGTGCCCTCACCATGGTCAGGACATCACCTCATTGGCTCAGGGGTTCTTCCAGGGGTTAAAAGACGAAAACAGAGCCGAGATAAGATCCGCCATAGGAGGAAACCTGCTAGCAAAAAGTGGGGAGGAGTTCATGGCAGCTATGGAGTCCTACTGTGAGGAGCTTCGCCATGGAGCAGCAGGAGGACGAGTATTCTCAATAGGTCAGAGTTCTTCCAGAGCTCCAGACCCATGATGGAACAACTAGCCTCCGAGCAAGCACAGATGAGGACCACGATGGGAAGCATGGCGAAAATGCTTGAACAGCTCACCATGGGGTCAACCACCAGGCAATCCGCCAAGAAAATCTCTACGAACGAAGCTTGCTGCTCTCAGTGTGGGGAAGCACACGACTATGAGGACTGCCCACAAGTAGCCGAGATGAGGCAAACCGAGGAGGCCAATGTAGTAGGCCAGTTCAACAACAGGCAACCCTGGGTGCAGAATCAGCACCAAAATCTGAGGTACGGAAATCCTAACAATGCACTTAATTCACATCAAATGCAGCCTCAGAGGACGAATCAGGGGGGACCACCCGGGTTTTCAAGGCCTCATATAATCAATTCCGGCCACAGCAACCTCAAGCTCAGCAACCATCTTTGAGCTCAAACAATGCAAATCTAAAGGAGATGGTGGATAAGCTGATGGCTTCTCAGAACAGCAAACGTAATCAACCAGAAGTTCGAGAATGCCTTGGTGGAGATGCAAGGAACAATGAGTCAGTTGACTCAATTCCTCTTACAGCAGAGACCATCTGGATCATTGCCTTCCCAACCAGAAACCAATCCAAAGGAGCAGTTGAAGGCAGTGTCGGTCTCAGACGAAGACTGCGAGGATTCTGAAGCAGCAGCAGCAGTTACCCTGAGAAGGGAGGAATTAAAAAAGACCAAGTGGCAGGAAGCCGTACTGATGAGAGACCGAGCCTCTTCTAATACCGCCGGTGCACCATCAGGGCATCCCGCCCCTCCTGAGGTAGTTTTGAGGAGACCCAGGCTCCTATTCCTTCTTCCTCTCTTTCTACTGCTGTTAAAAATAAAAAGGGAAAATATCTGCAAAGGAACTTCCGTTTCCAAACCGTCTCAAAGAGCGAGAGCTCGATGAGCAATTTGGAAGATTTTTAGATGTTTTTCGAAAGCTGAGTATAAATATTCCTCTTATTGATGCGATTAAGCAGATGCCGAATTATGCTAAATTTGTAAAGGATGCTTTCGAATAAGAGGAAATATAAAGAGAAGGACACCATCCAGCTGACCGAAACTTGTTCAGCAGCTCTCCGACAGATGCTGCCTCCAAAGCGTGGTGATCCTGGTCAGCCCATCATCCCCTGTTCAATTGGAGACATGGATTGCGGATACGGTCTCTGCGATCTAGGAGCGAGCATCAACCTGATGCCATACACCATGTTCAAAAAGCTTCATGCAGGTGATCTCGTTCCCATTCATTTCAGACTCCAGTTAGCTGATAGATCATCGATCACACCAAGAGGTATGGTTGAAAATGTAGTTGTTAGTGTGGGTAAGTTTTTCTTCCCCGCTGATTTTGTGATCCTTGACATGGATGAAGATGTTGAGGTACCTCTGATTCTAGGTAGGCCTTTCCTCAGAACTGCAAAGACTGTTATTGATGTTGACAAGGGGAAGATTACCTTGAAATTCCATGATGAAGAATTAAGCTTTGACATAAACAAGATGATGCAGAAAAACACTTCTTCTCAAGCTGTTTTCTCTGCTGATTTAATTGATAATTCTTATGATCTTGATGATGACTACACCTATAGGAGTATTGATTCTTTTAATTCTTTGTTTAAGTTTTCTGATACTTTAGAGCAGGTAATAAGTCGATCCATTGAGGATGACAAAGACAGCCTTGAGATGGCCTCGGTCGTCCAGCAGCTGAATCAAGGGAAGCCATACTTTCGTTCCTCCTCTCCTCCTGTAGAAAAGTTGGAACGATCCATCCAAAGACCCATACCTTCAATAGAGAAGCCTCCTACCTTGGAACTTAAATCTCTCCCTTCCCATCTCAAATATGTTTTCTTGGCAGAGGGTAACACCCTGCCTGTTATTATTTCTGCATCTTTGTCTATTTTGCAGGAATCTAGACTTCTAGAGGTGCTAAAGAAACATAAAAGTGCCATGGGTTGGACTGTTGCTGACATCAAGGGGATCAATCCAGGTTTCTGCACACACAGGATTCATATGGAGGAGAATTACAAGGCAGTGAGACAGCCTCAGAGAAGGTTGAATCCAAATCTAAAGGAGGTGGTCAAGGCCGAGGTGCTAAAGCTTCTTGATGCAGGTATTATCTACCCTATTTCTGACAGCCAGTGGGTATCTCCAGTCCAGGTTGTTCCAAAGAAAGGGGGGATAGTTGCAGTGCCAAATGAGAAAGGTGAATTGGTACCCCAGAGGCAAACCACAGGTTGGAGGATGTGCATCGATTACCGGCGCTTGAATGAGGCCACAAGGAAGGACCATTTCCCACTACCGTTTATTGATCAAATGTTGGAGCGGTTAGCTGGGAAAGAGTTCTACTTCCTTGATGGGTACACGGTTATTTCCAGATTCCCATTGCGCCAGAAGATCAGGAGAAGACTACCTTCACCTGTCCTTATGGTACTTTTGCTTACAGGAGGATGCCCTTTGGTCTCTGCAATGCTCCAGCCACATTTCAGAGATGTATGATGGCTATTTTTAATGAATTTATTGAGAAAAGTATTGAAGTGTTCATGGACGACTTCTCCGTCTATGGACAAAGCTTTGATGTTTGTTTGGAGCAATTAGACCAGATCTTGGCTCGCTGTGAGGACACTAACTTAGTGCTGAATTGGGAGAAGTGCCATTTCATGGTACAAGAAGGAATTGTGCTTGGGCATAAGGTGTCAAGAGAAGGCCTCCAGGTGGACAAGGCCAAGATAGAGGTAATAGAAAAACTGCCCCCACCAACTTCCGTTAAAGATGTAAGATCTTTCCTTGGTCATGCAGGGTTTTACAGGAGGTTTATTCAGGACTTTTCAAAAATTGCCAAACCCCTGTCAGACTTGCTTCAGAAAGACATCAAGTTCCAGTTCACAGAGGAGTGCTTAACAGCATTTCAGACTATCAAAGAGAAGCTCTGCTCAGCACCAATTGTGGTCCCACCGGATTGGTCTGAACCATTTGAGATCATGACGGATGCAAGCGACTATGCTGTGGGCGCTGCACTGTGTCAGAAGAAAGATAAGATGCTGAAGGTAATCACTTATGCTAGTAAAACCTTAATTGATGCACAGAAAAATTATACTACTACAGAGAAGGAGTTGCTAGCTGTGGTGTTTGCTCTGGACAAGTTTCGACCATATCTGCTTGGAAGCAAGGTGATAGTCCACACCGATCATTCAGCCCTCAAATATCTTTTTCAGAAGAATGAATCGAAACCAAGACTTCTGAGGTGGATCCTACTTCTCCAAGAATTTAATTTAGAAGTTGTGGATAAAAAGGGAAAGCAGAACGGAGTTGCTGATCACCTATCCAGACTTGATATCCCTGATGATGGGATCCCGATCAACGAATTCTTCCCTGATGAGACGGTATTCAAAATTGGAAAAGTAGATGAACCATGGTACGCTGATTTAGTTAATTATCTTGCTACTGGTTTAATTCCTCATGACTACAGCTATAGCCAGAGGAAGAAATTCTTGTCAGAAACCCGCCATTATATCTGGGAGGATCCATATCTATTTAGGATCTGTGCTGATGGCTTGATGAGGCGGTGTCTTCCAGATAAGGAGATCCAGAGTGTAATCGAATTCTGTCATGCTAAAGAGGCAGGTGGCCATCATGGTTATACAAGAACAGCCGCAAAGATATTGGAGTGTGGATTTTATTGGCCTACTCTACATAAAGATGTCCACCATTTCTGTTCCCATTGTGACCCCTGTCAGAGGATGGGAAACATCTCCAGAAAGCATGAGATGCCTCAGAAAGGTATTCTTGAGGTAGAACTTTTTGATGTTTGGGGCATAGATTTCACAGGCCCTTTTCCTTCATCTCATGGAAACCAGTACATCCTAGTAGCTGTGGATTATGTCTCCAAGTGGGTAGAAGCTATTCCATGCCACAATGCTGATTCCAAAACAGTGGTGAAATTCCTGAAGAAACACATATTCACCAGATTCGGGGTGCCCAGAGCAATTATCAGTGATGGTGGATCCCACTTCTGCAACCGAGCCTTCGACTCCCTAATGAGTAAGTATGGGGTGACCCACAAGCATTACCTTACCATCCTCAAACTAACGGTCTGGCAGAAGTGACTAATCGAGAGCTGAAATGGATCCTACAGAAGACTGTAAATGCATCAAGGAAGGATTGGTCAGTTAAGATAGATGATGCTTTGTGGGCATACCGGACTGCTTTCAAGACTCCTATAGGTATGTCTCCTTTTAAACTTGTGTATGGAAAAGCTTGCCATCTTCCAGTCGAATTAGAGCACAAAGCTTACTGGGCATTGAAAGCCCTGAATTTTGATATGCACATTGCTGGAGAGAAAAGAAAATTTCAACTATCTGAACTAGAGGAACTCAGAGAGCAAGCCTATGACAGTTCCAGAATTTATAAGGAGCGCACGAAGAGAATCCATGATCAGATGATCCATAAGAGAGAATTCAAAGTAGGGGATCTAGTGTTGCTCTATAATTCCAGGCTGCGCCTCTTTCCTGGTAAGTTGAAATCACATTGGGCAGGTCCATTCAAAGTTGTGGGGATCACTACTTATGGTGCTTATGAGCTAGAGAATAAGACAGGAGAAATATTCAAAGTAAATGGTGCTCGATTGAAGAAGTACCTAGGCGATACCTTTTCTCAGCCTCCTGCACCAGGTATACCCTTGATTGACAGCTCCAATTCTATAAATTCTATCTCTGCTATTTGTGTTGCAGCACCGCCTCCCAAAGCATCCAAAAAGCCACGTCAGCAATGGTACTTCAAACTGAAGAAAGCTATTGCTAGCTGCTGTGGCGGCCCTTCTTGACCTTATCTGAAAAGTCTAGCCAGAGACTTTAACTCCGGGCAGCTTGGTGGGAGGCAACCCACCGGTTTATATCTCTTCCTTGATCTAGTTAATTATTTTCCTCTTTTGTTCTTATTTAGAAGAGTGTTAATCCCTGTTGTGCAAAAATTGAAAGAGCCATGGCTCTTACTTTATACTAATGGTTTTATCTTGTTCCACTTGAGTTCTTCTGGTTCTGCAGATTTAATCTTTCAAGGTAATTCACTCTAATGCTAAACTGAACTCAAGTGTGAGGAAGAATCATGGCAATGTTAACCAAGGATCAGGGAGTCCTTAAACACTCTTACTATTTCGTTTATGCAATTCTTGTGTTTGTTTTATTTCTGTTTAATTATTTGTGGAAATGTTTTAAATGAGGTGTTTTTAGATTATGAGTTTTAATTTAATTTAGTTTAATATAATATTATATATAAAAAGAGAACTTTTCAACGTGTCCGGAAACGCGTCCGCAGAGAGACACGCGGACACGTTATAAAGCCCACATGTCCGCTTCACGGACACTTACACGGACATACATATTTCGAAATTTTCTCTACTTTCACTGATGTCCGCAAACACGGACATCCACACGGACGCAATTGTTTCGATTTTTAGTCTTGTCCGTTAAGGCGTCCGCAATCAGGACAGTAAGCAGCCCAGTCACGTCCGCAAAACGGACTCAAACACGGACGTGGCTAAAAACCCAACTTATTCTTTCTTCCTTCTCTGTTCTTCCTTTCTTCTTCTCTTCTCTATCTCCTCCTTCGACCTTGAACCAGAGAGAACGCCGGCAAAACCCACACCCCTCCTCCCCACACAACCGCCGCCTCTCCGCCGCAGCCCCGTCGACGAAGCAGAACCACCGCCACCGCACCCGCTCACCATCTCCATTCCATTTCCCCATTTACGCATCGCTCCATCCATTTCCGTTTTTCAGCTCCACGAATCAACACCACCACCACCAGGAGCAACACCCACCGGCGCACCAGAAATCCGCACCACCTCCGGTCAACCAACACCAACCCACAGCCTCCATTGTCGTCCTCCTCAGAAATCCCGCAGCCAACTCAGGTTTTCTCCATCAAAATTGCAAATCTGTTTCGAAATTAGAGGAAATCGATGGATTAGATGATAGTTTGCGTTGATTATGTTGGTAATTAGATGCTTGAAGAGTGAAAGCGTGAGAAAATTGCTAAATCTGTTAAAAATTTGGTGATTTGGGCGAATTTAGTTCGTCGCGAAATTTTTTTAGGGTTCTTGACCTGTCCGGACTTGCGTCCGCGCCAGCCCACCCGGACACAGGTCCGGACGTGTTGAAATTTTGCAAGAATTTTGAAAATTGTTTCTGGCCTTGCATCTTAATGTGTGATGTTATTTAAACTTAGTATTATGACTGTTAAGCCCTACATTGCCTTGTTCGCTAGCAATAACGAACTTTTGAGAATCTGAATTACTATGGGCTTGTGTTTGACAGTTTGTGTGTTCTTTACCTTTCAATATTGCATCTTTATTAAAAAAAATAGATGGTTCGTTTTAGAGGAGGTGGAGTTACACGCTCGGGGTCCTCTTCGCGACGCCCACGACCCGATGATACATCAGATGCACCACCTCCACCACCACCTCCCCTACGAGAGGATGGGTTTATCTCCGTCACCGCCCGTGCCTGGTTCGACCAGGGCGGGAAATTTGTTATGGAGAGGCGTGTAGCATCAGAGGTGATTAACTCCACAGAGATACGTCCTGTCTTTGAGAGCCACGGGATGGCTTCAGTACTGAGGATGGGCGAGGGCGTTTTCGCTCCTGACCTAGTCCGGGAGTTCTATGCGAACGCCCAGGCGCACGATACGCAGAATGTCGTCACCTCTTATGTGCACCACCATCCGGTAGAGATCACTCCCACCTCCTTCAGCACCATCTTGGTGCTTCCGGATAACGAGGAAGCCCACGTAGATATGGGTGAGGAGCTACTGAGGACCACTAGGACTAGATGGGTCCAGGAGGTTGGTCAGACGTCGAGACACCGGGGAGAGGAGACTAAGGGTGTCATCCCCTACACCAGCCTCCCATCGCTCATGCAGAGGCTGGTAGCTGAGCTCCTCAGCCATCAGATCCGGCCTCGTGCTGGAACTGATGTCACTGACGAGGATTGTGTCCTTATCGACTACCTCCTCGCACCGCCACCCGAGCCACAGCGACGGATCTCGGTACCGTACATCATGTTCCACCAGCTGCACAAGGTGGTCACCTACTTGCGCTCGAAGAAGAAGAAGATCACGCCTATCTTCCCCTTCTTCATCAGCCACCACCTCGCTCGTGAGCTACCTGATGACGTCTTCACCGGGATCGATATGCGAGAGGGTGAGAGCCCAATCTCTTTACAGACGGTGAAGAGATGGGGCTTCATGCGATTAGAGGATGGGAGCTGGGTACGCGGCAGCTCTGGCCTAGGGGCTACTGCTTCATCCTCCACTTCGGGTTCTGCACCGACAGCCACTACTACCATGCAGCCACCTACTGCCCCAGTCATGAGCATTCCACCTGAGCTGCAGACCACGATGGACACCCTCCTACAGCAGCAGCAGACGATACAGCAGAGACAGGAGCAGATGGCAGGCGATATTGGCGAGCTGCGGCAGAACCAGGACCGGATTACCCAGCGCCTAGAGCGCAGCGACGAGGTCCAGAGTCGGACAGCTCTACTCATCGAGCGACTCATTGGCCAGCTACCGCCGGGACCATCACAGTGATCATCTATTTATTGTTTTGTTTCTTTTATTGGCTTCGGTTGTTATTTATTTCAGTTTGCACTCTTTTGATGTTTAACCTTTATTTTATTTTGAAGGGAAAACGGTGTCGTAGACCGTACATACTAACTTGCAGTGTTTAAATGTTTAATTTCTATTCTACTTTCCTCTAATGCTATGTTGTGCAGTCTCTTCTATTTTAACACTCGACACTTATGCACTCGAGGGGACGTATAACACGACAAATAAGCCTCAACTGCGCACGAACTTACGATTGGCTGGAACATTGGGAAGTACTCCTTTTTACAAATCGTTGTCTCTACTTGCTTACCAATGCTCTACGTTCAAATGCATGCTTACCTGGGGTTCGAATTTCACGCAATAAGGGCAAATTAAGAGTAGAAAAATCAATCTGAATATGCAAGTTGGGTTTAATTGTCACACTTGTCTTTTTTTTTGTCTTTATTCTTTTTCTGAAGTCGTAGTGGTGCCGGTGCTTTAATTTCTTTTCTGGTGTTTGATGCTCTAAGGCTGGACACTTGCTTGAACGCAAGTGTAAGGAAGGCTACAACCCCATGCACGAACTTAAGTGTGAGGAAGGGAACCTTCCTCAATCTACGATATCAGGGGAGCTTCCATTTCCTTTATTTTTAATGTGTTCAGCCTACGATCATCTATCATGCTTAATGCTTATTTTTATATCAGTCCAGTGTTGTCCTGAATGAAATTCTTTATGAGTCCGGCATATTTTGAAAGGTCTTCTCTTGATTTTATTTTTGAACAATGAGGACATTGCTCCTCTTAAGTGTGAGGAAGTAGGACCTTTCCCTGAAAATATGCCAGTTGCACTTAATGCCACCTTTGTTTTTGTTTGTCCTCTTATTTTGAAAGAATTGTCTCTTTTAAGTGGCCGAAATAAAAAAAAAATATAATAATTTGGAAGTTTTGAAAACAAGCCTGATGGCCACCTCAAGAATCTTTCTGCTCTAGGCTGTTTGTATATCTAATTTTATTCAAATTAATCTATTTTCACAGAAATTTGATGGATTAGTTGATTATGGAAACTGAATTAGTTTAGCTTGGGATTCTTGGAAATGATTTGAAAGTTTGGAATGAAAAGGATAAGGCAAGGTACTCCGCTGTTTATAAATTTTTCTAAACCAGAAACAGGCCTCGTCTATCCGGTTATTAAGTTCTCTGGGGTGCCTTAACACCTATCTACCTAAGGTCTCGTGATCTGGGATAGAAGACCCAACACCGCTACAAGGATAGAGAGAAAAGTCTAGGGTACAGAAAAAAAATAATGCAATATTATAATATAAAAAAAATGTTTGTTTTGTTTATACGAAAAGAAAGCAATAAATTGCAGTTTCTATTTATAAACATGAGTACGTGGTGTTGAAAGGTATTGCGGAATAAGGCATTACTTCACACCTCTTGCCATCCAAAGGATAGAGGAAAGAAATAGTGGAAGATCCCAAGTTAATCTAGTTCCAGATTTTGTAGTCTAACTTCTCCATGCTTTTTAACTTCATTCTTTTTAACTGTTTGCGAAAACCTACAGCTAGTAGCAGAACTTTTCTTTTGATTGTCATTTTGCTTGTTTTCCATGGGAACGTTGTTTGATCCTGAGTTTCAATACTACGGCCCTTAAGAGTAGTCATATTCTGTTTTTGCTTGAGGACAAGCAAAAGCTAAGTGTGAGGAAGTTTGATAAGTGCGAAATATATATACTTTTAGAGCTTTAATACTTCCTATTTTCATAACAATTCATGTTACATTTCACACTTATCATATGCTTTTACCTAGATATGTGCATTTACTCTCTGTTTCCATGTTATTTTGGCTTAGGACGTGATTAGGAAGGAGTTTAGAGCTTGTGGAACAAAAAGAGGAAAATTTACACATGTCCGGATATGTCCTGACGGACAGACGCGGACAGCAACGCGGACATCTCTAGATCGAGTCTCCCCCTCTCTACAGTCACGTCCGCAAACCGGACAGAAACCCGGACAGGCTCATTCTGTCCCTTGTCCGCAAATACGGACAGCCATGCGGACAACTCTAGATCGATTTTACTTTGGACACTCACGTCCGCAAATCCGTCCGCAAACACGGACGTCTCACAGATCTACAAAGGAGAGTCTTGTCCGCAATCAGGACTCAAACACGGACAGGGTAGATCTCGCTAGGATAGTCACGTCCGCATTTCTGTCCGTGTACGGACTCAAATACGGACGTGACACAGAATTGAAAAATAAAAATCACCGCGCTGATAATTGTCGCTTTCGGCGCAATTATCAGCCGATCAATCAATCCCCTAGCTCAATCAATCTGCTACTACGTATAAACTAAGCCAATACCCATGCTCCTACTCTATTTATCACTAACCAATGTCTAAATCCCAAGCCTATTTAAACCCTTCCCCAGCTTCATTCCAATTTGCACCGGATGTTTTCATCCACCCCTTTCCTCATCCTCCTCCTCTCATTTCATTCATCTGGTCATCCTCATAATAAACCCTCCATACTCCATCTCCATACCTACACTCAAACACAAACACACTCCACATAAAACTCGTTTTCATCCCATTTTCTCCACACAAAAATCACACGTAACCCATCGCACACTCGCCACACAAAAACTCACGTCCGGATTCACGTCCGGATTTGAGTCCGACCCATCCCATCCGGACGTCTCACAAACTCACCCAAAAATTCCATTTTCGCCCCATTTCACCAAATTCACCTCATTGTTACCGAATCCAACCTTCAGCCAGCATAGCGCAAGGACAAGGGTGGAGCGAGCAAGAAGATCTTCGTAACAGATGATTCCTTTCAACTCTCTCTCATTTATGATTTTAACCGCTATGTCTAGCTAAGAGGATTTACTCTAGGGGAAGGGATGTTGTAATTAGTTAAACTCTGCATATTTTACTGCTTATTGAGACTATTTGGATTATTCAGGTTAATGCTTTTAAGTGCTTTTAATAAACGTCATGAATTTATTATAAGCCCTCGAATCATGTTATGATCAGATAAGGTGATTAGCATTGACGGTCCTATTAACCTGTTTCCTGTGATAATTGCAATCGGATAGATTACTTTAGTCACTAGGAGCTTTAGTCCGGATTAAAACCAGACTAGTAATTCTGTGCAATAAAACCATCTTGATATACTTGCTAGGTCTAGACTAGAACTACATGCCCTGTCTAGATGAGCTATCTGGAATTAAGACTTAATACAGAATAGACAATTGAGAATTACAAGCCGATCCAAGTCTCCACTTAAGCAGTAGAATATGCAGAACCTAGCTAGTGAAACAACTCCCTGAACCTAGAGTACCGTTCACACTCCCAAAACTATCACTTTACTTTATCTGCTATTTACTTTCTTGTTATTTAATTGCAACCCAAAACCAAAACAAAACCCCCTTTTTGAGTTAACCAATACCTAAGGCTAGACTTACTTATCGAGTCCCGTGGATTGACACCCCGGTCGCTTCTTTAATTACTATACTATTTCGACCGGGATTTTTGCAACCTGACGATCTTTTGAATTATTGAATTCTAGGAATATTTCTTAGTTTTTAATACACCAAATAAATCGTTTGCAAAATGGCGCCGTTGCCGGGGACTTGACTTTTGTCTAGTCCCTAGCCTTGGTTAATTCGTTACTCTATTGCAACACACTGTTTATAACCGTTGCTCTGTAATATATTTTGATTTTAATTTATTTGTGTGCCATTTTATACAATTGTTTTTCATTACCTTAAAACTCACTCATTTTGTTCCTTTCTCTGGCTGATTATAAGCACCTAGTGGATGCGCAGAACGCGTTCAACTGGTCCTCCGGATACAGCCTTCGATCCCGAAATCGAGAGAGCATACCTTCAAGCTTTGAGAGCAAGAAGGCAGCTTGATTTCAACATGGCAGCAAACCATGACCAAATCGGAGGAGGAGCAGTGGCCCAATACACGATGGGAAGGATAAACAGACCAACAGCCACACCAAGAAGAGGGCCAGTGGTTCTACCAAATCTAACTGCAGAACTTATAGCCGATTGGCAAAAGGTAAAACCTTCTCATCAATCCAATGCTGTTAGAAATCACCCTGCAGGAACTTTCTCAGGTGCAGACCCAGTAGATGCATTGGACCATGTACATCGCTTTCTAGTGCACTTGGATTCCCTGGGCTTATCACAAGGATTGGAGGAGTACGCCAGACTGAGCCTGTTCCAGCACAGTCTATCGGGAGAAGCCTCGAAATGGTTCCATCGACTACCACCAGGCATCATTACCACCTGGGAACAGATGTTGGATAAATTCTACGAGAAGTATATTCCCATCTCCAGGACACGACAAATGATTGCCGACCTGATGGCATTCAGACAGAAGGGTAGTGAGACAGTTTGTGAGGCGTGGGACCGATTCAAAGAGCTACTCCGCCAGTGCCCTCACCATGGTCAGGACATCACCTCATTGGCTCAGGGGTTCTTCCAGGGGTTAAAAGACGAAAACAGAGCCGAGATAAGATCCGCCATAGGAAAACCTGCTAGCAAAAAGTGGGGAGGAGTTCATGGCAGCTATGGAGTCCTACTGTGAGGAGCTTCGCCAGTGGAGCAGCAGTGGAGGACGAGTATTCTCAATAGGTCAGAGTTCTTCCAGAGCTCCAGACCCAATGATGGAACAACTAGCCTCCGAGCAAGCACAGATGAGGACCACGATGGGAAGCATGGCGAAAATGCTTGAACAGCTCACCATGGGGTCAACCACCAGGCAATCCGCCAAGAAAATCTCTACGAACGAAGCTTGCTGCTCTCAGTGTGGGGAAGCACACGACTATGAGGACTGCCCACAAGTAGCCGAGATGAGGCAAACCGAGGAGGCCAATGTAGTAGGCCAGTTCAACAACAGGCAACCCTGGGTGCAGAATCAGCACCAAAATCTGAGGTACGGAAATCCTAACAATGCACTTAATTCACATCAAATGCAGCCTCAGAGGACGAATCAGGGGGGACCACCCGGGTTTTCAAGGCCTCAATATAATCAATTCCGGCCACAGCAACCTCAAGCTCAGCAACCATCTTTGAGCTCAAACAATGCAAATCTAAAGGAGATGGTGGATAAGCTGATGGCTTCTCAGAACAGCAAACGTAATCAACCAGAAGTTCGAGAATGCCTTGGTGGAGATGCAAGGAACAATGAGTCAGTTGACTCAATTCCTCTTACAGCAAAGACCATCTGGATCATTGCCTTCCCAACCAGAAACCAATCCAAAAGAGCAGTTGAAGGCAGTGTCGGTCTCAGACGAAGACTGCGAGGATTCTGAAGCAGCAGCAGTAGTTACCCTGAGAAGTGGAGGAATTTAAAAGACCAAGTGGCAGGAAGCCGTACTGATGAAGAGACCGAGCCTCTCTAATACCGCCGGTGCACCATCAGGGCATCCCGCCCCTCCTGAGGTAGTTTTGAGGAGACCCAGGCTCCTATTCCTTCTTCCTCTCTTTCTACTGCTGTTAAAAATAAAAAGGGGAAAATATCTGCAAAGGAACTTCCGTTTCCAAACCGTCTCAAAGAGCGAGAGCTCGATGAGCAATTTGGAAGATTTTTAGATGTTTTTCGAAAGCTGAGTATAAATATTCCTCTTATTGATGCGATTAAGCAGATGCCGAATTATGCTAAATTTGTAAAGGATCTGCTTTCGAATAAGAGGAAATATAAAGAGAAGGACACCATCCAGCTGACCGAAACTTGTTCAGCAGCTCTCCGACAGATGCTGCCTCCAAAGCGTGGTGATCCTGGTCAGCCCATCATCCCCTGTTCAATTGGAGACATGGATTGCGGATACGGTCTCTGCGATCTAGGAGCGAGCATCAACCTGATGCCATACACCATGTTCAAAAAGCTTCATGCAGGTGATCTCGTTCCCATTCATTTCAGACTCCAGTTAGCTGATAGATCATCGATCACACCAAGAGGTATGGTTGAAAATGTAGTTGTTAGTGTGGGTAAGTTTTTCTTCCCCGCTGATTTTGTGATCCTTGACATGGATGAAGATGTTGAGGTACCTCTGATTCTAGGTAGGCCTTTCCTCAGAACTGCAAAGACTGTTATTGATGTTGACAAGGGGAAGATTACCTTGAAATTCCATGATGAAGAATTAAGCTTTGACATAAACAAGATGATGCAGAAAAACACTTCTTCTCAAGCTGTTTTCTCTGCTGATTTAATTGATAATTCTTATGATCTTGATGATGACTACACCTATAGGAGTATTGATTCTTTTAATTCTTTGTTTAAGTTTTCTGATACTTTAGAGCAGGTAATAAGTCGATCCATTGAGGATGACAAAGACAGCCTTGAGATGGCCTCGGTCGTCCAGCAGCTGAATCAAGGGAAGCCATACTTTCGTTCCTCCTCTCCTCCTGTAGAAAAGTTGGAACGATCCATCCAAAGACCCATACCTTCAATAGAGAAGCCTCCTACCTTGGAACTTAAATCTCTCCCTTCCCATCTCAAATATGTTTTCTTGGCAGAGGGTAACACCCTGCCTGTTATTATTTCTGCATCTTTGTCTATTTTGCAGGAATCTAGACTTCTAGAGGTGCTAAAGAAACATAAAAGTGCCATGGGTTGGACTGTTGCTGACATCAAGGGGATCAATCCAGGTTTCACACACAGGATTCATATGGAGGAGAATTACAAGGCAGTGAGACAGCCTCAGAGAAGGTTGAATCCAAATCTAAAGGAGGTGGTCAAGGCCGAGGTGCTAAAGCTTCTTGATGCAGGTATTATCTACCCTATTTCTGACAGCCAGTGGGTATCTCCAGTCCAGGTTGTTCCAAAGAAAGGGGGGATAGTTGCAGTGCCAAATGAGAAAGGTGAATTGGTACCCCAGAGGCAAACCACAGGTTGGAGGATGTGCATCGATTACCGGCGCTTGAATGAGGCCACAAGGAAGGACCATTTCCCACTACCGTTTATTGATCAAATGTTGGAGCGGTTAGCTGGGAAAGAGTTCTACTGCTTCCTTGATGGGTACAACGGTTATTTCCAGATTCCCATTGCGCCAGAAGATCAGGAGAAGACTACCTTCACCTGTCCTTATGGTACTTTTGCTTACAGGAGGATGCCCTTTGGTCTCTGCAATGCTCCAGCCACATTTCAGAGATGTATGATGGCTATTTTTAATGAATTTATTGAGAAAAGTATTGAAGTGTTCATGGACGACTTCTCCGTCTATGGACAAAGCTTTGATGTTTGTTTGGAGCAATTAGACCAGATCTTGGCTCGCTGTGAGGACACTAACTTAGTGCTGAATTGGGAGAAGTGCCATTTCATGGTACAAGAAGGAATTGTGCTTGGGCATAAGGTGTCAAGAGAAGGCCTCCAGGTGGACAAGGCCAAGATAGAGGTAATAGAAAAACTGCCCCCACCAACTTCCGTTAAAGATGTAAGATCTTTCCTTGGTCATGCAGGGTTTTACAGGAGGTTTATTCAGGACTTTTCAAAAATTGCCAAACCCCTGTCAGACTGCTTCAGAAAGACATCAAGTTCCAGTTCACAGAGGAGTGCTTAACAGCATTTCAGACTATCAAAGAGAAGCTCTGCTCAGCACCAATTGTGGTCCCACCGGATTGGTCTGAACCATTTGAGATCATGACGGATGCAAGCGACTATGCTGTGGGCGCTGCACTGTGTCAGAAGAAAGATAAGATGCTGAAGGTAATCACTTATGCTAGTAAAACCTTAATTGATGCACAGAAAAATTATACTACTACAGAGAAGGAGTTGCTAGCTGTGGTGTTTGCTCTGGACAAGTTTCGACCATATCTGCTTGGAAGCAAGGTGATAGTCCACACCGATCATTCAGCCCTCAAATATCTTTTTCAGAAGAATGAATCGAAACCAAGACTTCTGAGGTGGATCCTACTTCTCCAAGAATTTAATTTAGAAGTTGTGGATAAAAAGGGAAAGCAGAACGGAGTTGCTGATCACCTATCCAGACTTGATATCCCTGATGATGGGATCCCGATCAACGAATTCTTCCCTGATGAGACGGTATTCAAAATTGGAAAAGTAGATGAACCATGGTACGCTGATTTAGTTAATTATCTTGCTACTGGTTTAATTCCTCATGACTACAGCTATAGCCAGAGGAAGAAATTCTTGTCAGAAACCCGCCATTATATCTGGGAGGATCCATATCTATTTAGGATCTGTGCTGATGGCTTGATGAGGCGGTGTCTTCCAGATAAGGAGATCCAGAGTGTAATCGAATTCTGTCATGCTAAAGAGGCAGGTGGCCATCATGGTTATACAAGAACAGCCGCAAAGATATTGGAGTGTGGATTTTATTGGCCTACTCTACATAAAGATGTCCACCATTTCTGTTCCCATTGTGACCCCTGTCAGAGGATGGGAAACATCTCCAGAAAGCATGAGATGCCTCAGAAAGGTATTCTTGAGGTAGAACTTTTTGATGTTTGGGGCATAGATTTCACAGGCCCTTTTCCTTCATCTCATGGAAACCAGTACATCCTAGTAGCTGTGGATTATGTCTCCAAGTGGGTAGAAGCTATTCCATGCCACAATGCTGATTCCAAAACAGTGGTGAAATTCCTGAAGAAACACATATTCACCAGATTCGGGGTGCCCAGAGCAATTATCAGTGATGGTGGATCCCACTTCTGCAACCGAGCCTTCGACTCCCTAATGAGTAAGTATGGGGTGACCCACAAGGTAGCATTACCTTACCATCCTCAAACTAACGGTCTGGCAGAAGTGACTAATCGAGAGCTGAAATGGATCCTACAGAAGACTGTAAATGCATCAAGGAAGGATTGGTCAGTTAAGATAGATGATGCTTTGTGGGCATACCGGACTGCTTTCAAGACTCCTATAGGTATGTCTCCTTTTAAACTTGTGTATGGAAAAGCTTGCCATCTTCCAGTCGAATTAGAGCACAAAGCTTACTGGGCATTGAAAGCCCTGAATTTTGATATGCACATTGCTGGAGAGAAAAGAAAATTTCAACTATCTGAACTAGAGGAACTCAGAGAGCAAGCCTATGACAGTTCCAGAATTTATAAGGAGCGCACGAAGAGAATCCATGATCAGATGATCCATAAGAGAGAATTCAAAGTAGGGGATCTAGTGTTGCTCTATAATTCCAGGCTGCGCCTCTTTCCTGGTAAGTTGAAATCACATTGGGCAGGTCCATTCAAAGTTGTGGGGATCACTACTTATGGTGCTTATGAGCTAGAGAATAAGACAGGAGAAATATTCAAAGTAAATGGTGCTCGATTGAAGAAGTACCTAGGCGATACCTTTTCTCAGCCTCCTGCACCAGGTATACCCTTGATTGACAGCTCCAATTCTATAAATTCTATCTCTGCTATTTGTGTTGCAGCACCGCCTCCCAAAGCATCCAAAAAGCCACGTCAGCAATGGTACTTCAAACTGAAGAAAGCTATTGCTAGCTGCTGTGGCGGCCCTTCTTGACCTTATCTGAAAAGTCTAGCCAGAGACTTTAACTCCGGGCAGCTTGGTGGGAGGCAACCCACCGGTTTATATCTCTTCCTTGATCTAGTTAATTATTTTCCTCTTTTGTTCTTATTTAGAAGAGTGTTAATCCCTGTTGTGCAAAAATTGAAAGAGCCATGGCTCTTACTTTATACTAATGGTTTTATCTTGTTCCACTTGAGTTCTTCTGGTTCTGCAGATTTAATCTTTCAAGGTAATTCACTCTAATGCTAAACTGAACTCAAGTGTGAGGAAGAATCATGGCAATGTTAACCAAGGATCAGGGAGTCCTTAAACACTCTTACTATTTCGTTTATGCAATTCTTGTGTTTGTTTTATTTCTGTTTAATTATTTGTGGAAATGTTTTAAATGAGGTGTTTTTAGATTATGAGTTTTAATTTAATTTAGTTTAATATATATATATATAAAAAAAAAAGAGAACTTTTCAACGTGTCCGGAAACGCGTCCGCAGAGAGACACGCGGACACGTTATAAAGCCCACATGTCCGCTTCACGGACACTTACACGGACATACATATTTCGAAATTTTCTCTACTTTCACTGATGTCCGCAAACACGGACATCCACACGGACGCAATTGTTTCGATTTTTAGTCTTGTCCGTTAAGGCGTCCGCAATCAGGACAGTAAGCAGCCCAGTCACGTCCGCAAAACGGACTCAAACACGGACGTGGCTAAAAACCCAACTTATTTTCTTTCTTCCTTCTCTGTTCTTCCTTCTTCTTCTCTTCTCTATCTCCTCCTTCGACCTTGAACCAGAGAGAACGCCGGCAAAACCCACACCCCTCCTCCCCACACAACCGCCGCCTCTCCGCCGCAGCCCCGTCGACGAAGCAGAACCACCGCCACCGCACCCGCTCACCATCTCCATTCCATTTCCCCATTTACGCATCGCTCCATCCATTTCCGTTTTTCAGCTCCACGAATCAACACCACCACCAGGAGCAACACCCACCGGCGCACCAGAAATCCGCACCACCCCGGTCAACCAACACCAACCCACAGCCTCCATTGTCGTCCTCCTCAGAAATCCCGCAGCCAACTCAGGTTTTCTCCATCAAAATTGCAAATCTGTTTCGAAATTAGAGGAAATCGATGGATTAGATGATAGTTTGCGTTGATTATGTTGGTAATTAGATGCTTGAAGAGTGAAAGCGTGAGAAAATTGCTAAATCTGTTAAAAATTTGGTGATTTGGGCGAATTTAGTTCGTCGCGAAATTTTTTTAGGGTTCTTGACCTGTCCGGACTTGCGTCCGCGCCAGCCCACCCGGACACAGGTCCGGACGTGTTGAAATTTTGCAAGAATTTTGAAAATTGTTTCTGGCCTTGCATCTTAATGTGTGATGTTATTTAAACTTAGTATTACGACTGTTAAGTACTTAAGTTTATTTATTTATACCACGATCTTCACCACTACGCCTTCACCCTCATCACGATACTTCTACGCTCTTGCTCTACTGAATAATATTCACGCTTCTTCTTCCTTGAGTCCTGGCAATTCACATTCTCCATTCTACTACTGCTAGATCATCAGGGCCGGCTTTAGGCATGTGCAGGTGGAGCATCGGCACAGGGCCCCCACTTATTGGGGGCCCCATTTTATAAGAGTCTTGTTATTTTTTTATATTATTACTTAGTTATTAGTTTATATTAAATGTTATATGTAAAAAATTATTAAAAAAATATGATATTTTATTAGTGAACTTTATTACTGTATATAACATAATTATATAGAACAATAAGTCTAAATCAACTAAGTAATACATACTGGTACATATTAGATCGAATAATAGATTTCCAGATGTTGGTCCAACACATTTCATGAATCAAATGTGACCAATTAACCAACCAACAAAACACTTGTTACAAATAACATCTCGTTGTAAAAAAATCAGGCATAAATATTATTTTATGTAAAGTTAAATATAAAAATTTAATACCATATTTTTTAAAAAATGACACATTAGAATATAATTTGGTAAAATAACTCTTAAAATCTACTATTTAACAAGTGCTTTTATCTTTAAAACATGTATACAAATGAATAAGTAATTTTAATTTTAAAAAACATCACACAATTAAATATTTATTATTTTAGTTTTTTAATTTAGAATTGTACTATTTTAAAAAATGATATTTTATTAGATAATTAATAAATCTTATATAAATATATTAATTTTTTATAAATAATTTTATATTTATTATAATCATGTATTTGAATCGGGACAGGGCCCCCTAATTGATTGAGACGACCCTGTAGATCGTTTCCCTGGTGCCAATTAGGAGCTTCGCTGGGTAAAGTTTTTCTACTTAGTAATTTAAGAATTTATTCAATAATGGTTAGTAGTGCCTGATTGTTGATTATATTATTTAGACTCCAGTTACGCCGACGAGTGCTTCTACTAATACTGGGGAGATAAATTCCTGAGGGGATTGTGTATCCAGGTAAACTTTTATTTTTTTTTTGATAATTTGGGCATATAGCCGAAATTTATTATTTGAATAGAACTAGTGGATGGGTTGCGATTGGGCCTCATTAAAACCTCCTTAAGCAAAACCCAATGGGAAAAAGCCTAAGGAGGAAAAAGAGTGCCCGTCACATCCATTACAAACTTAGGAGCCCAACTAATCACTTACACCTTCACATCAACTACCAAGAAGGTATATATGTCACGACAAGCTCAACCATCACATACGCCCCCCCGGAATATAACAAAGAAAATCCACTCAACAACAGACACTACCACCCTACTAGGATACATGAAGGAATCTGCCGAGAAGCTCGCGCTCCATATCTTCCTATCATCACACAATGCACCAGTAAAAACTACATGTCCTCCATGGTGTAGACACCAAAAATTCTCACCATGAAGCAAATTCCAAGACAATGAATAAAATAAGGGGGGTCGTCGCCTTTCTTTTTTCAAAACATATCAACATGCGTGCCAAAATGAAACCATCGTTTTACGACAAAATTTCAAACCAATTTTCAAGCATTTTAGAAAAACCCAATTGTACAGAAATTTTCAAACAATTATTTGTTTTAGACTTACCCTTTTATTTTATTTAGTTATTCTCAGTTTTATTTCCTTAGTTGTGGGCATTTCATTTACTTTATTTTACTTTTATTTTTCATTTTTCATGTTGTTACTTTGTAAAAAAAAAAGCATCTCATTTTTATCGATTAAACCCCTTTTGTCTTACTCTACATATATATTTTAAACATTATCGTTTATTACTCAGTCTAGTTAGTTTTAATTTCGTTCCCTCAGTTTTCTATGAAGTTGTATTTTAGTGATTCTTTTCCTTCTCATTCTTTTTGTCTTGGCCCAATCTTCAATCAAAGCAGACCAAGAAACCCAAACCCATATTGAAAACCCAGTCCATCTTCTAAACCCTAGCCTCACTTCAGCTTGACAAAAAAACCCTAGTGATTCTTTACTGAGCGGTCGTCTCCTTCTCCCATCCTCAGCTCTCGAGTTTTCTTCTTCTAAAAACAAAAGACTCAACAACAGAATGAAGAGCGGGGGCATTTTCTGGTCTTCTTCCTCGTCGACTCCAATGGAAAAGTTCTTCTTCAACCAGGAGCAACATCCCGTCTTCACTCTCGATCATCCCTATATCCATCTTCTTTCTTACCTTCGCCAACACCCGCCTCCCTCATCTCTTGGATTTCCCCCATCTCCATCGCCTTCTACACAAACAATAAAAAAAACCCTAACAACAGCCGTCTGATCCTTCCTCTCTACTCTGGCTCTATTCCTTTCTTCTCCCATCTCCTCGTCTTTCTCCCGATCCCATCTCCGAAAACTAAAAAAAAAGTAACCACCGTCTCTCTCTACTCGCTGTGGAGCATCAGTAATCCCCTGCGGAAACTTCGATCGCCATATCTTCGTCGACCCAGACCTGGCCGTGGTCTTCTACCTTACGGTTGATTTCGATTTTTGTAACCAAGGAATGGATTACCTCGTCGTCACTGAATTTCATTTTAGCTAACTACTGATTTATGAATGTTTATTTTGGATGACTTGATTCAACATTGAGCTCATATCTATTTGATTGGTGCTGTGTAATTGTCCAATTGTCGAGCTCGACTCGATGAACCTGTTCGCAGGCTTGGTGAGCTCAATCGAGTAGATCTTCGTCTTTTAGGCGTTTTACTAGCGATTTAAGCCTCTTGTGGTTAATTTATTCCAGTGCATATTAATCTCATGGACACCCTTATTTTCCAGTGTTAAATGCGATCTAAATCTGTGCTCTGGTCTGTTGGAGTCTCTTATGCTTTCTCTTTGGTTTACGCCTACTGAAGAATCATGTGTTCGTCTGATTTATTCTCTAATATGGGTTGTTGGCGGTGTGAATCAGGTGGCTCCATGGTCATATGCCACTGATTGGTGTTTGATATCTGGTCGTTTGAACTTGTGTTGCAACTTGGATCGTTAATGCTCGCTCATAATGGGGGTTTTATGAGATAATCATGTCCATTTCACTAGTCCTCAATTGTTCTGTATTATTTTTGGCCAGATTTGAGTTTAATATCCTGATTTTAACTCGTCTCGCTACTTACACGCTCTTGTTTGATGCCTTGACTGAGGTACACTCAAGTTCAACTGAAACTTGGTTTGGACTTGCCTGACTGGAGTCGACTTTGGGCTTGGCAATTTCACCATACGGTTGCGCCTTGGGCATGGCACGTCCTCATTGCCTTTGATGTTTATTACCCCTTGCATATTATATCTGGTGGGAAGTCCCATTCGGCAGCCTTTGCCTGATCTGCTAGCTAATGCCTGCGATTCACTATCTGATGAATTTGACGGCCCTTTTAACAGGCCGAGTGTATTTGTTTGGGCTGATTGATTTTTTTGGGTTGACTGTTGAATATGAGTGTTCACTTTTACTATTGGTTCTGGATATTTGCAATTAAAATATTGAATTGGGTCCCCTCCTTTTTCCGGCCTTTGGGAATTGAGGCCCACGTTTATCCATTCCAGTATGTCTTGATCTATCTCGCAGCCTGACGATTACTGATTATAAGGCTTGTGGGCTTTTAACAACCTGTAATTGGTTGACTGATCGTGGCCATTAATGAAACAATTCTGCTTTGGATTTTGATTTTATACTCTTGTCTACTTCACCATTCGTAAGATTTTGATGTATCCCTCTCATTCGGTTTCATGTCCTACCCGAGGTACATCACTTGGAGACGTGGACCGAGCTTTGCTCATAGGTTGGGCTTGCTGATTGTTGGATCCCGTATGTGCTCATAATGGGTTTGGAAATTTAATCTTTTGGCCTTTCTTTACAAAATTCAATTGCACTTGACATTTAATTGCCCCTTGCGCATTGATATGGGGTTTGGAGATTAATTTAAAAACTAGCAAATATTTGTCCTTTGCGCTTTAGATAAGAACATTAATTGAGTGATAGTTGCCCGAATACTATGATCGTTAAGATAAATCACTTGTTGACTGGTTGGTTCTTATTAATTGTTCATCTCAGAGGGAAATGATATAATCCCTTTTAGGTATGATCCCACATGACTCAGAATCCCACCCCTTTGATACTACACTTTGGTTGGAGTCATAATCTAAGATGACAAATTAATTTGAGTAGCAACCCCAATGCTTGATTTATCTTACAATTCCTAGCATTCGTTGGCAGCTTGAAACTCTTTTCTATGTTCTCAGTTAAGGTGTGAGAGATGATTAAATTGCCCCCTTTCCTCCCATTGAGAGGGGCCGTATGATCCCATTGCACACACCCCAATCCCCTTACATTTCATTACTAATTAATCTCTTGTCTCTTTGTCTGTGTTCTATGGCATGTACATATTGCTTGAGGAACGAGGAACTGCTGGATTAAGGAGCTGGACCTTAGCTAGGACTACCGGGGGCTCCACTTCAAACACGTGTATCGGTTGGTGCACTTCTTGCTGATCTTATCAGCTCAAGCGAGGCGGCGTCGATGCGACCCCCCATAGCATCTTTTTATCTAAAAAATTTATTTGTATTTGTATCAATTTGTAATTCTTTTGTTGTTTTTACTTTCAGTTGCAATCTTATGATTTATTCATTATTGTGATTTCATCCCATGACCTTTGCATTATTCTCTTGCTTTCAACCTTTGATTGACTATTGAAAGATAGTAAATAGGATAAGACTAACCATTGGTTAGCAACCCATACAGTAGGACTCATCTTGTTAGTTTTTGAGAGTTTTAGATTTGAATAATTCTGATTCGCTACCTAGATAGCTTTGATGATTAGTTCTTGTATATACATTTCTCGTATTACTTCTGAAATTCATTTCGTACGTACATAACTTGAGCTCTTAAAATCCATGTCCGCATGTATATTTGTTTATATAGCCTGGGAATTCATCTCTACATATCATTTGTTCATCATTCCTTGCCTATGATTTTGTAAATGTATGGATTGATCCTGTTTGGGCCCACGTAACTCTTGGCCCAAATCTAATTTTGTTCAGGCTCAGTCCATAACCAGCCAAACGGGCTGGAGCAAGTGGCCCTAGAAAGCCCATTAGGTTGCCCGATTGAGAAAAGTCTTAGGTTTGGGTATCCTCCATGAATACGGGTCCTAGACACGGTCCATGTGAGGAACACCCGTTCCCCTTAAAATTTTCTAAATCATCCTCTAAAGTCAGAATAAAATTCACAATCAATCAATCATCCAATTCCAAATCAATTTAAAAATCCAATGAGTCAAATTCCCCTTCAAATCAATCTCTCTCATACTCTCTCAGCAAACACCCTTCAAATCAATCTCTCTCACACTCTATCACAAACACCCTTCAAATCAATCTCTCTCACAAACACCCTTTCAAATCAATCTCTCTCACGCTCTCCCAGCAAACACCCTTCAAATCAATCTCTCTCACGCTCTCTCAGCAAACACCCTTCAAATCAATCTCTCTCACGCTCTCTCAGCAAACACCCTTCAAATCAAACTCTCTCATACTCTCTCATCATACACATTTCAAATCAAACTCTCTCATACCCTCTCATCAAACACACTCCAAAATCAATTCCTCTCACACTCACTCATTATACACTCTTCAAAATCAATCCTCTCATACTCCAAAGCCAGATATTCTTCACGAATTCTTCGAAATCAAAGCTTTTCACACGTCAACATTAAACACTCTTCATACACTCATTAGACACACTACAACCTCACAAAGCATTTGAAATGCTTTCAAAAGTTCCCAGATCAAACTTCAAACTCCTTCCAAACTCCAATTGTCTCATAGATTCAAATCATCTTCCAACTTCAATTTCAAAGGCCCAATCAAACCCAAGTCTAAGCCCCAAATCCAGCTCATTCATAAAGCCCAACTTAACCCAATTTCAAGGGCCCAATCCGGTCCACATTTCAGGGCCCAAATACCCGACCCACATTTCAAGGCCCAAACCTGGTCCTTGATAAGTGCGAAATATATAGACTTTTAAGGGTTTAATTACCTTATAATTTGCAGTATTTTAAGTAATATTTCTCACTTATCTTATGATTTTCCTAGATTTATGTTTTGATATGAATTGATATATTTCATGTGTTAAATGTAGGAAAAAGTGTTGGAATCAAATAGTTTATTTTACAAGCTTTCCAACGCAACAAACGGCGAGTAAAACGGACTTATAACGAAGAATCTGGAGCCGGTTGAAGATTGCAAGAAAATAGAAAACAGATTCGTCCACGACTGTGTCCGCATGAGGACGTCAGCTGCGTCCGCATGAAGAGGCGCGGACGGAGGCGCGGACGACAGAGGAGTCCGCGTGAGCTTGGGGCGGACAGGGGCACGGACACATGAACCATCGCGAGAATATGATACGTCCGCGTGAGCTTGGGGCGGACGCAGGGGATGTCCTCATGCGGACGTGACTGAATTCGACGCTAACGATTTTTCTTCTTCCTTCTTCCTTTGCGGCGCCGCAGTCGAACTACTCCTTCATTAATACCAGACGGCGCCTACCTTAATTCACTCACGCGTGACGCCGGCTCTGTCTGCAATCAATTGTTGCTGCGAATTAAATCTCTGACTGCAATTTTCACGGATCTGCTCACCAACTCCACCGCCATCTTGATTCACCAACTGCACCGTCCCTGATTTCTCCGTTGTCTGCTTCTCATTTCCTCAGCCTATATAAACCCGCACTCTGGTTGCTAAAAAATCATCGATCGACCTAATCATCTGCCATAGTCCCTCTCCCACGATCGTGCTCCATTCACTTCATTCCCTCTATCATAAATCATCACCCATCCACTCCATTAAATTCCCACGTAAACACATACATCCCACTTTTCATTTTATTTTCCTGTTACACACCAGCTTTACAGGAATAAAGTTAGCAGTCAGGGCAACGCAAGACGAAGTTGAAGCAAGGAACCGGAGTGAACTTCTAAACTGGAGTTACCTCTTACCCTTACTTTAATTTATTTAATGCATTCCTTCTCTATTATCGTTGTTTTTGTAACGATGAGCGAGTAAGTATTTTAGCTTCCCGAGTTGGGAAGTGAACCTATTTCTTGAATTCTGCTATGTGATTTTTCAGATAAATTTTGTTAACTGCAACAGTTCAATTCCTGTCCTTCAAATGTTTTAATTATTTGGCCAGTAATTAGAACAACCCTTGTAGTTATCTTATTAAAATGCGAGAGCTGAGATAGATAACGAGATGAAGGAAGTTGAACCTAATTAACAGCTAGAAGCGTGATCCCGCCTATAGGTTAATTAGACTCCAATAGAAACTGCTCTTTATGCAATTAATTGTGTCCGGTCTAGAGCATTAGTCTGCTGCTAGATCTAACAATTGGTTAGGATTCATTATACTTAGTCGTTAATGAATTAATTAAAGTTTCTGAGTTATTGCAGTAAGATTGAAGGAAGAATTTAGTAACATATATAAAAGGAATAGGTAAGCAAACAACCCGGGGTGCGCTTTTCTATTTATCACATTCACCACTCTTTAAATCCCTCTTTGTTTATTTACCTTTTAAATTGTTCTATTTCTTCTTGCAGTTTAGTTTCTTTTTAATCAATCATTCAAAACCGAAAAAGTGATATTTCTTGTTTTCTTTAAGTTTAACTTAATTTCCCAGTTAATCAAATATTTTTCAATTAATTATACGAGGTCCCTGAGATCGACAACCCCATTTAATCACTATACCCGCAAAACGATAGGTACACTGCCTATGTGGTAGAAGTAGTCACATATTTCTCCATCAAGTTTAAGGCCCAAATCCGACCCATTACCTCAATGCAATCCTGATTTAGTTTCAAATCCACTTCAATTCCAATTCAATTTCAATTCCGAATCAAATTCAATCTAATCCCAATCCAAAATCAATTCATTTTCAATCTAATTCAATTCAAAGTTCTTTTCATTCCCAATTTAATTCAACTTCATTTCAATCCCAAATAATTCCAAACATCATGAATCTCAAACTCCTTGAAACTCCAAACTCCTTGAAGTCAAGCACCTCAAATCGCTAAAAGTCTCAACAGCTCAACAGACTCGAATGTCTCAGCAGCTCAACAGACTCGAACGTCTCAGCAGCTCAACAGACTCGAACGTCTCAGCAGCTCCACAGACTCAAGCGTCTCAGCAGCTCAACAGACTCGAACGTCTCAGCAGCTCCACAGACTCGAACGTCTCAGCAGCTCCACAAACTCGAACGTCTCAGCAGCGCAATAGACTCGAAGGTCTCTACAGCTCAACGGATTTGAAAGTCTTAACAATTCAATAGACTCATCAAATTCAAACACCTCAAAAACCCTTAGCTCCTCAAAAAGCCGAACCCCTTAAAATTTGGTAATCCTTTCAAGCCCCAAATGTCTTACAGACCCGAGCGTCTCACAGACGTTATCATTTTAGGATTTCGAAAATCTCACAGAGTCGAGCACCTCAAACTCCAAAACAAACTCGATAATCCATCAAGCCCCACGAAGTGGCCGCAAAACCCCATTGACCCCTCAAAGACCCAAAAGGTCAAAATCCCAATTCCTTCAAAAACCCCCAAAACTCCCAAATCCCCAAAGGCAGTGAACTACGTAAGGTCTGATCTCAACAGGGAGTTGAGTACGTAGGCAACCCACACAGGGTGCGACCCCACATCAATCAAAATACCCTTTTGCACTCAGCTATCTCCCCTCCAAACAACCACTTCTAACCCTCGATCGCCTCAAAAAGCCCAGCCATCCTAAAGGTCCCTGAACTACGTATGGTCTGATCTCAACAAGGAGTTGAGTACGTAGGAAGCCCATCTAGGGTGCGACCCCATTCCAAACAAAAAACCCTTTTCCCCCTCTGAGGTGGCTCTCATATCTCTCAAAACACTCGAACCTTCTTCGGCTCCCACAAACTTTAAACCATCAGACTTCAAGTCTTGTCTATTCACTCAACCTCCGACCCTTTCCAAATCTTCATTCTATACTCATCCGAATTCATCAATTCTTCTCGGCGCTAGCTTGACAGAAAAGCTCGCCCCATCCACTTGTTTTCTCTTCTCTTGTCCTAATCCTATCCTTGGCTTTTAATTGAATCTCTCTAAAAAGGTTTTGAAAGAAGGCAATCCCGACAATTGGAAACCGAGGTTTCCTCGGGCACCAATCCAAAGTCGTGGTCGTTGCCACTTCTAAGGGGTGTAACCCAGTGCAAACCTACATAGAATCTCCGGCGTGATCAGATAAATCCTATCCATAGGCAATAAATCATCAGAGTCAATTAACGGTTCTTAGAACCCTTCTCCTCCCTTCCTAGTTCCTTAGGTCAAACTAGGTGGCGACTCTAGTCAATTCCGCCTTATAGAGGCATAAGTCCACGTGGGGCCCATCGAGAGCGGGTGTAGTGTTCACTTACACTCCCCTTATGCTTTCTGGGAAAGACAGACGATTTAGTATGTATTTGAGGGTTACCAGAATAACGGGTTTTCACCCTTCACAGAATGACATATTTCTAGGATCTCGACTTTTCAGTCAGACCGCATTTAGATAGACCCCCCTCATACCGAAAAATCACCCTCCACAGAATGACGACTCCGCTGGGGAAAACTTGAGTAAGTTTTTCTCAAACTAAAGGAAGACTGAACTCCATTCAAAATTGTCGGGACTTCCCCACTTCTTTCAAAACCTGCAAGAGATTCATCCCAAAGCCACAAGATTACTCTACTCCACACTTAGAGTGTGTTTGGTGAGGATAGTTAAGATGAGGGCTTAGAGTTTATGCTTGGCTTGCTTACCATTCGTGTTTTGTTTACTGTACATAATTGTGTGATTATCCTAGACTAACCTGCAGGAACTCCAGGTAGGTGGGCCCATTAGGGGTCCAACCTCTTCTCTCTCTTAGCTTGTGCATTTATTACTGCTATTTCTCTTTGCTATTGAACTGTTAGGAATAGTCCTGATGGGGGGGTGCATTGGGTAGTTTAGGACATGCATTCCTCTGTGTCACCCGTTTTGTCCACATGTCAAGAGATCCCAACTGATCCACGGTTGATTCTCCTTGATTTGGGTCCTTCCTAGAAGGAGTAAACCCACAAGGCGGTACGGTCCAAGACCCACGCCTTGAAGACTCATGATCCAAAGATACTTTCCCTCCTCGAGTCCAAGCCAGCATATAGCGACCTTTGAGCCTTCAGTGTCCAGCTGCCTGGTCTAGTGTCTAGGACGGGTTTTATGGGTAGTCACCCCCTTGTATGCCGCCTGTCTGACCACCCTCTGCCTTACCCTGAAGATTGCATGGGCTCAGTTCTCCATGATTCCTCTGCACCACGGGTGTCTTTAAAGCCCAATGTCGCGCTACAAATTCATAGCGGATCCCGTATTTACGGATACCCATACATGACATAGCGTAGTCAGCGAATAATTTGGACTTTAGACACACCTTATCGTGCAGACGAGGGGAGACCCGTTCCCATGCAGTACTTCCCCAAGTTTTCCAAAACTGAGTATGTTGTGATAATCACCGGCCGTGGTTCGTGTAACTGTATCACTTCGGGTATCCTGACCTTTCGAACTTAAGCACTTCAGACTTTCTTGATGACGTGCCCGACAAGGCATAACAGAGATAAATCCCGAGAGATGAACAGTGAAGGAACGACGGTTCCCCCGGTGGTATGGAAGCATTGATTGACCTGGAAGGTGATTATCCCAATCATTCACACTCAGCTTCACATAAAATCAGCCACGATTTTTATTTTGTGCTTACATCTGTGTGATCACGTTTCAAAAATGAGCAAAAATTTGAAAATGAATCAGTTTGAACACTCTAATGAAATATCTTCAAAATCGTCCATTGCGAATGATTTCAAAAAAAATAATGATTTTCAAAATTATTATTTCCAAAACAGTTTTCAAAAACGGTTTCAATCAAAGTCTTGCAGAAAACAAACTTTGTTAAACGGTTTGCAAAGAATAGATTTCAAAAATCTACTACTTACAAATGAAAAACGTTTTCCACAAATGTAGTCTCAAAAACTATTTTCACAAACAAATTTCAAGAAAACCTACTTTACACAAATGAATTTCGGAACAACATTTCATGGATTTTATTTCAAAATAGTTTTCGAAAACAGTTTTCAAAATTGATTTTCACAAATGTATTTCAAAATAAATGATTTAGTCCCCACGTTGTGACCCGCTATTTTTGAAGTTCAACCCACCTTCAAAAGCAGCGGTTATTACCGTGGAGCGTACTACTCATTTCGTGTTTTCACAAAAGTGATGGATTTTCACAATGATTTTGTGTTCGATCATTCACCTTTCCTTTCTCAAAAAACGCCCCTCATTTTCCTCGTCGGAGCAAGTGAAGCGCATGAAGATCAACAACAGCAGTCTGAACCAAAAATCAGAGCTGCACCAACCCAAATCGAGATACATGAAGACTAATAACAACTGTTTGAGTCTAAACTGTTGAAAGTCAAAAGAACACCAACCAGTTCTATTTAATCGCAGTACGGCTTCGCTGCAACAACCTAAACTCGAGCGAGCAACCAGTCAAACGCCTACAGACGAGCGAACGGCCAATCAGGAGCCCGAAGACGAATGAGCAGTCAGTCAGAAGCTCAAAGACGAAGCAAAAGAATTCGGGTGAAGATTTTAAGCTCAAACTCCCCCATTTAATGACTTTTAGAATTGATGTATAGGTTTTCCCCTAGCATTCTTTTCTCTCTTATCCATTTCTGGATAGATTACATGTATAGGTTTACACATTCCCTTTGAATTTATTTAGATCAGTGTGTATAGGGTTCCCCACTCCCTATTTTATTTGCGAATGATCGAGCATCAAAATTTCTATTGAGAAAATCCACCACTTTGAAAACACGCATTTTCAAAATTGTTTTTCTAAAACTTGGTTTCTTTTGGCATGCACGAATAAAGAGAAGAATGAATAAGGAACGACTCCTCACAGTTATATATCATTCATCAACTTTGCTTTATGGGGCGAGAATTCACGGTATCTACAGGAGGTATCCCCTAAATAAACAACACCAACAAATGCAACCGAGCACAAAGCAAAACACATGCATCGCATTCCACACAAAAAAGAGTCACTTGCACTTCCAGCCATTTCAATTCCATCAATCATTCACGAGTCGTGTCCATCTCAAAATTGCATAACCATGTGTTTCATTGTCACCACACCACACACACTTTCATCCCAATATCTCGACCGCCAGAGCCCGATCTCAGAGGATAGAAAAGAAAACTGAGTTCAAACCTCTCCCACTCAGAATCACCATGCGCGCCAGTGACTAAAAGGGAAAGAGCGTGTCATACCATGGGACCACCATGCGGGAGTTGTCACTCCCTAAAAATCCAAAATCCAAAATCCAAAAACCAATCACCAACCCGGCCTCACTTGAGAGTCTCTACCCTGACAGTGACCCCAGCAGCTAGACCAGCTTCAGAGTTTATAATTGAGGGATGAGCTTCATAGACCATCAACTGGAACCGACTCAAGCGAGACTAGGTGTAGCCTTACCACGCATGCATTGCATCCAAAACGAAAAACAAAAAAAACATTCAATCAAAATCCAAAGTCAACCATCTTCATTCATCACTTTCATCATTTCACGCATCTTATACATAGTAATTCCATATTACCACAATACATCGCAAGGTAGATAATCGCATTTGCATACTCCCATATCGAAATGACATCTTCGGGAAAATCGTGAGAGATTGATTGAACAGAGTGCGTGAACCACTTAACCCTCGACCCATTAGTGAACACAAGGGTCCAATCAGAATCAGCACCACAAATCAAGCGAGTGGTGTGCGAAAATCGGTATTTTCCCTTGAATTTCAAGTGAACGTTTTGGACATTCCATTGAGCGACGAGGGAAGGTAGAGAGAGTCAATCGAGGTAAAACCACGAGCGCCATGTGCATTCCTTCAGCACATGGAGAGGCACAATTCAGAGTGAGATCAATGTCGATAAACAAGATACGAACTGTAATTCATGCAAAGATCCGAGAATAGTAAGAAAACAATCATCGACTAATGAGAATGACGAGGCACATAGGAACAAAAATCTCCACAAAACCAAAAAACTTTTACTACTGAAATACCCCAAGCCTAAGTATGCTAAGTAAACATCAAATTATGATGTATTAAGGCTAGAATATGCCTTAGAAAGATTGGCAGACAATTTAAACCAAGGAAAACACAAGAAAATGCCTTAAGGGCAATTAGGGCAAAAATGTGCTCTAAGCTTGGGAGACTTGGGTGAGTACCCAATATCATGATAAACCTTATTAATATTCTAATGGTCATTTTAAATCAATTATCAAAGAAAACCAAGCTTGAAAACAAGTAAAACACAAAATGTGCTTTAAGAAGTCTTAAAGCATATTTTTGAGAATTGTCTTAGAATTGAGTTTGAGTGGCTAAATGTCCTCATACTCTTTTAATCAACTGTGTACTAATCAGTATCACATTAGAAAGCCTAAATCAATGGGAAATAAAAAATTTCAGAAATATGTGCACTAATTAGTGAATAGTGCCAAATAGTGACTAGTTTAAGTTTTAATCAATATAAGCTAATTAGTTGGTCAACAAAGACCATGACTAGCCTTATTTAAGATAGGGGGCCGGTTTTCTAAGGGAGGATGAGTCACCATAAGTAGTCAAATAAGGAAGAAAAGAAGAGATAAGTAAAGGAGTACTATTGCTTTATTAAAGCAAATATCTTATATTAGCCACCTTTCTTCTTCTCTCTCTTCATTTCTCTTCTTCCAACGATTTCACCATCTTCTTCCTCCCTTCATTCACGTAGGAGCAGCACCCATGGCACCACCACCTTGCTTTGGCAACAACTTACTCATTTTAGCTCCAAATCAAAAACTAAACACATATTTCTCTTAGTTAGGCCAAGACCTATCTTTCTATCTTTTCAAATCCTTCAAAGCTCCATTTTGGTTCCAAGAGGAAACTCCATTGATGGAGGAAAATCAAGTTTGAAGAGCTCATTAGCTTCTCCATTCTCTTAAGGTAAAGAAAATGTAAGAAAAACCATGTTTCCATCATTTCTTTCTACATGGCCGAAAATTTCTACTCATGGGGCCTTGTTTTTATGCCTTGTTCTAGCTTGATTTATTCACCAAGGACTAGTGGAGGTCCTATTTCATTCAATGCCAAAGTCTATCTTGAGACTTCAAAGGTAATCATCCACTTTTATGCCTTAGAACACATTTCTAACCTAGGGTTTCATTCCTTGAGGTTAGTGTATTGTTTAGTACTCATGTGAGTCATTGAATTGGTTAGAACATTGGCAAAGGAAGTTTAAGTTTGGTGGACCGAGATCCATGCAAGAAGAAGGTCTAAAGGAGTAGGTTAAGATAACTTGAGAAACAAGGTAAATTGCTTACCTAATGGTGGTTAAGATTAAGGAATGAGTTTTATATGGGTACCAATGTAGCCTAGGGCTTACATTAGGTAATGGGTTGTATAACCTAGGAAAAAGAGTTTAAACGAGCTTGTGAACTTGTGACTAAGGAGCCAATGGGAACGAGTTAGTAATATAAGTTTAAGATGGATTTTAAGAGCATTATAATTACTATGAGATTGATGGGTGTATTTGCAGGTTGAAAGCTTTTATATGTGGGAAATTCAGTGTTTAAGTTTAAGTCATTTAAGGGCCTAAGAGCCATGCCATTTAAGAGCCTTAGTGCTATGCAATTTAAGATTATTGCAATATATTGAGTTGTTATGAACGAGTTGGTTTGGGTGATGAGATATGATGAGAAGAACTTGATGTGTGTGAGATGGTTGAATGAGGAAAAACAATGTGTGTGGGCATGATAAGATACTAGAGAAGCTATGGCAAAATTTGAGTAGAAAATAAGTGTTTAGGTGATGGTGGTGAACTAATATGACCTAGGATTTACTAGGAGTCATAAAAAGGAATTTGAGTGGAAATGAGTTAATTAAGAAGTTCTTGAGGATGAGAATGACCTAGAATGGTCTATGAGGAAATTAGAGGATTGGTGGGTGTATTAGACACACCGAAATCATGTGATGAGGAATGCTAAGGCTTGAGCAAAGATTTGAATGGAAAGGTGTATAATGCTTTAAGGTGATTTAGGTATGAACTAGAGAATAAAATAATGAGGAGTCTGGAAGCTTGTGTAAGTGTGATCATGCTAGTAGTGGACTAGTAAGGTTTAGTTGAATGGTAATGTGTGGACTTGGGTGATGGAAGTGAATATGGTAGGAGGATGTTGTAAGTCGTCAAGGAAAATGACTAGAAACGTATAAGAGGGTATGATTGTGAGAATGGTGAGTAAGTTGCATAAGAGAAGTGGAAATGTCTAAGGAGGGTGTTGCATGGTTAAGGTAAATGAAGAACAATGTCAAGGTATTAAGGTAATGGAAAGAAATGTATAAGCAAGCTTAAGAGTTTAAGAGTGATGAGTAGCAAGTGAAAAGAAGAGAAATTGTGCATGGACATGCAAGATAACCTTGGAAGGGTTAACAAGCAAAGATGGAGTGCAATGATGTTAAGGAGGAGTTATATGGGTTGAAAAGAAACACTTTGGATAGTAGAAGTTTTGGTAAGGTTACAAGTTGGTAATGTAAGGAATTATATGATAAGTGTTAGGAGTGTTTGTAAGAATTTAGTAAATGTTTAAGAAGATCTTTGTAACTTGTTTTAGGAGAGTTTGGTGGAAGTTCTAAGGTGAGTTTAAGTGCCTAAATGGTATTAGAACACATGGGGGAACTTGTGGAGAAGTTTGGAGTCAAATGGGAATTTAGAAATAAGGTTCTGGAGCCGACCGACCTTGGGACCGGACCTGCAAGGTCGGTCGAGCTCAGTTTACACTGCCAGAGAAAGTTTCTGGAACCGACCGAACTTGGGGACCGGACTTGCAAGTTCGGTCGGGCTTGTAATTTGTGAAGGAATTGAGTCTCTGGAATCGACCGAACATGGGACCGGACTTGGCAAGTTCGGTCGAGCTTAAATTTCCCACGGGGGAAACTCTCGGGAATGGACCGACCTTGGGACCGGACTTGCAAGGTCGGTCGGGGTAGAATTTTCAAGCGGTAATATGTTCTGGAATGGACCGACCTTAGGTAAGGTCGGTCGGAAGTTCGGTCGAGCCTAAAAATATATAAAAAAAATATTTGAATTCTAAGGATGGTAATAGGTAATAAGGTATACCTTTGGTAGAGTGGTAATGATTAGGACCCTAAGAACTTAAGGGATTAAGTTAAGTTAAGTATACACTTAAAAGTTTAAGGTTAAGTTGTAAGACTTAAGAGGTGATAGTGGGGATCGTTAAGTAAGTTAAGTAGGTTAAGTAAGTTGAATTAAGTTAAGTGATTAATAACCTAAAACTGAATGAATGTTTTAGGACTCGGAATTTGGACTCCGGAAGAGAGTAAGCAACCGAACGACCAACGGTGAACGGTACAGTTCTCTTGTGACCTGCTTGCTAACGAGGTGTCCCTCGGCTTGTGTGCTATTTGCTTCTGTGTGCTCACTAAACAAGATAAAGCATGCAACCGGAATATATTATATTTATTGTATTGTTGTGTGATGTTTGAAAACTAACACAACATACCGTGAGAACTTACTAACCAATGTTTAGTAAGGAATTGAGTGAGACTAAGGAACGCTCCCTAATATGGGACGATATGAACCGAAAGAGGTTAACCAACAAACATGGTCTTGAGATTACTACTAACTGGAACTTGAGTGAGGAAACCCGGTGTAACACCCCTACTCTAATCGGCTCCTAATCATCTTACTTAACATTATAATCGCAGCGGTAATCTCAACAATTGAACTACTGGTGTCACCGTTCTTACTCGCCCATACGAGTAATAACGTACTTACTGATATATTCTTAAATACGAAACAATTTCTCGCAGTGACAACAAGAGATAGATCTATCCTTCCCAAACCAATATAAAATACATTCGCAGTGAGCATTCTAAGTATCCCAATCCTATACACGTTTCTAAGTTCGTATCAAAATGCAACAGTGCATATTTAAACAACTGTAATTAAACGACCCAGCGCGTCCCTCTCTTTGCCGACACCGGAAGCTGCATACCTGCAAAAATGGTTGTTTGTGGTATGGAATCAGCCCCTGCTGAGTATGTTACTACATGACTGTCATGCCCTCTCGGACCCTCAGTTATTTGGTCGAGAGCATGCAATTCATTTTCATACAAGTATTTTAATGTTAAAACTGTAAAGCAACAATATATTTGCAGTAAACTCAAATAACTAACAAGCCCCCGGCTTCACACATCACATCGTAATAAACCACTGAAAGCGCTACAACGCTTATAGGAGTACAGAGACTCCATTCCAACAAACACTTAACAGTTCATAATTGAGTTCGGCGACTCACTCGACCAAACAATCCACCATAAACCACACATGAGTACAACGACTCGACACATCTAGTTCACAACACACAATATGAGCACAATAGCTCGTTCAAACAAATCCACCAACATACCACACATAACCACAAAGCACAACCAATGAACAACAAGGCGAAACAACGAGAATTATAAACGAGTATAAACCCTCATCTTTGGCATGCAAGCCCAAATAATGTTCGCCTAATGTACGAGTTGATATAGTCGTTCATAATTGTTCAGTCATGTCTAATGACAACGTCTCGTTAGAACGACGTGTCTCTAAGTTACCCATCTCTTATGGCGGGTCACCCACGGCAGTAGCCACTCCAGCGGTAGAGTCTCCGACCTACGAACAATCTGTAGTTCGTTGGAAATTACCTGATACTTACGGTTACCACACGGTATCCTAGTATCGTTAATGGATCACAGTTCACAGTAAGAGTCACATCCTCTTGATAAACTTATCTCTATACCATCGCATCGTTTTATTATTTTCCTTAACACAACAGACTAAGGTCGTTAGTCCAATCCTGAGTATGTCGACTCGGGATCCAGTGTTAGATACGAGAGCGGCGTTAAAAAGGCCAATGCTCCGTATATAAGTCTCAGATAGAATATATATCTTATTATTCTGATGCTACAACGTTTTACTTACGTTACTTATATTACACATATAAGATAGCATCATTGCCGCTAGTTCGTTTTATAATATGTTCATATATACGAACGGTACTGTTATCGTACGACAGTAATAATAAAGCAGCATTAATACACAACTCAAGCATATTAATTCACACAAACAGACATTCAATCTTATCACAGATTTTCACACAATGTCTGAACTGAGGAAATCCTCAGAGACAATCAAGCCACATAAATAACATACCGTTCACCCTGATTGTATTACGGTGGAGTATGATTCAGCTAGATCCGATGCTCCGTGTCGTCTCTAACAATCTATCAATATGCATCACACTATGCATCAGCATCTCATACTAACAACACACTACGGTACCCCGTACCATTACTAATCCATCCCGGTTTATTCCCCGTTACTAACTGATAACGTTTGTCGGGTTTTCGGTTTAACTCGGGATTTGGAACAACGTCATATTTCATGCGTGGTTACGTCGAGTATATTAATATACTTAACTTTAAACGTTTGTTACCACATGTAATTTAATACACATTTGTACATTGTATAGCTTGTCACTATATTGCATGTATAATCTTAATCATTTATCATACATCTCACCTTAGTATTTATTTTTCCTAAGGTTTGTTTTTCCACCACCCATTTTAATACATGGTTTTCTAACCAAAGTATATATTCATTCTTATATACATTTTTCTGGTACGTGTATATATATTTACCACAAGGTAATTCCATGAGTTATAAATTCTTGTATTATATGTTACATTTTTATCATCTTTTACTAGATGCCTTTTCCCTTTAGTTGTACTATATTGTACAACTTATATTAAGATTATTATCCTAATATTATGTAACATTTTATGTTGTATCTTAACAACTCCCAAGGTTTAATTAACAAATTCCTTGGTTTATGAATCCTATTTATTTATAGTTTGTCACATTACTTAATGTGATTATTCTTACTTTTATTAATTCCATCTAAACAAATAATTGTTATAACATTTATAACATTATAGACTTAGTCTAGGATTCATTTTCCAACCTCTAATATTTCGGTACAGCCCTTGAATTTATTTAAATTCCATTTTGACCACATAACATTATGTAATGTTATGCCATGTACTAATATCATATATTATGATATTTTTATTCCCTTTAATTTATAACATATAGTTTTTATGCAAAACTATTTATTATTGCCGCATGGGCACCTTATAAAAACCATATTCTTTTCATATACCATACTCTCCTTTATTTACAAATTCACCCCATTATTTATACCATGTTATATATCTCATAAAATATAACATTTTAACTTATAAAATGGTATAACCTATGGTTATATTTTTGTAAATTCCGAACAGACCCAATATTATTCTATAATTGTCATTTGGCCCAATTTATAACATATAGTTTGATAATAACATTAAAACCATATATTATACACATATCTCATTAAATACTCTTATATAATTCTAAAAATCACCAAATTTCACCAAAGGGTTATAATTACCCTTACTAACCCATATATAATCGGTTATTACCATTCCACCACATCTTTTATTTCAAAGTGTCATAATGACATAATAACTACTACCTCCGTCCCGTCATAAGTGTCTCATTTGCTTTTTGGCACGCTTTTCCACTTCAATATTAAATATATAAGATAAAATAATTTTTAAAAAATAATTTTTACAATATATAGTTTTTCACATAAAGATTCTATTATAAAAAAAAATTTATAAAAATATATTATCTTACATGTTAAATATTGAAGTCAAACGACAAGCTCAAATAGTAAAGGGGACAAAGTGAATGGGACGGAGGGAGTATATATTATACATATATAGTTCATTCTAATTCCAAAATCAACTCAATAAATTCCTAATAGCCCATGGGTGTTTATAATACCATTTTACACCCTTTATTTTCGGTAATAACATATTCACCACATATGTTATAAAATTGTTACAATTAAATTCATAACTTGTTATAAAACCTTAAATAAGTTATCTAACTTATTTAATTTGGTCAAAACCTACCATATGGTCAAGGTTGACCACCTTAATATTTCCTTGACCATTAATTTCTATACATTACGGTTTACACCCATAACTTTCATAAATTACCATTTAACCCCAAAACTTTATATAATCTTATAATTTTTATATAACTCCTTTAAATCTCCAATTTTCGGCTATATCCTTTTATAGCCCCCAAATTTTAATTTAATTACACTATAACCCCAATAATATGCGGTAATGCATATTTAGCACCTAAACTTAATTAAAAGCTTATAAATGCATAAATAAAATGGCCTAAAGTACATGGCCTTATTACAAACATTGGCTTATAAAATAAATTACACATAAATGTCCATAAAAGCCTTAAACTCTCGGCCCTTACACATATGTTTTCTTTATTTACCAACTTTCCACATAATGTCTTAGATTTGACAATTATGCTAATTAATTTGTTATAAAATTTACTAAACCATTCCTTAATCACCTAAGGTCAAAATAAGACCTTAAATACTTTGTTCACTCACGGCACAATTTATATAAATATGTATAAGCACATATTAATATACCAAGTGAAGGTTTAAGTGATTTATACCTTGTTTTTACCTAGTATATGCCTTGTTGGCCACGGCTGTATGGAGATCTATTTTCCACAGCTTAGTTTACATGTTTTCAAACAGAAATTAAGGCATGATTAGTCTCCAAGCAAGATCTAACCATAAGAAGTGTTTAATGTCAATTTTCAAGGTAAAATTTACCTTAGAACACCAAGGTATACAAGGTTAATCTTGGCCTGTATTTACAGTAGGCAAAGAGTGTTAAAAGAGCTACTAAAACCAAGCTTTAAACTGGTATAACTCAGATTAGAAGGTAGCTAATCTTTACCTTGTTTAAAATGCCTAAAATGGTGTTTTTGGCTTGGATCTGGTTATACTTCGAAGCTCTTGAAGTACCAACTGGATAAGTATGTTAAAATGAAGATTATAAGCTTAGAAACAAAGTTTCACAGCCGAATTTGAAGGGAATCAAAAGATATGTGCTTAGAGCACATTTTTATACCTTAAGAACAAGATTAGCTTTCTCCACCTTCTTCCCTTGTTAATGCCGAGATACACCCTCCATTTAACATCCATAACAACCTAAGAACATTGATGGAAGTGGTTGATGCTTTGCTCCATGGAAAGAGGAAGAAATTGTGAAGAAAATGAACATTTAAGAGCTTAATAAGCTTACCAATGTTGATTGCTGTTCTCCTCTGAGTTTGGCTGTGTTACCACGAAAATAGAGAAGCAAAGAGAGGTGGGGGCTGCTGGAATCGGCTGGGAAGCAAGGTGAGTGAAGAAGAATGATTGGAAAGGCTTAATTGAAATGAAAAAGTAATAAAAGTACTTTTACTATTGCAAATTTGGTATTAGGTAGCTAATTTGTCTAACAATGATTGTGAGCTGTCTCCTCTCCTCCTTTCCTGTCGAATTCCTTGGTCAATTGGGTCAATTAATTGACCATTGACCATACTTGGTCAATATTGACTCGAACGGGCCCCACTTTAGGGTTTTATTAATATTTTAATATTAAATTTGTAAAAATTCGTAAATTTCTGGAATTAAATTCCAAATATGATATAATATGATAAAATATCATATTTAAAGGTAATTATAACCTTTAAGCCAATTAAAACCCAATTTAGAAGGCAATCTCACAAAAACGTGCTTTAAGGTATTTTAGTGCACATTTTGTGTTGCAAGGTGCTTCTGAGCTTAGCTTTCTTTGATAATAGTTTTTTTGTGTTCCTTACTTCATTATAATACTTAGGAATCCACTTTGGATCCTATTTGAGGTCATACAATCTTTATGGTGTCTTAAAGCACATTTTTGGCTTTACCGATCTTAAGGCGTGTTTTGCCTTGTTGAGATCTTTTAGATTGTTCCCCAATAATATTTAGATGTTTATTAACCATCTTAGATCATTATTAGGTCATTTAATTAAGTTTTAAAGGTTAGGGGTATTTCACCCGGGACCGATCTCCGGTCATGCATGCTAAGGAAAGGGGGTCGGTATCTATAACAGATTCGACTTCCGCTTAAGGACTTGTCTTCGGACTTGTAGCCTAGGGCCGGTTGCCGGCTCAGCTACGCTGGACTCCCGTCCAGAGTAGGTGGCATTAAGATGGTGCGGTGGGATCACCTAAATCCCAGGTTCGAATTAAGTTGCAACCATTCCTTTTTAAAGGATGGTTTGTATTATTAAGATTAAGATTAAGGTAAGGTTAAGATAAGTTGCAACCATTCCTTTTTAAAGGATGGTTTGTATTATTAAGATTAAGATAAGCTACATCCACTCCTTATTAAAGGATGGTTGTTTCTAAGATTAAGATAAGACTAAGATTGAGGTGAGATAAGGATGGACTAAGATTAAGAGGGAACATTACTTAAGGAGTTAAATAACTAACTCTCTAATTAAGGGAACGCATTTAAGTCGTTCATTGTGTGTGAACTTTGATTGTTCATATTTGGATTGTTGTTTACAGCATTTACTATTATGTTGTGCATTTAATCAACCTCCATGCTATCGACAATTAGTCGTCGTAGCCACGTTAGCTTGGGGCCCATGAGGGGATCGTACCAGCATTCGTGCTGACCCCCTTTGGGGGCTGTTTTTACTACACAGATACATCAGGAAGCGGCCGTCGCGAGAGAAAGAAGGGGTACAAGTGTTACGGGTTAAGTGTGGCCTACGAGTTATGCATGTACACTCGTATGGCAATTTGAGTTAGTAAGATGTATAGGATGTGAGGGGGTTGTAAGGAGGATATGTAATTGGTTAAGGTTGTTGTACTAATGTTCGGTATATTCTGTAGTCAGACCGTGGCAAGGTCCTGGATTGTAAAGAATTCCGCTGTGACATGTTTATATATATACTGTTAAGTTGCGAGACCACATCTAGATTGAGTTGGGGTGTTACAACTGCCCTGTACATAATCCCTTAGTGAGCCCCGATGAGCCTTTCATGACAAATCTTTTTCTGTGAACTCCACAACATGCCAGCTCACATACATATACTTACCTACCTTTACAATGAGGATCTCGAAGGAGCCAGAGCCATGGTCTCTCCCCATCATCTTTCATGAAACAACAAGTGAATTGTTTGAAGAAATCAATGAGTCAATGCAACTCCAAAGCCAAACACCAGAAAAGAACACCGAGAATGTTCAAGAAGATCGACGAGTTAATGCAACTCCAAAGCTGAAAGCCAAGATACAAAGCAAAAGAACGCTTGAGAAAATCGATGAGCCAAATGCAATTTCGAAAACACAAATGAGGAGAAAGTCCAAACCATACGCCAGAAGAGGCAAGAAGGAGAAAACCGAATTCGAAGGACCAATGATGTCTCGTAGAAATCAATAAAGGTTATCAAAACCAGTCTAATCATTCCACCCATGGCAAAGGTGAAACATATCCTCTGTTGCACAAAAGCTCCACAATTCCCAAACAAATCCTCCAGTCCCATGTGACATACATCATACCCCTCAGCCACGTTATAACCCAATAAAAGACCTCTGACTCGTTAGTTGATAAGCGTTGACTGAAAGTATCGGATCTGAAACATGAATCATAAGCTTCATACTTGTTATCAACATGTCCCGTCATACCACAGGGACCATGAGCGAATGAGTGAGACCTTAGTGCACAAGGTCTTCCGAGGGCGAGCAACTCTTTGATTCAAGCACCAAATCATAAACAGCCTACCCCATTGCAGGTGAGGAATTTGTAAGGATCAGAAAGTCCAAAACCTCAAAAAAGCAATTCTCAGGAAAATACTGCTCCGAGCGTCAAGAGTATCATCACACCATTAGCACACACAACCATACTCACGAAAGATTGACCCACATCCCTCCGTGAGAGGAAAGTGATTCACGCATGCCAGTTAAACAATCACTCAAGATCGAACCGAAGATGTCTTATATTCGTAAACCCCATATTAATAGAGATAGGGCCATACCTTCTCTCCAGAAATCGCATATGCATTTTGCATCGTATACAACATTTAATATTTGCATGCATCAGTTCATCATCAACATCCAACTTGTAAATACTCTACCGAGTCTCACTGAAAGTCGACTTCAATTGTAGTCTTTGAAGCACAACTTCCGATCCAAAGAAGTCAAAGCTGGAGCCATCCCAGACTGTCATCGAGCTATATCTAAGCCTTTTCCGAGCTATCACGGGCTATCACCGAGCTACATCAAACCATTCTAGAGCTATCCGGAGCCACGCACAGGCCATCATGGAGTCATCCAGTGTCATACTCGTGTCTCATCGACACCACTCCTAAAACCAAGCTGGAGCCATGCGGGAGCCATCCTCAAAACACTAAGACCATCCCTAGAGCTACACAGGGGCCATCCCAACAGTTTGAATCCATGTCAGAGCCATTTTGTCACTAAGGCCTTGCCTACAGAGTTTTGAACTACGTATGGTCTGATCTCAATACGAAATTGAGTACGTAGGCAGCCCGCCCAGGGTGCGACCACTTCACAGGCGAAAGTTCCCCTTTCTTCCTCGCCATCACCAATGGAGCCATCTCATAGCCCTTCCCCGAGCCATCCCGAGCTACCCTGGAGCCATCATGAGGAAATCCCGAAGTCATAACTGGACCGAAGCCATCCATCCATGACCAAAAAGTTATCAACCACATCAAAATGCATCAACCACAACACAATCCACCAATCACATCAACCCACCATTCGACTCAAAATCCAAAACAAATTGAAACCCACCAACCATCCCAGAGTCGTTGCTCACAAGGGAGTCACATATCAAACCGGAGCCATCTGACCGCACTGGAGCCATCCAATCACATCGGAGCCATCTGATCATACCAAGGTCATCCGGTCATATCAAAGCCATCAGGTTCCAAAGCCACTCGTTCAAAAAAAAACCCATCCATTCAAAGACCAATCACAAAATCACAAAAACCAAAAACTCAGGAGCCATACCGGACCCATCTCGAAACTCTGGAGCCAAGAGTCCTACCAAATCCCGAAACTATAGTGCACATCGGGCGAGACTATCAAAAACAAAATCAAAACATGAGTCCCACACTGACAAATTCAAGGGACACATCATCAGACAATATTCGACTATCACAATCCTCACAAAAATAACTAAACGGCATCCAATCCCGAACCAATCCACAATCAAAATCATCCTTCAATCAACCACCCAAAGCAGCGAGTTTCGTACAACTCCATCAAAGTATTATAGCCTCGTCATAAGTCCTATAGCTAGATATCAAGAGGTCTAGTTGAGGCTCGTCATAAGTCCTCGTACTTTCAATTTGCATTATAGGCTTGATAAGTGCAAAACATATAGACTTATTAAGGTTTAATCACCTTATAATTTGCAGCATTTTTAGTAATGTTTTTCACTTATCTTGGGTTTTTCCTGTATTTATGTTGTTATATTAACTGATGTATTATATGTGTTAAAATGTAGGAAAAAAGACAAACAAACACATATATTATATAAAGGATTAAACAAGCTCGCATGAAGCAGGGATGTGTCCGCCCGGACAACACTCATGCAACCGCCTGTTGTTTAGGCGGACAACACATACGTGCATGTGCATGGAACCGCCTCTACTACCGCCTGAAATGGAGGCGGACGTGTGGCCATCAACTGAACAGGGGCAACCGCCTGATTGTTGGGCGGTCTGGGAGGCGGTACCATGGGCGGACGTAGGAGCCATGCAACCGCATGCAATACAGGCAGACAGCTAGGCGGAAGAGAGGAGGCTACCGCATGGCTTTTGGGCGGTTTCTAAGGCGGACAACAGGCGGTCGTGACTAAAATCGACGCGCGACAGTTTTCTTCTTCGCCCGTCATCGTCTGCAACTTGCCTCCGCCGACTGTCTGCAACTCGTCCACTGCCATATCTATCTACTCCGCACCGCCTACCTTAATTCACTCACGCGTTGTCTCTGTCCCCTGCAATCAATGAGGTGCAATTAATCGGCAATAATTCATCCACGAGCACGCGTGCTTCCTTCCCCTTCCTTTCTTCTTCCTTCTTCTTCTTTTCTTCTATAAAACCCACGAGCTTCTGCTCAGAAAAGAGAGGCCCCTTCCACGAGAAACACTACCGTATTCCAATCGATCCATTATCCCATTCTCCCGTCTTCTCCATTTTATTTTCTCTTCATTCCATCAAATCCACCTCTAGCCCTACGTATACAAAATAGCAGAGTGAGCCGGAGTGATTACGGATGATCTCTATTACTCTTGTCTCTGTCTATCTATTTAATATGTTAGGCTAGTTTACGTACGCTCTGGGAACGGTTATTATGTGTTTGTATTAATTATGCAATATTTCTACTGGTTTGTTTATATACAGTTTGTTACGCTTAAAGGTTATCTCGCACCTTTTTAATAAATGTCATGAGTTTATTAAATTGCTTTCCTAAGTCTATTTTGATCAGACCGGTGATAAATAGATAGGTTAATTAAGATGTAAAACTGGAGGAAACTTGTTATGATTTAATAAGTTAGTATTCAGTTGCAAATGTAATTCCTCAACACTCCTCTGCCGTTTGCAGGCTTTTGCTTGAGTTTTCATCGGACCTTGCATTACAGGTGAACGAGTTCTTATGAGGCTATGACTTAGTCCTTAAGATAATTACAGGAACCTTGCCAAATTATTAAACCAGTAGAGATAGCTTAATTATGCAGATTATAATAACCTGACCCAGAGTTCCATTTAATTTATCTATTAACTTAGTTTATTTTATCTTTCCTTTTTTAATATACAAGTCATTTAATCCCCCCCTCTTGTGACATGCTTAGGTACTATTATATGCACATTAGTCTCACGGTTCGACATCCGGTCGCTTACATTGTACTATACTACTACGACCGGGATTTGTTTGCAGCCCGACGGATATTTTGAGTATTAATTTCTCTCTTTTATCAATTTCACCAGTGCTAATAACTCACGATAAATCCATTCTGCAAAATGGCGCCGTTGCCGGGGACTAGATTTATTCTAGTCCCTAAGCCCCGGATTATTCACTTGTTATATTAGAATATTTTGTTTATATTATTTTGTTTGTTGTTTATATTAATTATCTAATATATATTGTTTATATTATTTTTTATGTTTGTTTCTAACCTGTTTATTTCTAATCTGTTTTATTAGTTTCGTTTTGTATACAGAAAAACAAAAAAAAAAATCTGTACGTGGCAAATGGAAGAAGCGCTCAAATATTGGCAGGATTTATATTGCTCCATATGTGGGGGAGCTCATGATTATGAGGTTGTCTCATATTTCAAGAGCTGGTTAGAAGATAAACTAGACTACCTGGAAAGAATCGCTCAGCAACAGCAGCAACCAAAGAGCGAAACAGTTCAAGAGGTAGAACACCCCACTACAGACGAGCCATTCGTGGAGATCCCTCCCTCTGAAATCAAATACCGCTATTTTCCCTCCTTCTCTGTAATATACCCAGAAGATGAGGATATTTATATCCTCGAAAATAAAGAGAAGGAATTGCCATCACCTCCCGCCAATTTATCCAAACAAAACGCCATTATCACCTTCGAAGAATTAACTCTCTCTGAAGATGATATTGATCAGCGTTCTTTCTGTGAGCCTCACCTACCAGAGGAGGATTTTTACATCCTCCAAATAGAGGAAGACAGAGCATCACCGCCGGGTCTTCTGTTAGAACTACGTTACCGGCAGTACCTCCTCAAACACCAGGTTTTGTGGAGTATTCATTTTCCTATTTTATTTGCCGAAGTAACGTTTTGTTTTGATCCAGGTGGTTTGCTTTTAATTACTGCCAACTTTGTTATCCTGGCAGAATTGTTGTCTACTTATATTTTTGATCCAGGATAACGAAGCGGGAGTCTAGCCAAAGACTATAAATACGGGCAGCTTACTGGGAGGCAACCCAGTGGTTACATTTTATTTTCCTACTATTTTTGTTTTATAATTATTTCTATATATGTTTTGTTTTTTATAAATAAAGAAAAGAAAGGAGAGAGAACGAGGAGAATTAACTTGAGTTCTTCTGGCTGTTTAGAATATTATTACAGAACATCTTACACATATCGACGGCTGAACTTAAGTGTGAGGAAGTCTCACCCCTACCAAAGCTAAGTGTGAGGAAGGATACCTTCCTCAATCTACGATACAAGGGGAGTTTCAATTCTTCCTTTATTATATTGCTGTTCAACCTATAGAGTTTAATCCTTTATGAATCTGTCATATTTTGAAAGGTCATTTTCTTGAATTTAATTCTGAACAATGAGGACATTGCTCCTCTAAGTGTGAGGAAGGAGAGACCTTTCCCTGAAATTATGACAGTAGTTCGATAATGCCACACTCGCTTTTCTGCTACTCTAAACTGCCTATAAAAAAAAATTTGTAAAAATGAGGTAAATAATTGTAGAAGTGTCTGAAATTATGTCAAGTGACAACTGAAAGATGGTTTTATTTAAAGGAGTTTGTATAAAATTATTTTCCATCAAAATACTCTATTTTCACTCGAAAAATGATAGATCTGTGATTGTAAAAACCAATTTAGTTATCTTGGGATAATGGAAATATGTGGAAAGTCAAGGAAAGAAAAGGATAAAGACAAGGTACTCCACTGTTTATGAATTTTTCTAACCAATAACAGGCCTCGTCTATCCGGTTATTAAGTTCTTTGGGATGCTTAACACCTATCTACCTAAGGTCTCGTAACCTGGGATAGAAGACCCAACACCGCTACAAGGATAGAGAGAAAAGTCTGGGGTACAGAAAAATAATGCAATTTTAAAAAAATTGGATGATTTGTATATACAATTTTTGCATTCAAAAACAAGAAGATGAAAAATTGCAATTTATATTTATAAAACATGAGTATGTGGTGTTGAAAGGTATTGCGGAATAAGGCATTACTTCACACCCCTTGTCATCCGGGTTAGAGAATTGAAATTGGTTGATAATCCCAGGTTAATCTAACTTGTTTTCTGCAGTTTAGTTTTTCTATGCTTTTATTAAATTGTTCCTTCATGTTTATAAAAAACCTACTTCTAAGAGCAGAATTATTCTTTCAATTGTCACTTTGTCTAAATTCCCTTCTACACTTATTTAATCTTGTTTTATTATTATGAGTTAGAGATAATTATATTCCTTATTTGCTTGAGGACAAGCAAAAGTCAAGTGTGAGGAAGTTTGATAAGTGCAAAACATATAGACTTATTAAGGTTTAATCACCTTATAATTTGCAGCATTTTTAGTAATGTTTTTCACTTATCTTGGGTTTTCCTGTATTTATGTTGTTATATTAACTGATGTATTATATGTGTTAAAATGTAGGAAAAAAGACAAACAAACACATATATTATATAAAGGATTAAACAAGCTCGCATGAAGCAGGGATGTGTCCGCCCGGACAACACTCATGCAACCGCCTGTTGTTTAGGCGGACAACACATACGTGCATGTGCATGGAACCGCCTCTACTACCGCCTGAAATGGAGGCGGACGTGTGGCCATCAACCGAACAGGGGCAACCGCCTGATTGTTGGGCGGTCTGGGAGGCGGTACCATGGGCGGACGTAGGAGCCATGCAACCGCATGCAATACAGGCGGACAGCTAGGCGGAAGAGAGGAGGCTACCGCATGGCTTGGGCGGTTTCTAAGGCGGACAACAGGCGGTCGTGACTAAAATCAACGCGCGACAGTTTCTTCTTCGCCCGTCATCGTCTGCAACTTGCCTCCGCTGACTGTCTGCAACTCGTCCACTGCCATATCTATCACTCCGCACCGCCTACCTTAATTCACTCACGCGTTGTCTCTGTCCCTGCAATCAATGAGTGCAATCAATCGGCAATAATTCAATCCACGAGCACGCGTGCTTCCTTCCCCTTCCTTTCTTCCTTCTTCTTTTCTTCTATAAAACCCACGAGCTTCTGCTCAGAAAAGAGAGGCCCTTCCACGAGAAACACTACCGTATTCCAATCGATCCATTATCCCATTCTTCCGTCTTCTCCATTTTATTTTCTCTTCATTCCATCAAATCCACCTCTAGCCCTACGTATACAAAATAGCAGAGTGAGCCGGAGTGATTACGGATGATCTCTATTACTCTTGTCTCTGTCTATCTATTTAATATGTTAGGCTAGTTTACGTACGCTCTAGGAACGGTTATTATGTGTTTTGTATAATTATGCAATATTTTACTGGTTTGTTTATATACAGTTGTTACGCTTAAAGGTTATCTCGTACCTTTTTAATAAATGTCATGAGTTTATTAAATTGCTTTCTAAGCTATTTTGATCAGACCGGTGAAAATAGATAGGTTAATTAAGATGTAAAACTGGAGGAAACTTGTTATGATTTAATAAGTTAGTATTCAGTTGCAAATGTAATTCCTCAACACTCCTCTGCCGTTTGCAGGCTTTTGCTTGAGTTTCATCGGACCTTGCATTACAGGTGAACGAGTTCTTATGAGGCTATGACTTAGTCTTAAGATAATTACAGGAACCTTGCCAAATTATTAAACCAGTAGAGATAGCTTAATTATGCAGATTATAATAACCTGACCCAGAGTTCCATTTAATTTATCTATTAACTTAGTTATTTTATCTTTCCTTTTTTATATACAAGTCATTTAATCCCCCTCTTGTGACACGCTTAGGTACTATTATATGCACATTAGTCCCACGGTTCGACATCCGGTCGCTTACATTGTACTATACTACTATGACCGGGATTTGTTTGCAGACCGACGGATATTTTGAGTATTAATTTCTCTCTTTTATCAATTTCACCAGTGCTAATAACTCACGACAAATCCATTCTGCAAGGCTCGTCATAAGTCTTATAGCTAGATGTCAAGAGGTCTAGTTGAGGCTCGTCATAAGTCCTCGTGCACCCCAATCAATCTAATTGTTAGTATTATAGGCTCGTCATAAGTCCTATAGATAGATATCAAGAGGTCTAGTTGAGGCTCGTCATAAGTCCTCGTACTTTCAATTTGCATTATAGGCTCGTCATAAGTCCTATAGCTAGATGTCAAGAGGTCTAGTTGAGGCTCGTCATAAGTCCTCGTGCACCCCAATCAATCTAATTGTTAGTATTATAGGCTCGTCTTAAGTCCTATAGCTAGATATCAAGAGGTCTAGTTGAGGCTCGTCATAAGTCCTCGTACTTTCAATTTGCATTATAGGCTCGTCATAAGTCCTATAGCTAGATGTCAAGAGGTCTAGTTGAGGCTCGTCATAAGTCCTCGTGCACCCCAATAAATCTAATTGTTAGTATTATAGGCTCGTCATAAGTCCTATAGTTAGGTATCAAGAGGTCTAGTTGAGGCTCGTCATAAGTCCTCGTACTTTCAATTTGCATTATAGGCTCGTCATAAGTCCTATAGCTAGATGTCAAGAGGTCTAGTTGAGGCTCGTCATAAGTCCTCGTGCACCCCAATCAATCTAATTGTTAGTATTATAGGCTCGTCATAAGTCCTATAGCTAGATATCAAGAGGTCTAGTTGAGGCTCGTCATAAGTCCTCGTACTTTCAATTTGCATTATAGGCTCGTCATAAGTCCTATAGCTAGATGTCAAGAGGTTTAGTTGAGGCTCGTCATAAGTCCTCGTGCACCCCAATCAATCTAATTGTTAGTATTATAGGCTCGTCATAAGTCCTGTAGCTAGATATCAAGAGGTCTAGTTGAGGCTCGTCATAAGTCCTCGTACTTTCAATTTGCATTATAGGCTCGTCATAAGTCCTATAGCTAGATGTCAAGAGGTCTGGTTGAGGCTCGTCATAAGTCCTCGTGCACCCCAATCAATCTAATTGTTAGTATTATAGGCTCATCATAAGTCCTATAACTAGGTATCAAGAGGTCTAGTTGAGGCTCGTCATAAGTCCTCGTACTTTCAATTTGCATTATAGGCTCGTCATAAGTCCTATAGCTAGATGTCAAGAGGTCTAGTTGAGGCTCGTCATAAGTCCTCATGCACCCCAATCAATCTAATTGTTAGTATCATAGGCTCGTCATAAGTCCTATGACTAGATATCAAGAGGTCTAGTTAAGGCTCGTCATAAGTCCTCGTACTTTCAATTGCATTATAGGCTCGTCATAAGTCCTATAGCTAGATGTCAAGAGGTCTAGTTGAGGCTCGTCATAAGTCCTCGTGCACCAAAAACCCACCTTATTGTTAGTATCCTAGGCTCGTCATAAGTCCTAGGGTTAGATGTCAAGAGGTCTAACTGAGGCTCATCATAAGTCCTCGTACTTTCAATCATATCCACACACTCACGGTCGCATCGCACCACTAAACTGTAGTGAGAATTTTTGGCCACCCGTCAACCTTGATCCAATTCTGCAAGGGCTAGCAAAATTGAATCAAGGGGAGCCATCTGTAGACACCAAAAATTCTCACCCATGAAGCAAATTCCAAGACAATGAATAAAATAAGGGGGTCGTCGCCTTTCTTTTTTCAAAACATATCAACATGCGTGCCAAAATGAAACCATCGTTTTATGACAAAATTTCAAACCAATTTTCAAGCATTTTAGAAAAACCTAATTGTACAGAAATTTTCAAACAATTATTTGTTTTAGACTTACCCTTTTATTTTATTTAGTATTCTCAGTTTTTATTCTTAGTGTGGGCATTTCATTTACTTTATTTTACTTTTATTTTTTTCATTTTTCATGTTGTAACTTTGTAAAAAAAAGCATCTCATTTTTATCGATTAAACCCCTTTTGTCTTACTCTACATATATATTTTTAAACATTATCGTTTATTACTCAAGTCTAGTTATAGTTTTTATTTTCGTTCCCTCAGTTTTCTATGAAGTTGTATTTTAGTGATTCTTTTCTTTTCTCATTCTTTTTTGTCTTGGCCCAATCTTCAATCAAAGCAGACCAAGAAACCCAAACCCATATTGAAAACCCAGTCCATCTTCTAAACCCTAGCCTCACTTCAGCTTGACAAAAAAACGCTAGTGATTCTTTACTAAGCGGTCATCTCCTTCTCCCATCCTCAGCTCTCGAGTTTTCTTCTTCTAAAAACAAAAGACTCAACAACAGAATGAAGAGCGGGGGCATTTTCTGGTCTTCTTCCTCATCGACTCCAATGGAAAAGTTCTTCTTCAACCAGGAGCAACAACCGCCACCTCCCGTCTTCACTCTCGATCATCCCTATATCCATCTTCTTTCTTACCTTCGCCAACACCCGCCTCCCACCTCTCTCGGATTTCCCTCATCTCCATTGCCTTCTACACAAACAATAAAAAAAACCCTAACAACAGCCGCCTGATCCTTCCTCTCTACTCTGGCTCTATTCTTTTCTTCTTCGAACGATCCTCAGAGAAGAAAGCATCACCTCCTCCTTTTCCATCCAAATATGTCGTCTCAACCAGAAACGACCACAATAAAGAGATACCAGCCACCCCTAATTTCTCTCATCTCCACATCTTTCTCCCGATCCCATCTCCGAAAACTAAAAAAAAGTAACCACCGTCTCTCTCTACTCGTTGTGGAGCATCAGTAATCCCCTGCAGAAACTTCGATCGCCATATCTTCGTTGACCCAGACCTGGCCGTGGTCTTCTACCTTACGGTTGATTTCGATTTTTGTAACCAAGGAATGGATTACCTCGTCGTCACTGAATTTCATTTTAGCTAACTACTGATTTGTGAATGTTTATTTCAGATGACTTGATTCAACATTGAGCTCATATCTATTTGATTGGTGCTGTGTAATTGTCCAATTGTCGAGCTCGACTCGATGAACCTGTTCGCAGGCTTGGTGAGCTCAATCGAGTAGATCTTCGTCTATTGGGCGTTTTACTAGCGATTTAAGCCTCTTGTGGTTAATTTATTCCAGTGCATATTAATCTCATGGACACCCTTATTTTCCAGTGTTAAATGCGATCTAAATCTGTGCTCTGGTCTGTTGGAGTCTCTTATGCTTTCTCTTTGGTTTACGCCTACTGAAGAATCATGTGTTCGTCTGAATTATTCTCTAATATGGGTTGTTGGCGGTGTGAATCAGGTGGCTCCATGGTCATATGCCACTGATTGGTGTTTGATATCTGGTCGTTTGAACTCGTGTTGCAACTTGGATCGTTAATGCTCGCTCATAATGGGGGTTTTATGAGATAATCATGTCCATTTCACTAGTCCTCAATTGTTCTGTATTATTTTTGGCCAGATTTGAGTTTAATATCCTGATTTTAACTCATCTCGCTACTTACACACTCTTGTTTGATGCCTTGACTGAGGTACACTCAAGTTCAACTGAAACTTGGTTTGGACTTGCCTGACTGGAGTTGACTTTGGGCTTGGCAATTTCACCATACGGTTACGCCTTGGGCATGGCACGTCCTCATGGGTTTGGAAATCTGTATTTTTGTTAGGCGTTGTTCTGGATCATAATGCAATTGCCTTTGATGTTTATTACCCCTTGCATATTATATCTGGTGGGAAGTCCCATTCGGCAGTCTTTGCCTGATCTGCTAGCTAATGCCTGCGATTCACTATCTGATGAATTTGACGGCCCCTTTTAACAGGCCGAGTGTATTTGTTTGGGCTAATTGATTTTTTTGGGTTGCCTGTTGAATACAAGTGTTCACTTTTACTATTGGTTCTGGATATTTGCAATTAAAATATTGAATTGGGTCCCCTCCTTTTTCCGGCCTTTGGGAATTGAGGCCCATGTTTATCCATTCCAGTATGTCTTGATCTGTCTCGCAGCCTGACGATTACTGATTATAAGGCTTGTGGGCTTTTAACAACCTGTAATTGGTTGACTGATCGTGGCCATTAATGAAACAATCCTGCATTGGATTTTGATTTTATACTCTTGTCTACTTCACCATTCGTAAGATTTTGATGTATCCCTCTCATTCGGTTTCATGTCCTACCCGAGGTACATCACTTGGAGACGTGGACCGAGCTTTGCTCATAGGTTGGGCTTGGAAATTTAATCTTTTGGCCTTTCTTTACAAAATTCAATTGCACTTGACATTTAATTGCCCCTTGCGCATTGATATGGGGTTTGGAGATTAATTTAAAAACTAGCAAATATTTGTCCTTTGCGCTTTAGATAAGAACATGAATTGAGTGATAATTGCCCGAATACTATGATCGTTAAGATAAATCACTTGTTGACTGGTTGGTCCTTATTAATTGTTCATCTTAGAGGGAAATGATATAGTCCCTTTTAGGTATGATCCCACATGACTCAGAATCCCACCCCTTTGATACTACACTTTGGTTGGAGTCATAATCTAAGATGACAAATTAATTTGAGTAGCAACCCCAATGCTTGATTTATCTTACAATTCCTAGCATTCGTTGGCAGCTTGAAACTCTTTTCTATGTTCTCGGTTGGGGTGTGGGAGATGATTAAATTGTCCCCTTTCCTCCCATTGAGAGGGGCCGTATGATCCCATTGCACACACCCCAATCCCCTTACATTTCATTACTAATTAATCTCGTGTCTCTTTGTCTGTGTTCTATGACATGTACATATTGCTTGAGGAACGAGGAACTGCTGGATTAAGGAGCTGGACCTTAGCTAGGACTACCGGGGGCTCCACTTCAAACACGTGTATCGGTTGGTGCACTTCTTGCTGATCCTATCAGCTCAAGCGAGGCGGCGTCGATGCGACCCCCATAGCAGCTTTTTATCTAAAAATTTTATTTGTATTTGTATCAATTTGTAATTCTTTTGTTGTTTTTACTTTCGGTTGCAATCTTATGATTTATTCATTATTGTGATTTCATCCCATGACCTTTGCATTATTCTCTTGCTTTCAACCTTTGATTGACTATTGAAAGATAGTAAATAGGATAAGACTAACCATTGGTTAGCAACCCATACAGTAGGACTCATCTTGTTAGTTTTTGAGAGTTTTAGATTTGAATAATTCTGATTCGCTACCTAGATAGCTTTGATGATTAGTTCTTGTATATACATTTCTCGTATTACTTCTGAAATTCATTTCGTACATACATAACTTGAGCTCTTAAAATCCATGTCCGCATGTATATTTGTTTATATAGCCGGGGAATTCATCTCTACATATCATTTGTTCATCATTCTTTGCCTATGATTTTGTAAATGTATGGATTGATCCTATTTGGGCCCACGTAACTCTTGGCCCAAATCTAATTTTGTTCAGGCTCAGTCCATAACCAGCCAAACGGGCTGGAGCAAGTGGCCCTAGAAAGCCCATTTGGTTGCGCGCTTGTCAATTGACAACAATCTCTCAAGAAAGAATACGCTCCAATTTCATTTCAGTAAGAAAGAGAGTTACAGATCGATATCTTCTCTAATGAACAGAGAAGACGAGTTTGGCATATATCTGTGTACATCGATAAAGAGAAGAATAAACAGCAGTGTGTATAAGAATACTACCACTGACTGAGAAAGAAGGGGCCGGTCAACAGACCGTGGGCCAAGTGGCCCAAAAACAAATAAACCTAATACACACTAAAAGAGTACATTGGATAAAAACCTAAATACAATCTATATGTAATACCACTATATTCTATCATCCCCCCTCAAAGAGTACTCCTTTATGCTTCTAGAAGAAAAACAGAAAGGTACTCTTTGACTGAGATCAACATGCGACCTGCGTTACCTGTCATGGAAGACTGAAGGAAGCGAGGTCCTGGGGAAAAACCTGTGCTTGGGATTGTGCTGTCTCACGTCTTACCTGTTTGCTGTTTCTGCATTCCCAAGGGTTGAAAAGAGTGCTGATAACTCTTTCCCGTCAGAGACTTGGTCATAAGATCAGCCAGCTGATGAGTACTTGGGACATATTGTACCTGTATGAGACCACCCTGCAGTTTCTCGCGAACAAAATGACAATCCAGTTCCACATGTTTGGTTCGTTCGTGTGAAACTGGATTTCTAGCTATGTGAATAGCCGCTAGGTTATCACATTTTAATGGTATGGGTGTTATATTAGGAACTCCAATTTCATCAAGGAGTCTACTTAACCAACTAAGTTCTCCCGTGACTTGACGCATAGCTTTGTATTCCGCTTCAGCGGAGGACAAAGCCACGGAAGTTTGCTTTTTAGATTTCCAACTCAGGGGTGAGTCTCCAAGAAGGATATAGTATCCAGAGACTGACCTGCGCGTGATTGGGCAAGAGGCCCAATCTGAGTCACAAAAAGCTTGGAGATCAAAAGTTTGTTTCTTGTTGAAAAGTAAACCAAAGCTGGATGTCCCCTTTATGTAGGAGAGAGTGTGCAAAGCTGCTTTCAAGTGTTCTGAGGTGGGAGATTGAAGGAATTGGCTAAGAAATTGGACTGCAAAGGCTATGTCGGGACGCGTGTTTGTGAGAAAGTTAAGTTTTCCTACAAGGCACCTATATTCGGTGGGGTTTTGTAGTTTTGAACCAGATCTTTGTACAACTTGAGATTGAGAGGAAGGGGGGAAACCGATGGCTTGCAGTTTTGCATGTTGAATTCATGAAGAATTTGATTAATGTAGCGTTGCTGGGACATGATGATCCCATTATCTGTTTCTAAGAATTCCATGCCTAAGAAAAAGTTGAGTCTCCCCAAGTCCTTTATTTTGAATTCTTTGTCAAGTTGGGCTTTCAAGAATTTTACTTCTTTTGTATCATTTCCCACTACTAGAATGTCATCCACATAGATTCCCAAGAGCGTTATGCTGGTTTTGGTTTTCTTGACAAAGAGAGAATAATCGTTTTGGGAATGATTAAACCCAAGGTCTTTCAAGAAGGAGGCAAGCTTCTCATACCATTGGCGGGAGGCTTGTTTTAGACCGTAGAGGGATTTATGTAATTTACATGCTTTGTTGTCTCCTTGAACTCTTAAACCTTGAGGTATTGTCATATACACATCCTCATGGAGATCTCCATGGAGGAATGCGTTGTTCACATCAAGTTGATCTAATATCCAGCCCATTTTCACCGCTGTTATGATAAGGGCTCGAACGGTGGTGAGTTTCACTACTGGGGAAAAAGCTTCTTCAAAATCAAGGTCTTGTCTTTGGGTGAAGCCCCTCACAACCAACCGCGCCTTGTATCTATCTAAGCTACCATCTGGTTTAAGTTTGGTCTTGTAGACCCATTTGCAACTTATGGCTTTCTTTCCTTTGGGTAAGTCCACTATAGACCAAGTTTTATTTTGTTTGAGGGCCTCGAATTCCTCTGCCATAGCGCGGATCCAATTAGGGTCTTTGCTGGCAGTTTGATAGTTTTGAGGCTCACTAAGATCGTTGATATGTTTAAGGATCTTGTTGGTATCTTGATGGATGGAACATGAAAGAATAGTGGAGGAAGGCAAATGGTCGGTTAGAGTGTAGATATTGGGTGGAGGCTGGTTGGCTGTGTGCTGGTGTTCTAGTCTTTCGGTGAGGATAGAGGAGAATAAGTCTCTTTGGTCAAAGCTGGAGGAGCAAACAAAATCATTGTATTTGGATGGAAAATTATGTGGACGAGAAGATCTTCTAAGTGGTGTGGGATCTGGTGCTATATGTGGTGTTGCTTCAGGTGGTGTTTCATGTGAATGGTCTTGGTTTTGTTCTGGAGTAGGATCTGGAGGAGTAGGCATTTCTCTTGTCTCAGTGAGTTGAGGCGTACAAACGTCCTCTTCCAGATTTGGGACAGATTGGGGAAAGATGGTGCTGCTTTGATAATCTGTTTGAGAGTTATCTCTCCAACTTGGGTTGTTTAGAGGATAAATATGTTCGAAAAAGGTTAGATCACGGGTGGTTTTGATCTTTCTTTCTTCGAGGGTTAAAACTTTATATCCTTTAGAGTTCTTGCAATTTCCTATGTATACACAAGCAGATGATCGGGGATCAAGTTTTCCCCGACCAGGTTCAATATTGGTCATATAACATAAACAGCCGAAGCTTTTTATTTCATTGTAGTCTGGCTTCTTACCATATAGTTTTTCATATGGGGATATATTATGAATAGGCTTGCTCGGCATTCTGTTAACTAGGTATGCAGCATGTTCGACACGGTATGTCCAGAATTCATTTCCTAAGCCCGACTGAAACAGTAAAGCCCTGGCTGTCTCCATTAGATGGCCTTGTTTTCGCTCAACCACTCCATTCTGTTGAGGAGTGTGGGGACAAGTGGTTTGATGTGTGATGCCTTTATGGGAGTAGTAAGTGATGCCTTCAAAGGACTTTCCTAGTTCCATGGCATTATCACTTCTGATTGTTTTCACAAAAGTATCCATTTGCCTTTCAACTAAGTTAATGAAGTTTTTAATGTTTTGAGTGGCATCAGATTTCTGTTTCAGAGGGGTGACCCATGTTGCTCTAGTATGATCATCAACTATGGTTAGAAAGTATTTGTGCCCATTTATGCCGAGGGTTCTCATGGGTCCACATATATCTATGTGAATTAGCTCGAAGGGTTTTGAAGTTTTTATGGTTGATGTGGGGAACTTAGTACATTTTCCTTTTGCTTTGTAACAGATTTCACAAGGTAAAGGTGTGTTTTTCACATTATTGGGAATGTCAATGTCTATAATTTTTGCAACTTTTAACAAAGGAATGTGACCCATTCTATTATGCCACAAGAGATAGTCATTGACATTACAAACAGTAGATGAATGAGCAAGAAGATCTGTAGGAAAGTTCACACAATTCCTAACATCTGCAGAAAAGTTCACACTAGTCCTAGCAAGATTTCTATTGTTCAGAACAAAATCATGTAGAGCATTTATGTTGAGTATATACAGTCCACACACAAGTTTTCCAATTTCTTGGAAACGCCCCCTTTTAAAATCCTGCAAGGCACAAGAATCGGCATTGAAGATTATGGGAATGTTTAGTTTCTGAACAAGCCTAGCCACTGATATGATGTTGAACATAAAACTGTCCACATACAAAACATTTTCCAGGTATGTATATCCATCGATTGTGAGCTTACCAGTATAATTAACATCCTTCTTGTTTCCATCAGGCAAGGTAATTTGTTTCTTTTCTTTCAGCAAAACACAATCAGAAATCAAACTCATGTTACCACTAATATGTTCAGTGGCGCCTGAATCTAATATCCACAATGTTTTCAGATTTCGCATCAAAGGAGCAGCACTCGAATTCAAACAAGGCAGTGAATTAATAGGGTTTCTGATATTACCTGAGAAATCGCCAAAATCACCTTGTTTAGGCACTCCCGCATTGCCCTTCTGCTGTTGCAAGAACGAGACCAGTTGCTGAAGCTGCTCACTCGTGAATCCTTTGACTGGTGACTCTAGGTTCGCCTCTGTCTCTCGAGTAGTGCTACTTCCTTGTTGCGCAACCACTGAACCAACGTGCGCCTCTTTGCCTTATCTCGATTCGCCTGATGGAAACCCACCAGCCACCAACAATCACCCGGGTATGTCCCAATTTGCCGCAATTTTGACATTTTGGGAGATCCTTTCTTGGAGTGGGTGTGTTGTTCTTGGTTGGTATCTTCTTGAATGTGGATTTGGAACTACTGGAGCTAGGGTTACCGATCTTGGATTTTCCAGAAGCGAAAGTACTTCCCGTCGCAGATCGCACTGCTAGGGTTAAACCTTGTTCGCCGTCCTCCGTGGCATCTGGTGGGTGTCGCGTCTGCTCTTCTTGAGAAATGATGGCAAAAATTTCCTCCAGACTTGGGAGTTCGCTGGCGGCCAGGATTTGCCCACGCAAATGCGAGTATGATTTATCTAAGCCCAGCAAGAAGTGTATCGCCTTCTTCTTCTCGCCTCTTTCGTTGTTCTTCAACGCCGTACAAGAGTCGCAGCAATCACAGCCCTCGAGAGGTCTGGCCAAGTCATATTGGGCCCAGGTTTCTTTCGACTTCATCAGGTAGTCGTTAATGGAATCGTCGCCCTGTCTCATATTTGCGATCTGCATCTTGATGGAATGGAGAGTGCCACGTTCTTTTCTCGAAACGACGACAAAGCCAGCTCCAAATTTCCTTTGGAATCTTCTGTGTACATCACGGATCTTGCTATGTTAGGCGCCAAAGAAGAAATAATCCAGGTTACCACTAAGGACCTTGCGCGTTTGTATGCTGAGAAGCGGAAAGTATCTTGTGGATCGGGGCGCTTCAGAGTGCCATCGATGAATCCGATCTTATTCTTCGCACCCAGCGCCTGCTCCATGGTCCACTTCCACCCTAGAAACCCGACACCGGTGAATTTCGGTGCCAATCCAACACCGGTTTGCTCCGTCGCAGCCACATAAAGGGATCATTGGGATCAATTGTGGTCGCATCTTTCTTTGTCGAATTCTCGGCTTTTTCTCCGCCTGGATCCTTGTCTTTCAGACCTTCTTTGCCACTCATTTTCAATCTATTGAAAACGGTGCTCTGATACCATGTCAATTGACAACAATCTCTCAAGAAAGAATACGCTCCAATTTCATTTCAGTAAGAAAGAGAGTTACAGATCGATATCTTCTCTAATGAACAGAGAAGACGAGTTTGGCATATATCTGTGTACATCGATAAAGAGAAGAATAAACAGCCGTGTGTATAAGAATACTACCACTGACTGAGAAAGAAGGGGCCGGTCAACAGACCGTGGGCCAAGTGGCCCAAAAAAAATAAACTAATAACACCTAAAAGAGTACATGGATAAAAACCAATACAATCTATATGTAATACCACTATATTCTGTCAGCGCTTGAGAAAAGTCTTAGGTTTGGGTATCCTCCATGAATAGGGTCCTAGACACGGTCCATGTGAGGAAACCCGTTTCCCTTAAAATTTTCCAATCATCCTCTAAAGTCAGAATAAAATTCACAATCAATCATCATCCAATTCCAAATCAATTTAAAAATCCAGTGAGTCAAATTCCTCAAATCAATCTCTATCATACTCTCAGCAACACCCTTCAAATCAATCTCTCTCACACTCTATCACAAACACCCTTCAATCAATCTCTCTCACACCTCTCACAAACACCCTTCAAATCAATCTCTCTCACTCTCCTAGCAAACCCTTCAAATCAATCTCTCTCACGCTTTCTCAGTAAACACCCTTCAAATCAATCTCTCTCACACTCTCTTAGCAAACACCCTTCAAATCAAACTCTCTCATACTCTCTCATCATACATTTCAAATCAAACTCTTTCATACCCTCTCATCACACACTCCAAAATCAATTCCTCTCCACTCACTCATTATACACTCTTCAAAATCAACCCTCATACTCCAAAACCAGATATTCTTCACGAATTCTTCGAAATCAAAGCTTTTCACACGTCAACATTAAACACTCTTCATACACTCTTAGCCACACTTCAACTCACAAGCTTTGAAATGCTTTCCAAAAGTTCCAGAAACTTCAAACTCCTTCCAAACTCCAATTTGTCTCATAGATTCAACACATTTCCAACTTCAATTTCAAAGGCCCATCAAACCCAGTCTAAGCCCCCAATCCAGCTCATTCATAAAGCCCAACCGACCACATAATTCAAGGCCCAATCCGGTCCACATCAGGGCCCAAATACCCGACCCACATTTCAAGGCCCAAACCTGGTCCATCTCTAAGGCCCAAACCTGGTTCATCTTTAAGGCCCAAATCCGGCCCATTACCTCAATGCAATCCTGATTTAGTTTCAAAGCCACTTCAATTCCAATTCAATTTCAATTCCGAATCAAATTCAATCCAATCCCAATCCAAAATCAATTCATTTTCAATCTAATTCAATTCAAAGTTCTTTTCATTCCCAATTTAATTCAACTTCATTTCAATCCCAAATAATTCCAAACATCATGAATCTCAAACTCCTTGAAACTCCAAACTCCTTGAAGTCAAGCACCTCGAATCGCTAAAAGTCTCAACAGCTCAACAGACTCGAACGTCTCAGCAGCTCAACAGACTCGAACGTCTCAGCAGCTCAACAGACTCGAACGTCTCAGCAGCTCCACAGACTCAAGCGTCTCAGCAGCTCAACAGACTCGAACGTCTCAGCAGCTCCACAGACTCGAATGTCTCAGCAGCTCCACAGACTCGAACGTCTCAGCAGCGCAATAGACTCGAAGGTCTCTATAGCTCAACGGATTTGAAAGTCTTAACAATTCAATAGACTCATCAAATTCAAACACCTCGAAAACCCTTAGCTCCTCAAAAAGCCGAACCCCTTAAAATTTGGTAATCCTTTCAAGCCCCAAATGTCTCACATACCCGAGCGTCTCACAGACGTCATCATTTTAGGATTTCAAAAATCTCACAGAGTCGAGCACCTCAAACTCCAAAACAAACTCGACAATCCATCAAGCCCCACGAAGTGGCCGAAAAACCCCATTGACCCCTCAAAGACCCAAAAGGTCAAAATCCTAATTCCTTCAAAAACTCCCAAAACTCCCAAATCCCCAAAGGCAGTGAACTACGTAAGGTCTAATCTCAACAGGGAGTTGAGTACGTAGGCAACCCACACAGGGTGCGACCCCACATCAATCAAAGTACCCTTTTGCACTCAGCTATCTCCCCTCCAAACAACCACTTCTAACCCTCGATCGCCTCAAAAAGCCCAGCCATCCTAAAGGTCCCTGAACTACGTAAGGTCTGATCTCAACAGGGAGTTGAGTACGTAGGCAGCCCATCTAGGGTGCGACCCCATTCCAAACAAAAAACCCTTTTCCCCCTCTGAGGTGGCTCTCATATCTCTCAAAACACTCGAACCTTCTTCGGCTCCCATAAACTTTAAACCATCAGACTTCAAGTCTTGTCTATTCACTCAACCTCCGACCCTTTCCAAATCTTCATTCTATACTCATCCGAATTCATTAATTCTTCTCGGCGCTAGCTTGGCAGAAAAGCTCGCCCCATCCACTCGTTTTCTCTCCTCTTGTCCTAATCCTATCCTTGGTTTTTAATTGAATCTCTCTAAAAAGGTTTTGAAAGAAGGCAATCCCGACAATTGGAGACCGAGGTTTCCTCGGGCACCAATCCAAAGTCGTGGTCGTTGCCACTTCTAAGGGGTGTAACCCAGTGCGAACCTACATAGAATCTCCGGCGTGATCAGATAAATCCTATCCATAGGCAATAAATCATCAGAGTCAATTAACGGTTCTTAGAACCCTTCTCCTCCCTTCCTAGTTCCTTAGGTCAAACTAGGTGGCGACTCTAGTCAATTCCGCCTTATAGAGGCATAAGTCCGCGTAGGGCCCATCGAGAGCGGGTGTAGTGTTCACTTACACTCCCCTTATGCTTTCTGGGAAAGACGGACGATTTAGTAGGTATTTGAGGGTTGCCAGAATAATGGGTTTTCACCCTCCACAGAATGACATATTTATAGGATCTCGACTTTTCAGTCAGACCGCATTTAGATAGACCCCCCCCCCCCTCATACCGAAAAATCACCCTCCACACATGGCTAACCTTCTCCTTACCACGAGACCTACGGAGTTATTATTTTCTTAGGGCCTCACGTGTCTCCATCTGCGATTGAATTTGGCTGAGAATGTTAGCCTTGGTTAGGCTAGGATTAGGAACTTGGCACCCCAATTGCAGTAACAAGTCAACGCATTCTTCCGCTTCTTTCTCTGGGTTAATAATTTTCCCCCACTCATTTCTCGCTGGGAGGTCCAGACTAGGGACCAACGCTGGTGGAGTATTATGTACTCGAGATGAATTTTGGGCCCGTCCGAGATTACACGATTTTCCTGAGTCTCTCTGCTTGGGCCCATATCTGTTACTTTTAATGGGCTGTTGCCATGATCGCAAGGAATAGTCCGCGCCTGCTCTGGAGTCTCTTGGCAGAATGTGTCCGGAATACTGATGAAATCTTCCTCCTTATCTGCATGTGACTGTTGCGATTGCAAGAATGAAAATTCGACATCATTAAAGTTTGCGCCACTTACCAATATTCTCGCCTGGTCATTATGAGCCGCGCCTGAGTTTTGAATGTGGACGAATTCTTGGAGAACTGGAGCGGCAGATCCACTTTCCACGTGAGCCAGTGACTTCTCCTGAAAAGCAATTGTCTCTTCATGAGGCAAACAACACACACCAGTCCCTAGGTCCACTTTATTATTCTCCTGATGCATATTGTTACGTTCAGGAGACAAGGTTGTTGGCTCCTTTTAAGAATGTGTCGAGAGGGACCCCACTCTATCTCTTTCCTCTAGCACAAACTCGGCTTTAGGAGGTGCGTCTTCTTTTATGCTCAAGACTATTTGACTGATGTTTTGCGAATTGGAGGAAAAAGATTTCGGTTGTGTTGTTATGGATTCTCAGTTTATGGATTGGAAATTGGGATTGTTTCCGACGTTTTGGAATTGGAGAAACTGGATTGTTTTATGGTATTTCAGCTGTGGATTTTTGGGAGTCTTTCGCAGGATGTGTTCTTCTGTTTGGGAGCCCACAGGTGCTCCCCATTGTTGCAGTTAAGCCCTTTGATCTATTCTATGTTACTGCTGTTTCATAGGGGTTGTGCACACTTAAGGACTTAGGGTGAGGTGGTTGTCTGACGACTGACGGTCCCATAGGTGATTGTCCTTGTGTTGTTGTTTGGGATCCCGTAGGTGATCCCGTGATTGGTGTTGTGATTAACTCTTGTTGAAAGCTCCCTATTACGGTTTTGGTATTATTATGATTTCTGGAAATTCATCAATTGTTCAATAAACATTCTTATCTGATTGATAACTAGAAAACAAGTTTCTAAAACGTATTTTACAGATTGAGGTAGAGTTTACTCAGTTTTTTTGATTTGTGCGATCCTTTTTGTGTTTTGTCTATGGTTTTATGATCGCAGGTATGGATGACTAAGTTTGGGGACCGGGATTGCGCACTCACCTAGCTTAGGTCCTTAGGAGATTAAGAGATATTGAGACAAAGTTTGAATTACAATGTTTAAGAATTGTTACGTTGTTTTCTAAGATTTTACACTTTGGTTATTTATTTTGGTTTCCGCATAAGTTGAATTCGAGTTAACATCTATTTTGTTGTTTTAATTAGTCCATTAGCCTGAGCACCCAGGGAGTTTGGGTGTGGCGGTAATACCCTGGACGTTTTGATTCCGCTGCTGTTTTGAGCTTACATTTATTATGGTTTATACTAATGGCATTCTTAACACTTTATAAATTATTTGGAAATGTTCTTATAAGAGGTGAGCATTATTTTGAGGTACTCATTGTTAACTTTACTTACTCAATTGTTTTCATTCTAGTTACTATTGATTAATTATGTATTTTGATGATTTTTGGTCCCTGATTTTGTACTTTAATTCGCATCCAGGGACCTGTCCGAACGTCCGTCCGGACATCAATGTTCGGACAGGCCCTGAGTGTGGCTATTGATTTTACAGTTTTAGTCGTGTCCAAACATCTGTCCGGATATCAATATTTGGACAGCATGCGAGGACGAGTTCGACTTGCAAGTCTCGACTTACGTCTGAACTTGCAAGTTTGGACCAACGTTCGGACACGCGCGTAAGGATTTTCGGGATTTTAAAACTCGACTTGTGTCCGAACTTTGAAGTCCGGACACAAGTTCGGACATCTTCGGCTTTCAGAAATTGCAACTCTCGACTTGTGTCCGAACGTCAATGTCCGGACACAAGTTTGGACAAGTGGTTTTCGTAGTTTAATTTTCTTCGGCTTGTGTCCGAACTTTCAATGCCCGGACACAAGTTCGGACCAATGCTATTTTACACTTTTAAGGCTCGTTTGAAGTCAGTTTTTAATTCCGTTTGCGTCGTTAGATTTGTATTTTCATAAGCTATCATTTGAGGTAAAATCCAGGGTGTTACAATTATATTTTTGAAAAATATATTCATATACATGGGCTGCTAACACGGGGTTCCACTATGTTCAATGGAAGAGGGTCCTAATCTTTAGAGGCCCCATATTTTTAAGTTCCTATTTTTTTTAATATGTACATAATTATTATTTTTAATATAGAAAATGTGTACAATCAAATAAATTGTAGTAATTTAGATTTTAACAATTAGAGTTTTATTAAAATTACCTAAATAATTTAGTTTATCGATACAAGTTGTTTTTACTAGTAAAAACATGATTAATAATTAATTTTTTTTCAAGTAACTTGTATACATTATCTAATGTTTAATAAAAAAAACTATCTATTGCTCTTCCTTTCTTTTTCTCTGCGGTCCACAACCACCATTTTGATCAACACCAAAATCGACCTCATATAATTCCTCAAAACTAGCTCAATCAAATTTCCTAATTTATCTTCTTCTATTCCTACATCCTCCCTTTCAAGTATCATTATCCCTAACACTTAGTTTGTTAGTTTACAATCGTAGCACATTAATTCTTATGTTTATTTCACTAAAGTTTAATACCCTTATGCAAAACCTGTGCTTTGAACTAAGGTTTCTATTCTATTAAATTGGTCAAGTCATTAACCTAGTCATTTGACCTTAACTTAGCTCCTTTCCAAATTAGCTTCTATTATTCCTATTTAAATCCCAATTTAACATTAGTGAACCTAAAACCCACTAACTTTTCATCTAATTAATCTAAGTAAGATTATAATCTACTCATCTCATTTTCACCACCTAAATTCACTCGTAAGTCTAAACCATTCCATCTAATGACTCGTTAATACCTTTAGGTTCCTAATATTCTTTTACTAATTAACCACAAATCTTTTCCTAATTTCTTTTTGGCACTCTAGTTTACCAAAATTACCAGTTTAACCCCTACTTTTCAAAAGTCACTAAATCGACCCTCAACTTAATCATACACATTCAAGACCCATTTTTCCAAGTTAATCCCAACTTTTTACTCTTAAGTTTTTGAACTATTACAATCACCAACCACTAACCTTTCCCAAATTTTCAATCAGAACTCTTAGTTACCAAAAAGGAAAATTACATCCCCACACATGATGTTTGGCAAAATTACACACCCCACCCATGTGCTTTTTAAAATTACTTTCCCCACCCATGTGGTTTTCCCTTATTTACATTCGACTACTTTTCTAATTTTTGTTTAACTTAAAAGATACTTACATGTTGTCCAAAGTTGATGAAACATTGCACGGATGATGCTAAAGTGTTATATTTTAGTCCTGCAAAAAATCCAAAGTTTTTAAACTCATATGTGATTCGTGGGATCCAATCAAACATGTGACATGTGAGTGTGTGTTCATTGGGTCCCACATGTCACACGTGAGCTTAAAAAACTTTGAATTTGGCATTGGACCAAAATATAAAACTTTAGCATCATCCATGTAAAGTTTCATCAATTTTGGACAACATTTAAGCATCTTCAAAGTTGAAAAAAAATTAAAAAAGTTGATGGATGTATAAAAGGGGCAACCACATGGGTGGGGAAAGTAATTTTTAAAATCTCGTGGGTGGGGTGTGTAATTGCGCCAAATATCATTGGTGGGGGATGTATTTTCCCTTTCCAAAATCACCTGATTAACCCACCAATAGTCATAAACAACAAAGAATCATTTTCTTTCCAAAGTTATACCCAACTGTCACCCTAACTTTCGGTTCACTAAATCCTCCAACTAACCAAAGATTTAATTCAATTATTTTGGATATAACCAACACCACTAAGTAACCAAGATTCTCCATAAGGCTTAGACATTATTTAAGACCAGTTTACATTCCATTAGGACAACATTAAACCAAATAATTTGAACAAATAACTTAACATAATAAAGTAGTTTAGAACTTGTTATAGAGGTAGTTTTACCAATACTTTTCGGCCGTATTAGTGAAAAGAAAGTAAGTTAGGTCTTTGGTGCCAAAGATCACAAATAAAGAAGGATATGTAGGACCTCATACACCACTTACCCCTTGTTCAAATTATATATTGCTTAGTCTCTTCTATTGAAATTTGGAATCATGGACTCAAGACAAGGCTTCAAGAGTTTCCCACTTGAGGATGGAGAAAAGGATGAGCAAAAGTGATAGTTTGAGCAATAATCAAGGAGATTTTCGATGGAAGGCAAGGAAAGAACATAGATCTACCTTCTTAGTACCGGTTTGGATGAGAATAACACCAAAAAAATATTCTCCTATTGAGTTAGGTTTTGTTACCCTCTTGCATGAAAGGAAATAATAGTTGTAAGGCTAGGTTTAACTCACTCGAATTTGCAAAAAAGGAGTCACAAAGACCGAGCACCAAAACAACAAGACCTTACCGAAATGTGCTTTAATCGCACTTGTCACCTCTTCATTTCACCCAGAGCTGAAGCGGCCATGAAAACGGGTTCTTTATATGAATGAAAATATCTTTCAAAAGGGAACAACTTTGGTGTTGAATAAATTTTCAGAAAGCATACCGAAAATTCAGATATCCTTTCGAATTCTCAGAAAGATCGGCTATCATGACATCTTTTCTTCTTTGGCTTATCCAGATCAAAATATGCAACGAAAATGATAAAGATTATAGTCGAATTGAAGTTTTTTGAGAGATCTACACATTGATATATGATTCATGATTTTTGGTGAATAAATGAAGAAGAAATCATGGCTGGAAGTAACTAAAGACTGGTTTCAGATTTTCTCAAGGAGGAAGAAGTATGTTGTTCCCCGATTGCTTTGTGTTTAACGTGAGAGGAGAATGAGATGAGAAATCAGACAAGTGTCATTGTGGGTGAGGAATGACCCACGATCCAATTAGGGCTCGTTGGGAAATTTCCTGGAGCGGAACCCGATCGGGTACCCCTCAGTGATCACAAATGCGCAACCAGGTAGTTCGTAAACTATCGGGATTCCTCCCCTCATCTCATACCAATTCTCTCATAGGATTAAGATAAACTCTTAGTTTTATGGAGAATACAATTTATTAATTTGTTGCCCAATGGGTCTCACACATACCTAGAAGTAATCTAGGTTATATTCATGTTCGAGATCCATGCTCTAGAGACCGACATTGTCGTATCCCGTAGCTAAGTGTTTTACTTAGGTTATAATATACTTAATATTAATACTATGGGTATTATATCAAGTAACCATCATGTCATCACATCAAACACATATGGACGTTTATATAAGTCGATCTATAGTCGACGTAGTGTTAGTCCCGTAGGACGCTCGCGCATAATTAAATAACGCAATAACATACATCATCACATACACATAACATACAAGTTATCGAACAAATCCGAGCTCAAGGAATTCTTCAGGACAACCCGGATCAAACCCTCTTTACATACCGTACACCTTAGACCAAGGATGCGCAGTGTAGTCCACTAAGCTTGTCGAGCGCGCACGTCTGAAATGTGATCTAAAAATACGAGGAACGTTATGTGTCAATCCACATGACAAATTGACTCGGTATTTCCGAATAATGTCAGTAACCCAAGTATCACATCCCCGTATTTCAACTGTTATTAGTTAAGGTACCGTTATCCTTTAAAACTCCTTATTCGATGTATGTATTAACACTCGATTTAACGAAAGAGTTGGTTTAACAAGAACGTCGTATTTAGCGTTTTCGAACGTAAGAGTTTATAAGCGTTACGCTTTTACATAAGTTTGTTCGTTCTCGTACGTTTAATTTGACTGTTTCATCGCATGCATAGGCACGTATTGTAACCTATAGTTGCATGCATAATATATTTTATAACCTATGGTTGCATGCATACATGCATTATTTATCGTATAGTATTATTATCCCACCATCCATTATAATACATTGTATTATATAATCCATTAATCTTGTAATAAACTACATTTGAATTTAAAAACTTATAACTTATAGTTTACAAACTATTTTCATGTAATAACCTTCACCATTATATTATATGGTTTCCAACCATAATATATATCCATCCTTTTATACATAATTCTCGCATATGTATATATTTACCAATATAGGTAAGTTTCATGAGTTATAAAACTCTTATATTATATGTCACATTTTATCATCTTATATTAGATGATTATTCCCATCAATGGTGTTATATTGTTACAACTTTTATTAAGATCTTTATCTTAATAATATGTAACATTTTTACGTTGTATAATTTCAACTCCTAAGGTTTATTCCATATATACCTTAGTTTATAAATCTCATTTATTTATAGTTTGTCACATTATTCAATGTGAATATCCTTACTCATATTGATTATATTTAAACCACATTAATACCATATAATTGTTATAACATTTATAACATTATAGACCATAGTCTAAAATTCATTTTCCAACGTTTATAAATTCGATACAGCACTATACTTTATTTTAATTTCATTTTGACCACATAACATTATGTAATGTTATACCATATACTAATATCATATAATATGATATCTTTATCTTATATAAATTATAACATATAGTTTTTATACAAAACTATTGTTAATTACCGAAAAGGCATATCCGTTAATTACCGAAAAGGCATATCCATTTAAACTAATCTTATTAACTTACCATATCTTTATATTTATTACAAAATCACCCCATAATTTATACCATGTTATATATACCATATAATATTACATTTTAAACCTTAATTTAAATATAACCTATAGTTATATATATATTCCCAATTTCTGAACAGGACCTAAATTCTGTTATAATTCATTTCTTAACCCACCAATTTTTTTTTATAATTACAATTTGACCCAATTTATAACATATAGTTTTATAATATCATCAAAACTATATATTATACACTTATCTTATTAAAACACCTTGTATTATTCTAAAAATCACCAAACTATACCAAAAGGTTATAAATATCATTCCTAACCCCTAAACTCTCGGTATTTACATTTCCACCCCATTTTCTTTTCCAAAGTATAACCATGACATAATAATTATATATTATACATATATAGCTTATTTTAATTCCAAATTTAACCCAATAAAATCCTAAAAATTTCTAATACCCCATGGGTGTTTGAAATACCATTTTACACCCTTAAGTTTCGGTAATCTCCATACTTACCCCATATGTTATAAAAATATTTCAATTAAATACTTATCTTATTATATAACCTTAAATAAGTTATTTAACTTATCAAATTTGGTCAAAACATACTCTATGGTCAAGGTTAACCTCCTTAATAAAGCCTTGACTATTACTTTCCCTTATTTACGGTTTTAACCCCTAATTTTCCAGAATTCACAAATTAATCCCAAAACTTTATAAAATCTTATAATTTTAATTTTAAATCCTTTTAACACCTAATTTTTGGCTTTATTAATATCTAGCCCCCAAATTTGATTTAATTATAGTTTAACCCCTTATAATTTGCGGTAATATATATATTTATCACCTAAAACCTAATTTAAACTAAACATACATAATTAAAATGGCCTAAAGTACATGGCCTTATTACAAACATTAGTTCATAAAATAAATTACACATAAATGCTCCAAAATACATATAACTCACGGCCTCACCATATATTTTCCATTAATTACCAATCTTCCACATAAAGTCTTAATTTGACATTTATGTTACTTAATTACTTAGATAAATTTACTAAGTCATTTCCTTAACCACCTATGGTCAAAATCAGACCATATCACCTATATTCACTACAACAATATGTAGAAGTAGCCTAGGAACACATTTAACATATCAAAGTTAAGGTTTAAGTGATTTATACCTTGATTTTGCAAGGTTAAGGCCTTGGTTGGCCACGACACCTTAGGGAAGATTTTTCCACAGCTTGATTTACTTGTCTTCATACAGAAAACGAGACATGATTAAAATCCAAGCATGAGCTAACCATGGGAAGTGTTTTAGCACTTAAACTCAACGTAAATTTACCTTAGAAATGCTAGGACCACAAGAGATGTTCTTCGGCATAGTTTTACAGAAGTAAAAGAGTATCAAAAGATCTCTCAAATGGAGGCTTAAAACCGTATGACTCAAGCAAGAAGGTGGCTAATTTTTACCTTGATTAAGATGCAAAAAAATGGTGTTTTTGGCATGGATATGGCTATTCCTTGTAGATCTTGGTATACCAACTAAACCCACATGAAAAGGAGAAGCAAATAAGACTAAGGAACTATGGTTTACCACCGGAAATGAAAGGAATGAATAGGTGTGTGCTTAAAGCCCATTTTTACCTTAAATGGTCAAGCTTAGAACTTCCCTCCTTCTTCCCTTGCTACAGCCAAAATTTCCCCTTCTTTTAACCTCCAAAACACACTACATACATGGATGGAAATGGCTGGAGCTTAGCTCAATGGAAAGAGGAAAGAAAGGTGGAGAAAATGGACTTAAACTTGCCTTAGAAGCTTACCTAGAGCAAGATCTCACACCAGTTGGGCTTGGTGTCTCCTTACGATCAAGGAGGAGTAGAAGAGAGCATTGGATGCTGAAGAATACGGCTGAAAGGAGGTGAGTGAGAAAGGATTCTCATTATTTGCCTTTAATATCATTTTAATCTTACTTTAGTGTATACTATGCTTGATGACTCATTAGTGAACAATTTAAGTTGTTTAATAGATGGGAATAAAGCCCTTAGGCAGGCGGCAATGATGGCTAGGTAAGGAGGATGGGTCTTGATTAATTAATGTCATAAGAGACAATTATCATTACTTTAACAAAGTAAGAAAGGTGAGTCACATTCCCATGCTTGGAATCGGTCACTTACCAAGGGAATAGCAACCTTAATCAATCGGTAATGGAGTCACATGGGATGGGATGATAAGCTTTAATTTTTTTATGTTAAAGATATACTTTTCTTATTTTATTAAAAGTAAAAGGGTGTATTATTATATAATGGCTAAGTTAGGTAAATTGAGTGTGATGGACAGCTGTATGGCAGACTCTACCTGGTCAATTTCATGGTCAGTGGTCAACATTGACCAATTTAGTCAAGGGAGACTTAATTTTACATTATTTTATTATTATATTAATATTTTAATGTAAAAATTGTAAATCTCTGAATTTAGAGTTACCAATGTGATATTAATGTGTATATATATTTATTAGAGTATTTATAGGTGTTTCATTGGGTTATATGGACCCAAAACACATTTCCGAGACATTCCCGTGACTTACAGGACCTTTTTGTGCTTTAAGCGTTTCTCCCGGGCATTTTGTGTACTCTTGTAAATCTAACTTGAGCATTCTCTTTAGAATGTTAATTAATGGTGGTAGGAACTCTAATAATGATTTATTTAGGGTTTCGTGCCCTTTCGACATTCCTGGGCCTTGTCTAGGGTTTGTGGGGCCCACAAGGGTTCCGCCAGACACTTTTCGTTTAATTGAAAATTTACTCCATGCCTTTTGTTTTAAATGATATATCATGATCATTAGTTGATTTTGTATGAGTTTTATAGCTTGTATAACTTGGTTAACCCAAGGTCCAGCTTAACGCACGTTTTTGACCTTAAGGAGTTTAGGTGCGTTTTTAACACCTAAGTGTTCCTGTGCTTTCTTATGGTTTCATAATCCCACAGATAAACCTTTAATTCCCATTATTTAATTATTTAATGGTTAGGGGTATTTCACATAAGATCCCGACTAAAGGACAGTGATAGTTCATAGCATTTGGCATCTTGTCATTTCTAGCACACAACGAATTTGTTTAAAATATTAAAATTTGAAAATATATAAGCTTTAATACTTAAAGAGTGACATTTGACATATTATAATTGGACAAAAAAAGATGTTTGACCTCATTTTATGGGTTCTTATGGGTTTCTCGGGAAGAACCCAAAATCAGATTTTCTTTTTCACTCATCCATCAATATATCCACTCGGTTTTTTTATTCTTTTAATCATAAGAACCCATAAGATCTGACGTAATTGTGCTCTAAAGAAAAGGTGACCAGACCAGTCAACTGACAATCCGGCTATCGTACAACCATTGAACAATCTTTGCGTTTATTTGAACAACCATCATAGTATAAAATTGAACAAACTTTATAATAACACAAATAACTTTTGCATCAATCTGAAACATCAATAAATATTTAAAATTTTGTGAACTATCCTCCAAAAAGGGAATACGTATAAATATATATATCACCTTTTTTATATTGATGATTAAATTTTTTCTAGTAAACGTAATAAGAGTCAATTCTATTTATCCATATAGTCTATGTTATAGTTCCTAAATACTCGTTACATTCAGTTAAACAGACTTTACTTTGAGTGCCGAACAGTTGGGACTTTATTTTGTAGCAGCAGGTTCCTACAGTCAAATTCCATTCCATTTAGATTTACGATTCTTATTCATCAACAATAATATATTCATAACTGTCTTCCTAAAAAACAATATATTCAACATTTCAGATTTTTAAGGGTGGGAAATAATCGATCAATTAGTTATAGCTAGAAACCGTTCAATTAATTTAGCAATTACTCCTAACTACAGTAGTATATGTAGTTATATCTAGCTACATTTCTAGTGATATAGTTTGTATATATTAAAAGTATAGGTTTTGTGATCTTACTTTAAGAAATTAGTATGTACATTTAGTACAATTTCAGTAATAGTAGGATTTAATGTGTATCTATATATACATAAGTATAATTTTTATATATTTAAAGTACAACTATAGACCAAAGGTACTTGTATGTAGTCATCTATAGTTACACTAAGGGTCCGTTCATTTGTAAGGTTAATGTGGAAAAAGCAACTTTAATGGCATTAATCATTTTGGTGGGATATGACAAATGTGCGATTTGTTGCTTTTTTATGGCGCGTATTAAGGCAGCTCAAAGATAAAGGTTAAAATACATGCGTTTGCAAAATAATCTGCAGACAACATGAATTTACCTAGCTATCCTTTACTTTTTTTCCTAAATTCTCTTCGTACAGCCATAACAATTCCACTTTCCCATACCTGAGTGCACAACACTCTCTCATTTAAGAAATTCGGCGCTACTACAGACATTCTGAAAATCGCATTGAAGAAGCTAGATTAGTAGAATCTAGCTTGTTTTTATTAGATATGTTAGTATGTAACTAGGACCATATGTTATGTATTTTTCTAGTTTGTAACATAGGCTTATACTCTCCTGTATTTTACTTCTCTATTAATCCCTATATAAGGGGTCTCCTCTTATACAGAGCGTACACATATAATTCCATAGAGTAGAAACTCGTTCTCTCTATATACGAGACACATTCAGTTGTCTCTCCCATATATTCTCAGTAATACAAGAAAGTCTTTCTTTGTCCTGCGCACAATTTGTCATGGTACCAGAGCACTACCTTACTTCACTTTAAACAAAATGGGCGACGATACCACCGGAAAGAAACCGGAGACCGGCGGCGGCAAAGGCAACACGAGCATCGACCAAAACGATCCTCTATATGTTGCAGCCACTGAGCAGATGGGTCAAGCTCTAGCTCCGAAGTTCTCCGGTGAGGGATTTCTGGGCTGGAAATGGACTATGCAAGAGGCACTCACCGCGAAGAACAAGATAGGCTTCATTGAAGGCACTATCACCAAACCAGACAGTCAAGATACACTACGAGCGGCGGCGTGGAGACGAGCGAACTCTCTGGTGGTGACTTGGCTTATAAACTCCCTCGCGCCCAACATTGCGCGCAGCGTTATGTACACAAGCGATCCCAAACAGATATGGGATTGGCTGTGCAAGTGCTTCGAAAAGAAGAATTTGGCAAGTCTCCACAACATCAAAACACAAATCGTGAATCTGAGACAAGCAGAAGAATCAATCACTGATTACTTCATCAGATCGCGAGAAGTTTGGGCCCAGTACGACTTGGTGAAGCCTGTCGAAGTGTGTAGCTGTTGTTCATCCTGCAAATCCGGTGATAATCAGAGGAAGCTTCGCACAGAAGAAGAAATTGTTCACTTCTTGATGGGTTTAAGCCGATCCTATTCACAATTGCGAGGACAGATACTCGCTATGAGTGAAATACCAACCCTAGAAGAAATCTACGCCCTAATCATTCAAGAAGAAGAAACGCGTGCAAATCTCGACGCCCGCAGTGAGACTGAGCAATCGATCGCCTTATTTGCAAAAGGAACAAATAACTTCACCTCGAACAAACAGAAATCGACTTCCGCAGCCATAAACTCAAAACAGACAGCGAAGAAAGGCACAGGCAGAAACGTCGCGGGAATAAAGAAGGACTCACCAAAATGTTCCAACTGTGGAAAATTAGGTCACAGTCGCGGGGAATGTTGGTGGCTTGTCGGGTTCCCCACCGATGATTCAAGAAAGCAGAGGGAAACAAGAATCGGGTCAATACTTGCGGAGCAGACTAAGGTCAATTCCTCAGGAGACGACGACGATGTCCAAGAATCGCCTGTGAAGGGATTCACACCTGACCAACTACAACAACTTGTCTCGTTTCTGCATCAACAGAAGGAAATTGCCATCACATCCAAACAAACCAGCTTTGGAGATTTTGCAGGTATTCCTAAAAAGCCTTCGACGTTCTTACCTTGTCTAATTTCGAATACAAAATCTGCGTTTCATAAGCTGAATAATCTGTGGATCCTTGATTCGGGGGCTACTGAACACGTCTGTGGGAATAAGAACTTGCTTTCTGATTGTGTGAATCTTGAAAACACGAGAGAGATAACATTGCCAGATGGAAATAAGAAACGCATTGATTGTCTTGCTAATTTAACATTCAATGGTGAAATCTGTCTGAGAAATATCCTGCTTGTTTCGTCATTTATGTTCAACATAATTTCTGTCTCTAGGTTGATAGAAGACCTAAACGTTTCTGTCATCTTCCGTGGGTCTGTTTGTGTTTTGCAGGATTATAGAGGAAATCTGTTACAAGAAATAGGGAAACAGATTTGTGGGTTGTATGTTGTTGACATGAAATCTTTGTGTACTTTCATTCTGAGAAGAAAATGTTTGTCCATTGCTTGTGTAAACTCTTGTATTGATCAAACAAAGGTTGAACATGCCCATGATTTTGATTTGTGGCACAATAGACTAGGCCATGTCTCCTTGAAGAGAATAAGCAAAGTAATAGACATCCATTTACCAAAACAGAACAAAATACTGCCCTGCTCTATCTGTTATAAGGCCAAAGCTAAACGCCTTAAATTCTCTGCTTCCGACATTAAGACCAAAGAACCCTTTGATTTAATTCACATAGACATCTGCGGTCCTATGAGAACACAAACACTTGATGGATATAGATATTTCTTAACTTTGGTTGACGATTTCACTAGGGCCACTTGGGTCAGCCTTCTTAGACTCAAATCCGATGCTATGGAAAACATCAAGAAATTTATAAACTTAATTGAAACACAAATGAACAAACATATCAAAATCATCCGAAGCGACAATGCTCGCGAATTAGGAAAATCACGGGAGGGAATCGAGTATTTTGCTCAAAAAGGCATTATTCACCAGACTTCTTGTCCCCATACACCCCAACAGAATGGGGTTGTAGAAAGAAAGCAAGGGAACCTCATGGAAATAGCTCGTGCCCTTCTCTTCCAGTCAGGATTGGACAATAAATTCTGGGGGCATTGTGTCGAGCATGCCGCTTATCTAATCAATAGAGTTCCCAGTAAAGCCATCCAAAACCTAACCCCCTTTGAAAGGCTATATGGCAACAAACCAAACTACAATGAAATAAGGAGTTTTGGTTGTCTATGTTACATGACTAACATTGACCCCAATAGAGGAAAACTTGATCCCAGATCATCCACCTGCATTTACATTGGAAATCTCAAAAACTCAAAAGGTTACAAGGTGCTAACCTTAGAAGAAAAAGACCTTAGGGTCACACGTGATTTAGTCTTCTTTGAAAACATCTACCCGCTAAAAGACAAACAATGGACTAACCTCCTTGATAAAGACTCACAGCAGCCAGACATCTTCACATCCTCTCCAAATCCCATAATGGAGGATGACTCTTGCACGTCACAGTATTCTGAGATAAGAGAAGAGTATCAACCTCCCAACACACACGATGAAACCCCTATAACCATAGATGATACCTCCACAGCAATCCCTAATGTTAGGAGATCCACCCGGGTCCACAAACTTCCCTCCAAGTATGACGACTACATAGTTTCTTCCACTTGTACTGAGGACCTTTTCTCCTTCATTCTCACCCAAAGACTCCAAAACACAGATTCTCATCCTCATCAACAGCCCACTCCAAACACCCTCACCGACCACATACCTAGGACCACCATTCTGTCATGTTCCCTCCACCAAGACACCAACAAGCTCCTAACCACTTTACACAATCTCAAAGAACCCACAAATTATAAAACAGCTAGCAAAGACCCCAGATGGGTCCAAGCCATGGCTGAAGAGTTTGATGCCCTAAAGCACAACAAGACATGGACAATAGTAGACTTGCCTAAAGGAAAAAAACCAATTAGCTGCAAGTGGGTCTACAAAATCAAACTCAAAGCAAATGGGAGCATAGAAAGGTTCAAGGCTAGATTAGTTGTGCGGGGTTTTACCCAAAAACATGGGCTTGATTATGAGGAAACATTCTCTCCAGTAGTCAAGATGACCACAGTTCGAGCCCTTATTATCATGGCAGTCAAAAAGGGTGGATCCTAGACCAGTTAGACGTCAACAACGCTTTTTTACATGGAGACCTCCATGAGGATGTCTACATGACCATACCAGACGGTCTAAAGGTGAATGGGGAGAACAAAGTATGCAAATTACAGAAATCCCTATACGGGTTAAAGCAAGCTTCTCGTCAATGGTACGAGAAACTCGCCACATTCCTAAAGGGTTTGGGTTTCCACCATTCACAAAACGACTATTCATTGTTTGTCAAAAGGCAGAAAAACAGTGTTACCCTATTAGGAGTCTATGTGGACGACATTTTGGTTGTAGGAAACGACATCAGAGAAGTGAATCACTTGAAACAACAACTTGATAATGAATTCAAAATAAAAGATCTTGGAAGATTGAACTTTTTCCTCGGGATGGAGTTTTTAGAAACTAACCAAGGTCTAATCATGTCCCAACAAAGATACATTAATCAAATTCTACATGATTTTGATGCTCAAGATCTCAAACCATCAGTCTCCCTCTTCCGATCAATATCAAATTGTACAAAGACACCGGGGCCAAATTAGAGAACCCCACAACATACAGATGTCTAGTGGGCAAACTTAATTTCCTTACCAACACTAGACCCGACATCTGTTATGCGGTTCAATTTTTAAGCCAATTCCTTAGGGAACCCACTTTCGACCATTTAAAAGCAGCTTTCCACACTCTTTCATATGTGAAGGGAACCTCGGGTTTTGGTCTATACTTCAATAAAGAGCCCAACTACAACTTAGAGGCCTACTGTGATTCAGATTGGGCCTCTTGCCCCATCACACGCAAGTCAATTTCTGGGTACTACATCCTTTTGGGCGGTTCTCCCCTTAGTTGGAAATCTAAGAAACAAACAACGGTGGCCTTATCCTCAGCGGAAGCTGAGTACAAGGCCATGCGACAAGTTACCGGGGAACTTAGCTGGTTAAGTAGATTATTAAATGAAATTGGAATAAATGATATCACTCCCATACCTCTAAGGTGTGATAATTTAGCAGCCATTCATATAGCTCGGAACCCTGTTTCACATGAACGCACGAAGCATATTGAGCTCGATTGCCATTTCGTGCGTGAAAAACTACAGGCAGGTCTTATTCAAGTTAAATATGTTCCCAGCACACATCAATTAGCTGATTTGATGACAAAACCCCTCACGGGTAAGAGTTATCATAATTCCTTTGGCACTTTGGGCTTACAAGAAAACACATAGCCTTTTATTTGGATTGTTTGTGTGTCTCTCACTCTTTTTGCAGGAACCGCAGACATCCACACAGGTATATCACTTGTTTCTTTGTGCAGGAACAATAAGATTTTCCTCTCAACACCACTGCCGCAAGCGCTCTGGATTCAGTAGAAGGCAACAAGGAGTTCACTTCCCTGTTCATGTTCCATGCCCAGTGAAGGGTGCACTCCTTGAGGGGGGTATTAGATATGTTAGTATGTAACTAGGACCATATGTTATGTATTTTTCTAGTTTGTAACATAGGCTTATACTCTCCTGTATTTCACTTCTCTATTAATCCCTATATAAGGGGTCTCCTCTTATACAGAGCGTACACATATAATTCCATAGAGTAAAAACTCGTTCTCTCTATATAGGAGACACATTCAGTTGTCTCTCCCATATATTCTCAGTAATACAAGAAAGTCTTTCTTTGTCCTGCGCACAATTTGTCAGTTTTACCAATCTAACAACCTGCGAGAGTACATGATGTTTTTTGGTTGTGGTCTGAGAAGATGCTACTATCTACAGATGAACAAAATAAGAAGATGGTGTCGGTTAGTATGAGAAATGATACTGTTGCCAAAACCCAAAAAATGAAAGTGAATGAAGAGAAGGAAAAGGAAGAAACTTTTAGATGGAGAAATGGAGGGACGATGGGTGACGTTTGTTGCTTCACAGGGAGGAGGCGGAAGGTCGTAGGCGGTTGAGTGAGTGGAGGAATTGCAGAATTATGAAGACATGAGATGTTCCAATTAAGGGACAATTTTGTATTTTGCCTATCAGGGCCCTTTTAACATTAAAGCTGGTCAAAGGCGACCCAATATTTAGAGCAGGCGTTAATGTGAGATTTTGCCAATACATTAATGTTCGTTTAATGGTATGTTAATTCGACCACTGATGAAGAACGACACCTAAGATGTAGTCAAAAAATTACCTTAATTTAGTGATGAAGTCGTAGGCGAATCTCAAATTGTAGAGGTGTTTCAGAAATCCGAAACCATCAAACGAGAATCAGAATTCGTGAAACTGAAATTGGAAATCTAGTTAATTGCAGTGGTTTTTCAGTTCAATTTACCAAACCGTTTAATTATCCGGTTCCGGTTTCACTTATGATTATTGATTTTATAGAATCTAGTTAACCGAAAAAACCATTTAAGCCTTTTAAAGTTTAATTTTCATTGATTTGTTTTAAGTAGAGTATACTACATGATTAATTATTTGATTTACCAAAAATAAATATAAAACTATATAGTTAATTATTAGAATTATACTAGATCCGATAAAATCTTATCAAATTAATGGTTACCGGTTTAAAACCATACTAAAAACCGATAAAACCATGTGTTGTTCACTAATTATAAGGAAAAATATAAATTTATATAATTTCGGTTAACCGTAAAACCGTTATATCGAAATCCATGTTTAACCGTTCCCGATCAACCAATTCTAAATAAACTGGTACGGTTATTAAATTCGGCTAATCACTAATATGATTAACTGAATTGCAATCAATAAAATAGCCCATTAACCGTTTATAAATACCTAGCAAAGCTTTCACCAATTATAATTTGGTATTTCCGTTTTTTTTTCTGAAAATCTAATTTGGTATTTCTGAAAGCGCAAATTCTACTGTACGGCTGGTTCGTGTAGAATACCGTGTAACCTGTCGATTTGGCATTCTCAATATAGTATAGCCTTGTCCATTTGGCATTCCAGTCAGCAGCTGATTGGACAGTTTTGCCGACTGGATTACCTTTTTAGTATATTAACTTTAATTAGTTGTAACTTTTAATATATAAGTCCAAAATGAAAAAAAATTATATTATTGTTCATCTAAATTCGAGCTCTTCAAAATAAGACCAGTCATGAATATGTTTTGACAACTTTAAAAAAAATTATTTTTTACATGTTATAATGATACACTAACATGATAATATGATTCATTAATTTTGATATTATGATTCATTAAAATTGATATTATGATTTACTAACTAATAAATGGTAAATTAGATAACACACTTTGAAACTGATAAAAAATTATTATTATTTTGTATTGTATTATTATTGTATGGTGTATTTTAAACCTTATATGGTGAATCATATATTTTCCGTACATACCAAATTTGTTTTGTGTTGTATTAATGTTTAATTTTTTTATTTTTATATATTTACGTTGATACACTAAAATGATGATATGATTCATTAACTTTGATATTATGATTCATTAACTAATAAGTGGTGAGTTAGATAACAAACTTCGGAACCGATAAAAAAACATTATTATTTTGTAGTGTATTATTATTATTGTATGGTGCAATTTAAATCTTATATGGTGAATCATGTATTTTCATACATACCAAATATTGTTCTGTATTACATTATTGTTTAAATTTTTTTAGTTTTATATGTTTGTGATGATACACTAAAATGAAGATATGATTCATTAATTTTGATATTATGATTCATTAAAACTGATATTATGATTTATTAACTAACAAGTAGTGAATTAGATAACAAACATGAAACTAATAATGGATCATTGTTGTAACATATTATTATTATTATTGTTGTTTTGTGGTGTATTATTATTATTTATATGTATTTTAAATCTTATATAGTGAATCATATATTTTTTTAACATACCGATTTCAAAACAGATAATGAATCATTATTGTTTTGTAGTGTATTATTATTGTTGTATGGTGTATTTTAAACTGTATCTGGTGAATCAAGTATGGTCGATATTGAATAGATATATACATATAAAAATATAAAATTTTAAAGTTGTCAAAACATATCCATGTCTGGTCTTGTTTTGAAGAGCTTGAATTTAGATGAAAAATGATATATTTTTTTTTCATTTTGGATTTATATTTTAAAAGTTATAACTAATTAAAATTAATATAGTAAAAAGGCAGCCCAGTCAGCAAAAACAGTCCAGTCAACTGCTAACTGGACTGCCACATTAAGGAGGCCGCGTATAATTCTAGAATGGGCGCGCTGCAGGATCGACGTGCTGTTCTGAAAGCACACCATCCTAGCGGACTTGGGCTAAGGTTAAAGTTAAACAGCCCGAAAGGCCAGCTCTAGTTTTATCTCCCAATAGTCCACACTGTTCCAGTAGCTCGGCAAGGGTGGCTTTAGAGGCAGAAACAAAAACCTCTGCGCCTCCGTCAGGGCAAAACCTAGCAGAGGAGAGATACGCAGCGGCGGGGTGAGAAAGAGAAGGCAAGATGGTGAAGACCGTACTTACATCCGATTCCATGGACATCCCAGACGAGGTGAGCATCAAGATCAACGCTAAGTTGATTGAGGTGGAGGGTCCTCGCGGAAAGCTTACCAAGAACTTCAAGCATCTCAACCTCGACTTCCAACTCATCACCGACGAGGAGACCGGGAAGAGGAAGCTCAAGGTCGATGCCTGGTTCGGTAAGAGGAAGACCACCGCGTCTATTAGGACGGCTATCAGCCACGTCCAGAATCTTATCACTGGTGTGACCAAGGGTTACCGCTACAAGATGAGAATGGTGTACGCTCACTTTCCCATCAACGCTAGCATTACCAACGTTAACAAGGGTATTGAGATCCGTAACTTCCTTGGCGAGAAGAAGGTACTTGATAAATCTTTTTTGTTTGCAGCTATATTTCATTACGCGTCTGACACTACTTAGGATTTAATGGGTGAAATTTTGTGAGATGAGTATTGTATGGGATACAAACTTCACTGTCATTCTCCTTGTTAAGGTTTTATTTGCTAGTAACCTACTGTGGGATCATGTGGGTCTTGTTCATGATATCCCTTGTTTGATAGGTACTGGTTACGTTGACAATTACAATGCTACTGTGTCTAATGGTTCGAAGTATCTGCTGAAATCCTCGATTAACCTTGGATCTATGAGCTACAACTGATTGATGCATCATTCACTTTTCTGAATTGATGTATGTTACATCTGCCTGGAAGTAGGGTGGCAATTTTTACCCAACCCGATAACCCGACCCATACCCAACCCGAAAATAGTGGGTTTGGGTCACGATTATTGACCCATTTAATTATTAGGTCGGGTATGGGTTATCTATTAAATTTTTGGGTTGGGTATGGGTTCAAAGTTCTAACCCGTAGTCAACCTGACCCGTTTATTTTATTTTATCAAAAATAATAATAAATAAATAATTAGATAAAAATATAAATATATTACTAAGTAAGTGCTAACCTACTATTAGTATAATACAGATTATGTAATATCTTTTTGATGAGAGGTTGTTTATTTGATAATACTACTTTGTTGTATTTCTTTATAAAGCAAAAACAAGAGTATTCGTTATGTGGATTGTCAAAAGACAGTGTGCTGCTCTCTCCTCCACAGCTCTCACGGTGGTCCTATCTCTTCTGTACTCTGAAGATTTGTGTCTATGTTTTGATTCTATATTCTGAATGAGAAAATACAGTTATATTTGGCCTAGGCGCGTACACATCATCTTCTTCTGTTAAGTGCTACTAAGCACGACATGTATGTGGAAAAAGAAAAAAGACGGAGGATAATGAAAACTCTGGAATATCTACCATATTGAAAGTATGATTTCATTCATTTGTAACTCCGTTTGAGCAATCATATAAAAAATTTAATTCCAGGTTTTTTTAAATTTTGCATAGCCTAATTATGTTGGGTTAACCGGGTCGGGTATGGGTTTAATCATTTTATATGGGTCGGGTATGAGTTGATAATTTATAACCCGATTATTATTGGGTCGGGTATGGGTCAATACAATTTTAATCGGGTCGGGTATGGGTGAGCTTCAACCCGACCCATTAACCCGAATTGCCACCCCTACCTGGAAGTGTAGTCCAAGGCTCATGATATTTTTTATATATAGTTTCATCTTTGAATAGGATTCACTATGGATAACTTAATTTAATTTTTGGTTGAGCACTTCTAAAAACAGATGAATGTTCATCTTCCTGTGTTGCCGAAAGTGTTGAAGTGGTTTTTCATTTACATTTGTACTAAGCAAAAGTTTGATGGACCTGACATAAATACATACTTTGGTAGTGATATTCTGTCTTAATATGTTTGGGACTAAGAGAGGTGCGGGCCGGACTGGATTAGAAGGCAACAACTAGGGTAGGAGAAAATAAAACCAAGCCCCATTCTTTTCCATATTATAAGCTGCTAACTGACAACTGATACTAGCTGATATTGACTGATGACAAATTTCAAAAGAATGAGCTGAGCTAGTCAACTCAGTCAAACATTGTAAACTAGTTGAAAATGAGAGACAATTTGATTTTAAGTAGCTATTAGCTGATAGCTGATATTAGCTTATATTGATTGATGACTGATTTTAAAAGAATGAATTAAGCTGATCAGTTTAGCTGATAATACCTAAACCAGCTGAAAGCTGGACAAAAGAATGAGGCTGTTAATGTCACAAAGGGAATCCTACCGTTTCCATAATTACATACTTTGATAGTGATATTCTGTCTTTTTGATTCGTTCGTTTCCTCGTTTACATCTATAGGTGAGGAAGGTTGATATGCTTGATGGAGTCAATATCATCAGGTCAGAGAAGGTGAAGGATGAGCTTGTGTTGGAAGGAAATGACATTGAGCTTGTCTCCAGATCAGCGGCTCTTATCAACCAGGTACAACTTTTCCAGCCATTGCTTATTTGTATGGTTAAACTCTTCAACTTTTCACTGGGCTTTGTTTTCTCATTTGTTCCCCGTATAATTTTGTCGGATTTCAGAAATGCCACGTGAAGAAGAAGGATATTAGGAAGTTTTTGGACGGTATCTATGTCAGTGAGAAGGGACAGATTGCTGTGGAAGAGTAGAAAGTTTTTGTAGTAGGGTTCAAGTGTTGCAAAGTAGTAAAGAGGTGATCATAGTAAGATGACTGTATTATTTTTTTTCCAGTGAACAACGGTTTTAATTTCTTTTAATTTTATCAAGTATCATAACCAAAAATTTGAGTTATAGCTAGTTTTCCAAAACCCAAGAGTTTTTAGATACGATAAGCTCATTCTACAGAGTATGGTGTTATCAAGGAACATATTTTCTGTGTGTTAAGTTTGTGGGAAGAAGTTAGTCTCACTGAAGTACAAAGTTGAAATTAGTATGCATTCTGGCGCACTGTATTAAAATGAACCTGCACTGATGATTTGTTGTCAGTCTTTCAGATTCCTCATGAATTTGCAGCAGTTAAACCTGAGAATCTCTCAAAAATCCTCCTACAGTAGTTTTTTTTAAAGTAAGTTGATTCGTTAAGAAGGATGATTACACAACCTAAGGACAAACCTCGCATATTTGTGATAGACGGGCATGGTTTGCTAGGTAGTGCGTCGACATATTGTTAGTTCTTAGTATATAAAATCAATATATTGATGTGAAGTGTTGAAGCTTGTTTAGGAGACAATTTAAGATGTGTTCACTGAGATGTGGAGGTAGTTGGCAATACCTGTGTTCATATAATCTACTATAGGCTTGCAATCTGATAAACAATGAGCGGAGGTTGTACTGAGTTTTTGTGTGCCATGAATGATGTGTTCTAGTGCTAAATCTTCCACTTCAGAAGGAATGAAACTCCCAATCTGGGCCATTTGTCCAGCTAAAGTAGGCTTCCTTGAGATATAACCCAAGTATGCACACCCCATGCTGAAGAAGAGCTTGTGGAGTATGAGATAAGTGTGGTTGTGCATTGTGTACGTAGCTATCCTTTTGGCACCAACCTCTGGCGAATGAGGAATTCTTAGAATGCTTTACCTAGCAATGAACAAATCAAAAGCGTCATAGTAATTGGGTAGTAGTCAAGAGCTGAGCTTGGTTTTCCTGAAGGCATCTATAAAGGTACAATCAGTGAGGGCTTGATCAGATTGGAGACACATTGGTAAAGAAATCCACATCATATCCCAGTAAAGGTGAGTGTGTGGACATTGTACTAACACATGAAGCATTGTTTCGGGAGTACCACAAAGGATGCAAAGGGAGGCAGTGATTGGTGAATCAAGCTTTAAGCGATTATGCAAAACTATCTTACAAGGCAACACCCCTTGAAGAAGTTTCCATCCGAACAATTTGACACGGGATGGGGTTGGAAGAGCCCTTAGTTGTTTGCAAGCCTTACCTAGAGTGTTGTTGGACGTTGTGGGAACTGAAGCGGAGAGCCGTAGGGTTAAATCCGTATAATATGCTGTTTTGACAGAAAATTCACCAGTTGCTGTTAAACCCCAATACCAGTAATCTTCAAGAGGAAGTTTTGAGTGTGCCAAATCCGGTGAGTGCTGCAATGGGATATCAAGGATGGCTGAGGCATCAGATGGTGGAAACCAAGCATGAATAAGATCTTAATTCCATAAGTTGTTTCGGTTGATAAGGGTAGATACGGGTGTCGTTTGTTGGACAGTCTGAGGGACTTGCCAGAGTTATGGGCGACCACCCTCCTTGGAAGTAATCCACCTATCGGAAATCTTTGTTGATGCACCATTTATAATCTGTTTGTGTGCCCCATAATGAATCAGATCTGACCTAGTAAGGCCTTCCATAGTGGACTAGCATTGCGAGGAGCTTTTGAATCCAGTAATGGAGAGTGAGGAGTGTTGTAGCGTGCATGATAGACTTGTGACAAGAGTGTGGTCGGTTGTGTCAAAATACGTCATAGTTGTTTTGCTAGCAAAGCCTTATTGAAACTGATCAAGTCTCTGAAACATAAACCTCCAGAAGCCTTATCCTTACAAAGAGCGGACCACTTGACCCAATGAATACTTTTGGAGTTTGAAGAGCCACTTCACCAGTATTGTGCTAAGAGGCTCCTACAGTAGTTGAATTGAATAGTACCTAAAAATTGTGGTTTTATGTTTGACTTTGGCATATTTGATACTCCCTCCGTTCAACAATATCTGTCATTTTAGAAACTTGCACACTTATTAAGAAAAGTAGAAAAATGACGCATGTGCTCATACTTTTTACTTTTCTATTTAGATAATAATTAAATTTGAGTTGAATAGTAGGGTTAAAAGTGGACAAAAGTGTGTCAAAAAGCTAGAATGACATATATTGTTGAACAAGAATCACATCCTAAAATGACACATATTAATTAACGGAGGGAGTAGCACATTTGTGTCATAATGCCGAACAAAGCCTTAATTTTCCTTCAGCAAAAGGGGGCTTGTGACTCTAGGAAGGGTGATGTAACTAAAAACAACTTTAGCATAACAATTTTAAGGGATGAGCATTCAGATCTGATATTTTGGATTTATCGAAAAACTAAATTAACTGAATTTTACTTTGAATTTTTAATCGAAGTTTATAACCGAATTTAAAATTTTGGTTAAACGAATAGTCCAAATTATAATTTGGTTTGGATTTTGGTTTGACTTTGTCTAATTTAGATTACGGTTAATTTAGTTTTGGTCTTAACTTGGATAATTCGATTTTAAATTAAAATAACTGAAATCCAATTTTTTTTTTTTACAATTTGGATTTCCGTTAACAAAATTATCCAAATGCTCACCCCTAACAATTCTGGATGGTCGTTGTCCAATTGTCCATAGGCAAGGTTCCCGAGGAAATAAATAAACCTAATGGGTTTGCAATCCAATAAGTTGCAAAAGCCTTTTGCGAGAAGATGAAATGAGAGGTGATTCCTCGCGCACAATCATGTCAGACTATATATAGGAAGTTAGTTCATTCATTGTACTTAGAAGGGTTTAAGCTTGAAAGGTTCTTAAACACATTTTAAATAAAAGGTCAAATTACCATTCTTACTTTATCTAGGAAAAGGTTGACGATCCCATCAAATCAGGGATCTATCAATTAGGGCTGCAAGAGCACAGTCATCAGTTGCTCTATTTGCCAATCTTTGAAAGAAAGTGATTGAAATATTGTTGAACTGAAATGCCAAATGATGCCAGCTTTGGCAAAACATCGTGGAGTTGTATAATTACATTAGATGTCTAAAAATAAAGAAATAAAACAGTGAAAACAAAGATAAAACTTTTCACCAAGCTAGGGCAAACAAAGCTGCCGGCCCAACCAGATTAGGAATGTGAAGGCGCAATTCTCTCCAACTTTTTATAGAATTTTTGCGCAATTTATCTTCAAATAACTATAATCTTGTATGATATAGATTTAATGGTTTTTTGTTGTTGTTGTTGTTTTGCATTGTCAAATGCTCCAACTTAGATTTTTGATTTCACCTTATTGTAATAAGTAAGGTTGTCAATCTTGACACGAACCCGAAATCCGACCCAAAACCGACACGCTAAAACACGGGTTTGGGTTGTAATTTTCAACCCAAAAACATTTTTGGGTTGGGTTCGGTTGTTAAAAACTCGGGTTGGTTTTGGATTTGAGCTGCCGACCCGATTTCAACCCGCAACCCAAAAACATTTTTGAAAAAGAAAAGAAAATATACAATCTTATAGTTATGTGACATAACCCTAAATATATCATCCATGTTGCCATTTATGTATAATGGTTTTATATGTTATGTTATATTGTCTTGGTGATTTTTTGTAGAATTTGTATTGATAGTACAATATTTTTAATATTGGGTTGATTTCGGGTCGATTTCGGGTTGATTTCGGGTCAATTTCTGGTTGATTTCGGGTCGATTTTGGGTTGATATCGGGTGTCAAGTCAATTTCGGGTTGATTTCGTGTCATCAGGTGAAATACCCCAAATCTAATTAACACTTTAACATCATTAAATAATGAAAATTAATCTAAGGATAAATCATTACGCGTGCGCATGCATGCAAACGTTACGTAAAAATAGTCGTTTTACCATAAACGCAAACAGGCGTAATACTACAAACATCTTAACCACAAGAACGTTCTTAAAACGCCTTAGAAACGTGTGTTAAGCGTGACCTTGTATGACCTTTTAAAACTCAAACCAAATGGTCATACCCTCCTTATATGACTATACAAACATAGTCCCCAGGCCATATTTAGTTAAAAACGCAAAGTGCCCGGGAGTGCTCACGCACGCCCCTTAAAGCACGAGAAGCCCCGGAAACACCCGGAAATACTTTATAAGATGAAATAAATCATTATACTTCATTCCAAATGCACCATAACACTTTATTAAACATATAAGAGGAATTTCTCACGCCAAATTCTCAAACAAACGCAAAGTGCTCGGTGGAACCCGTTGGGGGCCTATAAACCCCCGGGAATGCCCCGGAGAGGTACCGACGTGGCGTGAACTCCTATATAATTCATTCTTAGAGTTACTACCATCATTATTCATCATTATAAAGAGAATTCTCGAGCTACTATTTAAAAAATACATAAAGTGCTTGGGGAAAATTCTTAACGCTCCTGTTTTGCCCCGGGAGTGTCCCGATAGCCTGGGAATTGTGTCATGAGTTGATATAACCCCATATAACTCAATGTAACGCCTTAATATATCATTTTGACCATAAAAAATGTTTATAAACACTTGGAACTCGTTGCGACAACTTAGTTACCAAAATATCCTTAAAGCATAAAAACGCACTTTCGGGTGCCGTTAAAACGCGTTTTACGCAATTACCTTGAAGTTTTTGAGGAGCCACGAATTGGGAATATTAAATGGGGATGAATTGACCATCTTAATCAATCAAAGGCAGTGCTAAATCAGTACCATTGATAGGGCCGAAAATCCATTCAAAATGTACTATAAATTCAACATTTACCTTAATAACTTTCATCTTTTACCTTGGTATAAATGTACCAAATAAATGTTGTAACCTATAACATGTTACAATATGATCTTAATGTAATATAGTGTGACAGGAATCAAGTTGAAAATCAACCCCCTCTTAAAACACATGTGGCCGTTTTTTATAAGGTATTTAACATCATTAGTGGAAAAATATCAAAAAACACGGCCTATAAAAGGCGGTTTTAGCGAAAACCGTCTTAAATTAGCTGTGGGCGTGCGTGAAGAGACTTTAAAAGACGGTTCTGTTAGAATCGTCTTTTAAAGTGCACTCTTAAAAGACGGTTTATCTGAAACCGTCATTTAAAGTGCTGCTCATACGCGTGCGAAGCACTTTAAATGACGGTTTACTTGAAACCGTTATTTAAAGTGCTGGCGAAGCACTTTTAAAAGACGGTTTACTTGAAACCGTCATTTAAAGCGCTAAACATATATATGTTATAAAGGCTTAGTAAATTAGTCTTTTTATAATAGCATTGTAATTATTATTGAAAAAAATATTTATTATTTATATAATTTCATAATTAGCATTGTAACTTGGTTTTATTATATAATTTTATAATTAGCATTTATCATTTTACTAAATTAGTAGTTTAATAAGATAAACGAATTGGTCTTATTTACATATATGTGTTTTGTTCATAAAATAAACGAATTTGATGCAAAAGCCTAGTGGTAAGGGGTGCGTATGTGGGATCGATTTTATCATGGGTCGCGGGTTCGAATCCAGACACCACCATAGATTACAAGTTAATCTTGGCAAATGAGACTAGATTAAAACAAATTTACGTTCAGGAGCTTTTAAAAGATGGTTCGAAAAAACCGTTGCTTAATGTATCTTAAAAGACGGTTTTTGAACTGTCGCTTAAGACATATGATAGAAAACGACGGGCGTTTAAAAGATGGTTCAGAACCGTCGTTTTTGAGGAGTTTCAACCGTGTTTTCTGCTTCCGTCTACACCAGTGCATGTTAATATCTTATTTTATGACATGAAATTTTATGAGTCATCTCTCCACATGTTGTATAATATAATGTCAATCTAATACAAGTCCAAGACAGCCCCATGCTGCCGAAAGCCTGCACAAAAACAAGAGCATGTTAGCTTGGCAAAAGTAAGAATTATAAATGGAAAAGTTAGATCTAGATCGAGGAAATTAATATGTTAGTCTAAGAGACCATCCTATGTAAATCTAAGACAATAAAATGATAGTAAAAGAAGCTCAAATTAAGCTCCATTTCGTGAGCCTACAAGGGAGAAAGGAGACTACTTTGAACATTGAAAAATCAAAAGAAGTAAACATACCCACCTTACTGAAATACCCCTAACATTTAAATAATTAAATAATGGTAAATATATATATCATTTGGGGAATTATAAAACCCTAAGAAAGCATATAAACACTTAGGCGTTAAAAACGCACCTAAACTCCTTAAGGTCATAAACGAGCGTTAAAGCCCGACCTTAAGCTAACCAAGTCATATAAGCTATAAAACTCATATGAAGTTAACCAAGGATCATTTTATGACCTTTAAAACACAAGTCCTCAGTTGGAACTGAGTAAAAATACAATATGCCCGGGCGTTCCCTTAAGGGCCCTTAAGGCCCGAAAGTCCTGGAAGTACTTCATAAAATAAAATAAAGCATTAATATTCATTCCAAATACACCATAACACTTTAATGAACATATAAGATGAAGTTCTCATGAGAAATTCTCAGTTAAAGACAAAGTGCTCGGAGGTTCCCGATGAGGGCCCCATGAACCCCTGGGAATGCCTCAGAGAGGTACCGAAGTGGCACAAACTCCAATATAATCCATTATTAGAGTTCCTATCATCCATATTCATTATAAAGAGAGTACTCGAGCTAATTTTTTCAAAAATAAGCAAAGTGCTCGGAGGAAATTCTTAACGCTCCTTTTTGCTCGGGAAGTGTCCCGGTAGCCCAGAAATTGTGTCTTGAGTTGATACAACCCCATATAACTCAATGTAACACCTTAACATATTATTATTGACTATAAACAATGTTAATAAACACTTGTAACTCATAGCAACTACTTATTTTCCAGAAAAATCCTTAAAGCACAAAAACGCACCTTCGGGAGTCACAAAAACGCGTTCTACGCAATTACCTTGAAGTTTTTGAGGAGCCACGAGTTGATAATATTAAAAAGGGATAAATTGAGCATCTAAATCAATTAATTCCAGTGCTAAACTCTTAGCACAAACAAGGGCGATTTTTCATCAAAAAGGTACCTAAAATCAACATTTTTACCTTAACACTTTCATCTTTTACCATAGTATAAATGTACCAAATAAATGCTGGAACCTATTACACATATTAGTATGATCTTAGTACAATATAGTTAACAAAAATCAAATTAAAAATCAATCCCAATTTGTCTCCATGTTAGGCGCCATTTAAGGTGTTTTAGACTTGAATTTTGACTAGAAAATTACCTTATGGAATGATGACTCACCAAGCACATGCTATGTGGTATAGTGTCAAATAAATCAGTCAAATAAGGCTCCCATTACCGTGAGACCTGCAAGAAAAACAAGAAGAGATTAGCTTTTGAAAACCAAAGGAAATTAAATACATGAAAAGTAAATCTAGACTTGTGTAATGTAAGGTGGTGACTTAATAAATCAAGCAGCCCATGTGCTATCTTTTAGCTGCCGATTTTCATACAGAAAAAGGGGAGATTGATTGTTGAATTGTAGTCAAATAAATCAACCACCTAATTAAGCTAGTTTCCTATGTCTAAAATGACAAAATCAAGTGTGCCCATACAGCACCTAGTGGCCGATTTTAAGCAAGGAAGAAGAGGTCTAGTTGCTGTACAAAAATTAAACTAAAACACCTACTAAATTAAGCATGTTCTCATGTTTCAAAAGACAAAGAAATCAGTGGCCAATCTACACTAACACCACCGTAACATACAAGGAGGAAATCAAAGACAATCAACATTTAAAATGCTAAAGTAAACATACACCTACCATAGCTCTTGTCTTCTTCCTTCAAGTTGTCAAACAAAGACTTCCTAGCTCCTTGTCATGTGGCCGAAATCTTGCATCAATTAAGGGATTGCCTTGAGCCAAACAACAAGCAATAAACTAATAAAAAGACTAGTCAAATTTGACATTAATTTAGCAAAAGAGAAATCCTTTCAATTTGCTATGTCTTGCCTTAAGACCTTACGTAGCCTTTCATTCTTTCCTTGCCTTCATTCCACCGATTTTGGTAAGTATTCTATCCTCTCTTTTCTTCTTCATTTGCTAGTTTATCCCTTGGAGCTTCAAAGCTCCATTAATGGTGTTCTAAGTTCTAACACCATTTTATGTAAATTTTCGTAGTTAAATCTACTAAGTCTTGAAGCAAGATTCATCCTACCAATCCTACAAATTTTCGCCAAGGTTAGATACTCCAAGGAGGTTCCTAGATTCAACAACACAAGGAACAACAAGATCAAGTTAAGGTATATTTTCATGTTGAAAATCCTAAGTAAATTCCTTTACCTATAACCGAAAATTATAAGCTTCTAAATCAATATTCTCTTCATTATTTCATGAAGGAAACTTGGATCTACAATCATCCCAAGGTGTACCAAAAATACCTTGTTAAATTCTTAAGGTAAACTCTTGTAAAATTAATCCAAATATTATTTATAAATCCTTGTTAGAAGTCTAACAAATGGATCTCCTAAATATATACAAGGAGGCCGAATTTTCTTCATAAAGATAGCATTTGGAGAGCTTGGAGTTCAAGGAGAAATCCAGTACACGAATTATTTTGATTTAAGGAGTAAGTTTATATAATTAAGGTTTATTAAGTTTAAGCTTGATTTAAGCTTCAAAATTTGGTATAAAAAAAATTATGTAAAAGCCTTAGTAATATTAAGACCGAATTATTATAGGTTATAATGTCAAGAAAATAATTTATAACATTATTACCTTAAGGTATATATTTGTATCACAAAACTAAATATGATACACATATTATTAAACCGAATTGTCTAAGAGTTATTTGTTCTATTTTGATTTTATAAACATTCTAAGTCATTAGCATAATTTTTAGAAGTGTTATATGACTTATATACATTTATATGTATTTATTATAAGGTTTAAATCATGTTTTGGAAACTATATGGTAAAATATATTAAGGCCGAGAATAAAATGTATTATTTGGTGATTTTCGAAATATATAAGTATATTAACTTATATTAAATTTTGGGAACATTAAAAATAGCTACAAGTATTTAAATGGCTAGTTATAAAGTTATGTGGCTAAAATGTAAATTTTGTAAAGTTTAGTGTATAAATAATAAAAGCCGAGAGCTTAAGGGTCTATTTGGTATATTTATGATATAATATAAGGTAGGAAATAATATTATGAATTTTGGTGAATTTAAATAAGTGTTTAAGTGATAAAATAACAATTTATAAAGTTTTGGGGCTATTTTGTAATTTATGGATAAGATTGGGATCAAACCGAATTACTAATGATTTTTATGGTATATTAAGGTATTAATTATGAAATTGAGTCTTGGTCAAAGTGTGTGACCAAAAACTTGGATGTATAATTTAAAAGATTTATGACATAGCATATCAAGTTTATAAAAGTTATGGGGTGAAAATGTAATTTATAAAAGTTGGTGTGTAAAACAGAATTATAAATAGGGCAGAAATGTAATTTGTGAAAATATAAGTGTTCACTTGGTTATTTAAGGGAATTAAATATTAAAACTATAGTTTATAAGTTACTATGTAACTTATATAAAGTTTTGGGGTTAGATTGTGAATATAAGAGAATTATATGTTAAGACCGAAAATAATTGTGGTCATTTGGTAATTTATAAAAATTAATATGTTGTATTGCAATTTCCGAAAGTTAATATGGATAAATAATTAATTATAAAAGTTATATGGTTATTTGGTAATTTATAAAAATTAGAATATTCATTTGGTAATTACCAAAATATTAAAGTGGAAATTGGTAAGTTATAAGGTTATTTGACAATTTATAAAAGTTAATGTGTCCAACACACAATTACCGAAATTATAAGGTTGGTTTTGTAATTTAATAAAGAAAGGAGGTAAAACTAGGTAATATAATGTATTATGGTATATTATGGAGTATAATATAAAGTTTATAAAATAATTATGGTTATAATAAAAATGACCAAAGGATATAATATAAAGAATAGGTGGAAATAATTATGAGTATATAATTAAGGAAATGGAAATATACTACAAGGTGGAAATTCATTATCACATGTGGAAATCACATAAAATAATGAACTATCTAGAACCACTGTTAAATAACAGGGGGAAATAAAAAACATACAGAGTTATTATACAACGAGTATAAACGCTACAGTAACAGTACTGTAATATTTAGTGAATAGTTATATTAATATCACCCGGTATTGTATGTGTATGTAACAGTGTACGGGAAGGAACTACTGAACAGGAATTTGTCAAGCTAGCAGTTACTTGGTGAACGGTATGTTAATTGTGTGGTCTGAATGTCCTAAGGATTTTCCTAAGGTCCAGACGTTATGTGTTTAATTGTTTAAGAGCGATATCTATGATTTATGTATATGATATTGTACACTGTATTGCTCAACACTGTTGCGTTTTATTTCTACGCGAACGTCTTATGACTGGAAGTTTATACATCTAAACTGGAACAAGACTAACTGACCTTTAGGTATTATTAAACCTAACTGATGGTCAACTGTTATAGTCTTAACTCAAGGATTGGATATTGTATCATTGACTAGAGGGCTAACTTATAAAGAGAGGAATCCAGACTGTTTCGACTTTCTGGTTGCGCATCGTGATCACTACGAGAGACTTCAATGGGGGGTCACTCAAGGGAATCCATTGTCCACATTCGACGATGGCGGAGGGCACTACCGTTGGTGCACAGGTTCGAGCGGATCGGTCAAATAATTATCCAATGCCATAAGGTCAGCTGGTAACGGTTCCTTTGGAACCCAGGGGACACACTGTCCATTATTAAGTTATTAAGGGTTGTCTTAACATGACGCCTGAGGTGGAATTTAATTGGAAAAAGGTTAAGTGATTGGTTTAAAGGATAAGGGCCAAGTGGCCAACTAACAAGTACAATTAATTAATACGCGTACCTTGTTTGGTTATTGTTATGGATTATTGGTGATTGATTATCTGGTTGTTGTTACTATTATGTGATGTGATTTGCAGGGGAACTGTTATGTGTTTGTTTAGCATTTACAGTTATTACTGTTATTGTTGTAAACCGGTATTTCATGTAAAGAATCTAATATCAAGATGGCTAAAATGACTTAAGGAATCTAGATGACTTAGGACTACATTTAGCATACCAGCATTTCGATTGCTGAGCCCTTCAATGGGCAAAACATTTCAGGTTACTGAAGAAGACACAAGCCGGAGTGCGGGGCACAGGGTAGCTGATGGGTTTTAATAAAAAAACTCTTTAAGTTTCGTTATGTATTGTATTAAGGAGATTGTTGTATTCAGTTAGTTGCTCATTTAGTTTGGATTTGGTTTGTAATAATTAGAGTGCTCAGTATCTGTTCATCACAGCGTGAGGAGTTGGATTGTTGGAAAGAGTAAGGATGCCTTGTTACTCACAAGGGTGAGTAACGGCGTGTAACACCAAGGATAGTTAGTTTTATTTTCCACTGCGAATTATTATTTATTATGCTACGACTTGCGACGTTTTTTACAGGTTTAGAATTAGGGGTGTTACAAAAAGTGATATCAGAGCGTAGTTATGCTCTGATGAAGGATACTGAGTCAAGAACATGAGCATAGGAATATTGGGAAACGGGAAACGTTTGTGAGGATTCATGACCTAGAAATTCTAGGGATAATTTTTATTTACTAAGTAGTTAGCTTCCTTACATGTTTGTGATTGTGTATGAACACGGTGTAGCAACCGAGTAGAAATAATAGGATACTATCTTATAGATGTCGACAAGAGGAAGACCACTTGGAGGTAGCAGTGGACACGGTGGCGAGACACCGGCGGATGTTCCAGAAGCACCAGGCCTAGCAGCGGCCATGGCAGCCTTCGCGCAGCAGCTAGGAGCTCAACTTACAGGAGCCATACCCCACCCGCCACAGCCCAGGGAAACCAACTGGTTGAAGAGCGTTGCAAACACAAGAGTTCCAACATACTCAGGGGAACCAGACCCCGCCGCACTGGAGAAATTCATAGTAGAGCACCAGAAGGCCTTCAAAGCTGTTCGAGTTCCAGAAGACTAGAAGGTCAACATCGCATCATATCACCTGAAGGACGCAGCTGATATTTGGTGGCGGTCTGTGGAGGGCCACCATAGAGCTACACTGGACTTTAGATGGACAGCGTTTGTAGAAGTGTTACGGGAGAAGTAATACCCCGAACACTTGAAACCGAGGAAGCGACAAGAGTTCGAGACCTTAATCCAGGGGAGTCAAACAGTTGACCAATACTACTCACGGTTCATCAGCTTGTTGGACTACATTCCAGGGGTCGACTACTCCGACACTGTGAAGATTCAGAAGTTTAGGGGAGGTTTACAATTTCGCATCCAAGGCGCGATGGGAGCAATACGATTCGCTACACTACAAGAGTGTTATGACGCCGCATCGGCAACAGAATTAATGATACAGTCCAGGGAAGAGGCACAGGGAAAGAAGAGAAAGAGTACTGAAGGAGATGATGGTGGATCAACCTCTGGTGGTTACTACAAGAATGGGAAGAAATTCTTTGATAAAAGGAAGGGGCGGAAGGATTTCCATGGTCAGAAGACGAAGGAGCAGGTTCCCCGTCTGACCGGCCCAGCCATTGATGCACAACCACTGAGATCAGCACCACCTAGGAGCAATGAGCCAACCCAGCACCACTACTACTGTAAGCGCTGTGGGAATGACCACCCAGGAGTAGACTGCACAGGCAGGATGGTGGAGTGTCGCTATTGCAAAAAGGAAGGCCATCGAGAGTATGAATGCTTTTCCAACCCAGCAAGCAGAGTATACAAGGGAGCTAGAGGTTCACAGAGAACACCAGCTATTGAAGCGGGCGGACCCAGAGGAGGTCAAGCGCCGCAGACCAACACCTACACTAGAGGACCGGCAGGACAACCATCCTCATCCGGGAGTCAAAGGGAAACGAGATAGTTCCAGGAAGAAACACCTAGTACATAGTGGGAACTTCAGGCGCTGAGGCTAGCGCTCAGCGCGAAACCGGTAAGCCTAGAACTTAAACCAAATGCATGATGCATGAATGTGTGTTTATAGTTATCAGTCGATGAGACTCGTATGTGTTAGTAAGTATCAAAAATTTAGAGAGACCTAACTTAGGTAACCTCTCACCTAATAGGATACTTCGACATTTGTTTTTCCTTATCTATGAGACTGAGGTCACCTGAGCCTATGAGCGAAGGTCGGGAATATCCAGAGGCAGAATGCCAAATACTTCGACCCAGCATGATCTTACTCAAGCAATATTTAACTATAGGGGAACAAATAGCCATTGTAATTGAATGTAGAACTTTGGGAATAGGCCTTGGAGGATTTTACACTCTAGGATATAAGAAGGGATCAAAACTTAAATTATATATGATGTGTATGGGTAAGGATTGGGATCCACAGGCTAGGTTATATAGTGAAGTAAGAAAGGTAGATGGAGCACGAAACCCTAGGATACCAGTTGTATCATTCTCCATAGGAGATGATGCTGAGTTTTTATACGGTGATCTGAAGAGGATGGATAAGGCGAACAAGATTATTTTGAAGTCAGGAGACGCGTTGATATTTGGTGGAGAATCCTGATTAGTGTACCATGGGATTAAGAGTATTAAACCGAATACAAACCGAGATTAGCCTTGGGATAAAAGGGTGTGAGATAGTACAGTGAGGAATAATAAGTTAGTTTTTTTTGCTTGGACCGCCGAAGGGCGTTACCAACTGTCCAAACTTACAGTAACTACAATTATGACCTGCCTAAATGACGAGCAGATGTCATGAAAAGGAATACATTAATTAATATGAAATACTTAAGACTACATGAATTGTCAGAAGGGTTTGTTGAAGACCTGCGAGTGAAGAGCAAACACTGAATTTTGTGGGATACCCAGGCACCGAGCTTACCGCCCAGTGCGGGACTAGAAAATCTTACAATCTTTTATTAACTTCGCGAGAAGATAGTGCGAAACCTTGAAATATGACAATAGAGAGACAGAATCTCAAAATATATAACTAAACATCCATCATGGATAAGCACGGGTTTTAAATACCTAAGCAAATACCAAGGGTCTCAGCTAGTATCTATATAGTGACAGTGCTGGACTCCTAATTAATAAAGAGGAGAGAACAAACTTGGAATCTATATTTTCTAAAGTCAGGAAAACTACCTAATTAGCAATACCAAATGCTACATATATACATATAATTTGGAGGTTGTAAACCTAAAACGTTGAGGAGTATTGATACATTTCAGAGGGCTAAATATCATTAAATATACCTACCCTATTTTGAGGCTCGCGTCCTACACTATCCTTATGGTTCTATACGAGCATATGTCTTCCATGATAACTCAATTTATGAATGCGAATAAAGAGCGCAAGAAATCAAATAAGGTTAACCCCCTATGTAATATAAATTTTAATATAAACATGGTAACGAACAATTCTCCTTGACACTTGCAATGAAGGCAGTGTAAGTTATATTAAGAGTTTGAATTAATATATACACTAAAAGTGAGTGAAAGTTAAATTTAAAAGTAGGAAAAAAATACCCCTTGGCTTGTAACAATTGTTTTACACGTAAACCTTCCTAACGTTATATATTAACCCCTATGATTCTAAATCCTCTATTTAATACACCTAATCGACCTATTTTTGGAAGCCATTGAGTTTGTGGACTAACCACGTTTCTAAGAGATTGGAACAAACAATAAGCTTTGATTGTCCTGTTACCAAACCGTAGGATTCAAATTGGAAACCCTTAGTGTTAGATGGTGCTAATATTAAGAGATACTTAACCTAGGCTGAACATATGGTTCACCTGATTCATGGAGTTTAGATGGAATAAGAAAAAGCCAAGCTTTAAGGTGGAGGAAATAATACTTTATGGAGCTGTAATTGTTGATCAAGTCATAAAACTTTTTCTTGGAAGTCTGACTGTGACTGTCTTTGTTCCATGTAATGATAACCAAAGTATAGGCAATAATCAAGCCCTGGTGAGTTAAATACTAGATGAGCCTTTTAAAGAGAAGAGGGTATTCTAAGGTATCCAAGTCCATAACTGAATCTATTACTTGTATGATGGATTTAAGAGTTAAAATGATTGATGAATATAATTATTAGACAGTATGTGCCTAGATGTTTTAATAAGAATTTACCTTTTATGCCAAGAGGAAAAACTGGCTTCCCCGCTTGATGATTTGACCGAAGGAATATGGTTCCGGGGATTTGGTAATACACTAGATTCGAGTATAGGTTATAACAGATATTGGATTAGTTGTATAGTGGTCAAGAGAAAATGTAGTACTCACCACGTCACAAAGTTTGATAAGATAAAATTTGGAAAATGACAATTATGTGATTGTTTGATATTTGACGTGGGAGGTCGAACTTGATCCTGGTCAAATCAAGGAAAACCAAACAAAAAATGGAGTGGAAGGATAGTTCAACATTGACGCTGACCCCGTCAGGGTTGAATGATTCCTGAGACTCCCTACAAGTGGTCACAAATATCTCTGTGATAAGTAAATATTTATCCTAATTTTAATATAAAATTTGATTACTGAAGTACATGAGTCGTAGAAGGTGTAAGTTAGGAATTAAGCTGTCCAGGTTATCCTGAAGAGATTAAATAGCTAAAACGACTCCGCGTATGTCGTAAAGATAGTCAACTGTGAGGGGAATAATAACTGTTATTATACATGAACCATGTTAATAAGTTAAAAATGAGATTAAGAGACATTTACCTATAATAAAAACATTCTCAAACTACCTTCTAAGTTATGGCCGTATTGCCATATGGAGGGAAAGATCGACTTTCATGTCTTTCTTTATAAATTCAACCCAATATATTAAATGGGAACCTACCTATAAACATGGTAGAATATAAAGAGTAGAAACATTATACTAATACTCACATGAGTTGATTCACAACCGCAAGAACATGTTCAATTGAGAAGAAACTGTACCCCGTTAGAAACCTTTGCGGGAACCCTACTGTGGTAAACCTGATGAACAGACGATAGTAATCGTGTATGTACTACCGACAATTGGTGAATCAATAATATCAAGCAATCTTTCTATATTATACATAAGATGCATGGCTCGACCATAGCTCATACTTTACATTGAAAATGAAAACCGAATATGGTGATAGTAAACTCAAATACCAGAATCACAAGAGGATGACCTGAAGATCAAAGAGAGAGATTTTAAGCATGCCCCAATATTAATACAAACACGAGCGCCGATGATTACAACTACAAGAGGCGATTAATGGAAATGAGTTACACACGATAGTTTAAACAAGCCATGAGATAATATCGACAACATATAAGATGGTAGATCACCTTCACCCATACACACGGGATTCAAATATAAAAGCATACTAATACACTATAGAACATGTCAGAGAATGCATAGATTCTTGGGGGCTATACCTCGTAAACGGACAGAAGTCATATGCTGATGTCCGTAGGAGAGACCTTGAGTTCGCAGTAGGCGATCGAGTCTTCCTTAGAGTTTCGCCTATGAAGGGAGTTTTCAGATTTGGGCAGAAGGGCAAGCTTAGCCCGAACTATGTAGGACTGTACCTTATTACGGAGCGAGTGGGCCCATTAGCCTACAGATTAGATTTACCTGTTGAGCTTGGGAGAGTGCACAATGTGTTTCACATTTCTCAACTAAAGCAGTATATGCCTCACCCGTCACATATCTTAGAGTCCGAGACACTTGAGCTAGATCCGACGCTTAGATATAAGGAGACCCTAGTTCGCATTTTAGACTCCAGGACTAGGGAGACCAGGAACAAGACCATTAGAATGGTCAAGGTTCTGTGGTCAAACCACGACATTGAGGAGGCAACATGGGAGTTAGGAGACTCCATGTGAGACAAGTATCCAGCACTTTTCTCTTAGTTTTGTATATACTTGTAGGGGGTACGTGGGTGTAACCCTTTTTAAGGGAGGTAGAGCACCACATGTGACTTGCATATCTGCAGTCTATACTGGTTTTGTATTTGGTTGTTTGTGTTTGATTGTTGCGCATGTGTGCAATTGGTTGATTGGTTATGAATGTGTTCTATGTAACACTTGGTTATTGATATGTCCTATGTGACATTTGATTGGTTATGGATGTGTTCTATGTAACACATGGTTATTGATATGTCCTATGTGACACTTGAATAGTTATGGTTGTGTTCTATGTAACACTTGGTATTGATGTGTCCTATGTGACACTTGGATGATTATTGATGTGTTCTATGTAACACTTGGTTGATTAATAAAAGTACACTTATTTACTTGACAGTATATTCATTCCTAATGCAATCACACTAGAGATTTACTGCCAAGAGTTTACGCCTCTGCACTCTGTAGGACTGAGTGTTTTGGTATTGCACTTGTGCAGTGATGACCTAGTGGGATAGCTAGGAAGTTGGGACACTTATTTGCTTTACAGTATTTATCACGTTACTTGTGCTACAATTACATTGATTATCATGAGTAAGATTATGGGTATGTACGAATTGCATACACCCAGATTACTGATGGAATTTAGAGGTGTCAATATAGTATTGACACCCAAGAAAGATAAGTATACAGGAATAGAGATGAGGAACTTGATTCCATAGGATGAATAAGTATAAGTTATGACTTCGGGACGAAGTCCTTTTAAGGGGGGTAGACTGAAATACCCCTAACATTTAAATAATTAAATAATGGTAAATATATATCATTTGGGGGATTATAAAACCCTAAGAAAGCATATAAACACTTAGGCGTTAAAAACGCACCTAAACTCTTTAAGGTCATAAACGAGCGTTAAAGCCCGACCTTAAGCTAACCAAGTCATATAAGCTATAAAACTCATATGAAGTTAAACAAGGATCATTTTATGACCTTTAAAACACAAGTCCTCAGTTGGAACTGAGTAAAAATACAATATGCCTGGGAGTTCCCTTAAGGGCCCTTAAGGCCCGAAAGTCCCGGAAGTACTTCATAAAATAAAATAAAGCATTACTCTTCATTCAAAATACACCATAACACTTTAATGAACATATAAGATGAAGTTCTCATGAGAAATTCTCAGTTAAAGACAAAGTGCTCGGAGGTTCCCGATGAGGGCCCCATAAACCCCCGGGAATGCCCCGGAGAGGTACCGAAGTGGCACAAACTCCAATATAATCCATTCTTAGAGTTCCTATCATCCATATTCATCATTCTAAAGAGATTACTCGAGCTAATTTTTCAAAAATAAGCAAAGTTCTTGGGGGAAATTCTTAACGCTCCTTTTTGCTCCGGAAGTGTCCCGGTAGCCCGGAAATTGTGTCTTGAGTTGATACAACCCCATATAACTCAATGTAACACCTTAACATATTATTATTGACTATAAAAAAATGTTAATAAACACTTGGAACTCATAGCGACTACTTATTTTCCAGAAAATCCTTAAAGCACAAAAACGCACCTTTGGGTGTCACAAAAACGCGTTCTACGCAATTACCTTGAAGTTTTTGAGGAGTCACGAGTTGATAATGTTAAAAGAGGATAAATTGAGCATCTAAATCGATTAATTCCAGTGCTAAACTCTTAGCATAAACATGGGCAATTTTATCATCAAAAAGGTACCTAAAAACAACATTTTTACCTTAAAACTTTCATCTTCTACCATAGTATAAATGTACCAAATAAATACTGGAACCTATTACACATATTAGTATGATCTTAGTAAAATATAGTGTAACAAAAGTCAAATTAAAAATCAATCCCAATTTGTCTCCATGTTAGGCGCCATTTAAGGTGTTTTAGACTTGAATTTTGACTAGAAAATTACCTTATGGAATGATGACTCACCTATCACATGCCATGTGGTATAGTGTCAAATAAATCAGTCAAATAAGGCTCCCATTACTGTGAGATCTGCAAGAAAAACAAGAAGAGATTAGCTTTTGAAAAGCAAAGGAAATTAAATACATGCAAAGTAAATCTAGACTTGTGTAATGTAAGGTGGTGACTTAATAAATCAAGCAGCCCATGTGCTATCTTTTAGCTGCCGATTTTCATACAGAAAAGGGGAGATTGATTGTTGAATTGTAGTCAAATAAATCAACCACCTAATTAAGCTAGTTTCCTATGTCTAAAATGACAAAATCAAGTGTGCCCATACAACACCTAGTGGCCGATTTTAAGCAAGGAAGAAGAGGTCTAGTTGCTGTACAAAAATTAAACTAAAACACCTACTAAATTAGGCATGTTCTCATGTTTCAAAAGACAAAGAAATCAGTGGCCAATCTACACTAACACCACCGTAACATACAAGAAGGAAATCAAAGACAATCAACATTTAAAATGCTAAAGTAAACATACACCTACCATAGCTCTTGTCTTCTTCCTTCAAGTTGTCAAACAAAGACTTCCTAGCTCCTTGTCACGTGGCCAAAATCTGGCATCAATTAAGGGATTGCCTTGAGCCAAACAACAAGCAATAAACTAATAAAAAGACTAGTCAAATTTGACATTAATTTAGCAAAAGAGAAATCTTTCAATTTGCCTTGTCTTGCCTTCAGACCTTGCGTAGCCTTTCATTCTTTCCGTACCTTCATTCCACCGATTTTGGTAAGTCTTCTATCCTCTCTTTTCTTCTTCATTTGCTAGTTTATCCCTTGGAGCTTCAAAGCTCCATTAATGGTGTTCTAAGTTCTAACACCATTTTATGAAAATTTTCCTAGTTAAATCTACTAAGTCTTGAAGCAAGATTCATCCTAGCAATCCTACAAATTTTCGCCAAGGTTAGATACTCCAAGGAGGTACCTAGATTCAACAACAACAACACAAGGAACAACAAGATCAAGTTAAGGTATATTTTCATGTTGAAAATCCTAAGTAAATTCCTTAACCTATAACCAAAAATTATAAGCTTCTAAATCAATAATCTCTTCATTATTTCATGAAGGAAACTTGGATCTACAATCATCCCAAGGTGTACCAAAAATACCTTGTTAAATTCCTAAGGTAAACTCTTGTAAAACTACTCCAAATATTATTTATAAATCCTTGTTAGAAGTCTAACAAATGGATCTCCTAAATATATACAAGGAGGCCGAATTCTCTTCATCAAGATAGCATTTGGATAGCTTGGAATTCAAGGAGAAATCAAGTACAAGAATTATCTTGATTTAAGGAGCAAGTTTATATAATTAAGGTTTATTAAGTTTAAGCTTGATTTAAGCTTCAAACTTTGGTATACAAAAAATTATGTAAAAGCCTTAGTAATATTAAGGCCGAATTATTATAGGTTATAATGTCAAGAAAATAATTTATAACATTATTACCTTAAGGTATATATTTGTATCACAAAAACTAAATATGATACACATATTATTAAACCGAATTGTCTAAGAGTTATTTGTTCTATTTTGAGTTTATAAACATTCTAAGTCATTAGCATAATTTTTAGAAGTGTTATATGACTTATATACATTTATATGTATTTATTATAAGGTTTAAATCAAGTTTTGGAAACTATATGGTAAAATATATTAAGGCCGAGAATAAAATGTATTATTTGGTGATTTTCAAAATATATAAGTATATTAACTTATATTATAAATTTTGGGAACATTAAAAGTAGCTACAAGTATTTAAATGGCTAGTTTATAAAGTTATGTGGCTAAAATGTAAATTTTGTAAAGTTTAGTGTATAAATAATAAAAGCAGAGAGCTTAAGGGTCTATTTGGCGTATTTATGATATAATATAAGGTAGGAAATAATATTATGAATTTTGGTGAATTTAAATAAGTGTTTAAGTGATAAAATAATAATTTATAAAGTTTTAGGGCTATTTTGTAATTTATGGAAAGATTGGGATCAAACCGAATTACTAATGATTTTTATGGGTATATTAAGGTATTAATTATGAAATTAAGTCTTGGTCAAAGTGTTGACCAAAAACTTAGGATTAAAATGATTTATGCTATAGCATATCAAGTTTATAAAAGTTATGGGGTGAAAATGTAATTTATAAAAGTTGGTGTGTAAAACAAAATTATAAATAGGGCGGAAATGTAATTTGTGAAAATATAAGTGTTCACTTGGTTATTTAAGGGAATTAAATATTAAAACTATATTTTATAAGTTACTATGTAACTTATATAAAGTTTTGGGGTTAGATTGTGAATATAAGAGAATTATATGTTAAGACCGAAAATAATTGTGGTCATTTGGTAATTTATAAAACTTAATATGTTGTATTGCAATTTCTGAAAGTTAATATGGATAAATAATAAATTATAAAAGTTATATGGTTATTTGGTAATTTATAAAAATTAGAATATTCATTTGGTAATTACCAAAATATTAAAGTGGAAATTGGTAAGTTATAAAGTTATAAGGTTATTTGGCAATTTATAAAAGTTAATGTGTCCAACACACAATTATCGAAATTATAAGGTTGGTTTTGTAATTTAATAAAGAAAGGAAGTAAAACTTGGTAATATAATGTATTATGGTATATTATGGAGTATAATATAAAGTTTATAAAATAATTGTGGTTATAATAAAAATGACCAAAGGATATAATATAAAGAATAGGTGGAAATAATTATGAGTATATAATTAAGGAAATGGAAATATACTACAAGGTGGAAATTCATTATCACATGTGGAAATCACATAAAATAATGAACTATCTAGAACCACTGTTAAATAACAGGGGGAAATAAAAAACATACAGAGTTATTATACAACGAGTATAAACGCTACAGTAACAGTACTGTAATATTTAGTGAATAGTTATATTAATATCTGAAATACCCCAAACCTAAGTATGCTAAGTAAACATCAATTTATGATGTAGTAATGCTAAAATATGCCTTAGAAAGATTGGTAGACAATTTAAACCAAGGAAAACACAAGAAAATGCCTTAAGGGCAATTAGGGCAAAAATGTGCTCTAAACTTGGAGAGACTTGGGTGAGTACCCAAATATCATGCTAAGACCTTAGTAATATTCTAATGGTCATTTTAAACCAATTACCAAAGAAAACCAAGCTTGAAAACAAGTTAAAACACAAAATGTGCTTTAAGAAGTCTTAAAGCACATTTTTGAAAAATTGTCTTGTAAATGAGTTTTGAGTGGCTAAATGCCCATGATTACCTTAATCAACATGTGTACTAATTAGTATCACATTAGGAAGCCTAAATCAATGGGAAATCAAAAATTTCAGAAATATGTGCACTAATTTGAATAGTGCCAAATAGTGACTAGTTTAAGTTTTAGTCAACATAAGTCAATTAGTTGGTCAACCAAGACCATAAATATCTTGGTTATAAAGAGGGGGCCGGTTTTCTAAGGACGAGTCACCATAGACTTCATCAAATAAGGGAAAAAGAAGAGATAAGTAAAGAAAGTTACTATTTGCTTTTATAAAGCAAATATCCTTATTAGCCTACCTCTCTCCTCTCTTCTTCATTTCCCCTTCTTCTTCCATGGTTTTCTTCTTGTTCTCTCTGTTCCAAACCGTGCCCAACCAGCTCCATACTTGTTCCATCTTCAAATGTCCATAAGTTACTCATTTTAGCTCCAAATCAAAAGTGAGCATAGATTATTCTTAGTTAGCTCAAGCTCTAGCTTTCTATCTTTTCAAATCCTTCAAAGCTCCATTTCGGTGCCAAGAGAAAACTCCATTGATGGAGGAAAATCAAGTTTGAAGAGTTCATTAGCTTCTCCATTCTCTTAAGGTAAAGAAAATGTAAGAAAAATCATGTTTCCATCACTTCCTCACCATGCCGAGAATTTGCCTCTTAAATACCTTTTTGTAATATTTATCCATTGTTCTAGCTTGATTATATTCCCAAAGACTTGAGGAGGTCTTGCCCTGCTTCATTATGAAAGCCATTCAAAATTCAAAGGTAAACTTATACTTTCAAGCTTTAAAACACATATTTTAACCTAAGGGTAAATCCCATGAGTTTAGGCATATTGCTTAGTACTTATTATATTATTTGGATGTGGATTAGAACATTGGCAAGAGGATTTAAGTCCTGGCTGAAATGCAATCAAGGAAACCTAAGGAGGAAAGTAAGAGAAGCTTGAGAAAAACAAGGTAAATTACTTACCTAATGGTGGTTTAAGTTTTAAGGGATAATTTTAGGTGAGTACTAATGTGGCTAGAGCTTACATTATGTGATGGGTTATATAACTAGGAAAAGGATTTAAACAAGCTTGTGAACTTGTGACTAAGGAGCCAAAGGGAATAAGTTAGTAATATAAGTTTAAGATGGATTTTAAGAACATTATAACTACTATGAGTTTGATGGGTGTATTTGCAGGTTGAAAGCTTTTATATGTGGGAAATTCAGTGTTTAAGTTTAAGTCATTTAAGAGCCTTAGTGCTATGCAATTTAAGATTATTGCACTATATGAGTTGTTGTGAATGAGTTGATTTGGGTGAGAAAACAAGATGAGAAAGGACTTGATGTGTGTGAGTTGGTTGAATGAGGAAAATAATGCATTTGGGCATGATAAATACTAGGGAAGCTATGGCGAAATTTGAGTAAAAAACAAAGGTTTAAGTGATGGTTATGATTTAATATGACCTAGGGTTTACTTGGGACCAATATAAGGAGTTTGAGTGGAAATGAGTTAACTAAGGAGTTCTCGAGGTTTAGGATGACCTAGAGATGTCTAGGAGGAATTAGAGGGTATATGGGTGTATTAGACACACCAAAAGTCAAGGTAGGAGGAATGGTAAGACTTGTGCAAAAATCTGGAGGAAATGATGTATAATGTTTTGAGATGAATTAGTTATTAACTAGAGAGTAAAACAATAAGAGTTTTGGGAAGTTTGTGTAAGTGGTGGTGACGCTAGTGGTGGACTAATAAGGTTTTAGTTATATGACAATGAGTGGACTTGGAGATGAAGAGAAAAGTGTAAGAGAATGTTGTAATTGTCAAGGAAAAAGACTAGGAATGTATAAGAGTGTATGATTATGAGAATGGTGTGTAAGCTGAGTAAAAGAGATGTAGCTGTCTAAGAGGGACTAGGGGATCCAATGGTTAATTTAAAACACCAAAACCATAGTGAAGGAGGCTAGGAAACTTGTACAAAGTTTGAAGGAAAAAAAAAGGTATAATGACTTGTAAAGAAGTAAGCATGTGCTAGATTATATATAGCTTAGAGAAGTGTGAATAAAGCAAATGGGTTGTGCATGATGATGCTTGAGGAGTTTATATTGGTGGAAGGAAACACTTTGGTTAGTTGAAGGAATTGGAAGTGTAAAGGAAATATTACAAGTGTTAATAGATTATGTGAGAAATTGGGTTATAAGTTAGAGAAGGAATTGGACAAGTTTAGGAGGTTATTTTGGTATTAGAACATGCCTAAGATCATGTATAAAGTTTTGGTGATTTATGGATGAAGAGAGCAAGTGCAAATGCACTTAGGAATAAAAAGGGCAAAAATCTGTAGCTGGTCCGGGACTTAAGTCCAGGGTAAAGTCCCAGACCAACCTAAAATTCATGCCGAGAGTTGCTTCAACCATAGGGTCCGGGACTTAAGTTTTGTAAGAAGTTCTGGACCACCCCCTGATTTACCCCCGGGATTTTAGCTTGCATTGGTCCGGGACTTGAGTCCCATACAAAGTCCCGGACCACCACATTAAAACAGCCAAGAGTTTGAACCAGGTATAGGTCCGGGACTTAGGTTGAGGACAAGGTCCCGGACCACCCTAAAAATGGTGTATAAGCTTGGGAAATGTTAGGTAATGATGGGGATTGATAAGTATTGATATTATGAAGTTATTAAGGACATGTTTGGAGGGAATTAATGACAATTAAGTGGGTGAATAAGTATAAGAGACAATGAGAAATGATGCACTTAAAAGTCTAAGTTAAAACTGTAAGGACTTAGTGAGTATTAAATGGTGAACAAGGTGGGTAAGTAGGTTAAGTAAGTTGGGATGAGATAAGTAACTAATGACCCAAAACAGAATGAATGTTTTAGGACTTGTGAATTGGGACCCGGAAGGAGATTAAACAAGCAACCACCGACGGTGAACGGTACAGTTCTTCTTGTGACCTGCTTGCTAACGAGGTGTCCCTCGGCTTGTGTGCTATTTGTTTTTGTGTGCTCACTAAACAAGATAAAGCATGCAACCGGAACATTATTGTTATTGTATTGTTGTGTGATGTTTGAAAACTAACACAACTTACCGTGAGAACTTACTAACCAACGTTTAGTAAGGAATTGAGTGAGACTAAGGAATGCTCCCTAACATTGGTTTGTTAAAAACCGAAAGAGGTTAACCAACAAACATTGTCTTGAGACTTCTACTAACTGGAACTTAAGGGGGGAGTGAGGAACCCGGGACTGACTCCGGTCATGCATGCTAAGGAAAAAGGGAGTCGGTATCTATAGCAGATCCGACTTCCGTTTAAGGACTTGTCTTCGGACTTGTTGCCTAGGGTCGGTTGCCGGCTCAGCTACATTGGAGATACAGTCCAAGGTAGGAGGCATTAAGATGGTGCGGTAGGATCACCTAAATCCTAAATTATAAGATAAGTTGTTTATTCAACCAATGGAGTTAATAGCTCATGGCTAGGGTTGCTTTTGACCCGACAAAAATAAACATTGAGATAAGATACAATCATTTCTATTTAAAGAGTGGTTTGTATTCTAAGATTAAGATAAGGTTGAGATAAGTTGCAACCATTCCTTTTTAAAGGATGGTTTGTATTATAAGACTGAGATAAGCTACATCCATTCCTTTCTAAAGGATGGTTGTTTTCTAAGATTAAGATAAGACTAAGATTGAGGTAAGATAAGGATGGACTAAGATTAAGAGGAAATGTAACTTAAGGAGTGAAATAATTGACTCACTAATTAAGGGAACGCATTTAAGTCGTTCTTTGTGTTTGAACTTTGATTGTTCATATTTGGATTGATTGTTTATTGCACCTTCTATTATGTTGTGCATCTAATCAACCTCCATGCTATTGACAATTAGTCGTCGTAGCCACGTTAGCTTGGGGGCCATGAGAGGATCGTACCAGCATTCGTGCTGACCCCCTTTGGGGGCTGTTTTTACTACACAGGTGAACGTCAGGAGGCAGCCGTCGCGAGAGTAAGAAGGGGTACAAGCGTTACGGGTTAAGTGTGGCCTACGAGTTGTGCATGTACACTCGTATGGCAATTTGAGTTAGTAAGATGTATAGGTTGTGAGGGATTGTAAGAAGGATATGTATTGGTTAAGATTTGTATATACTAATGTTCGGATATTCTGTCAGTCAGACCGTGGCAAGGTCCTGGAGTGTAATGAATTCCGCTGTGACTGTATATATATATATATATATATATATATATGTTGTTAAGTTGCGAGACCACATTTGGATTGAGATGGGGTGTACAAAAAGTGGTATCAGAGCGTAGTTACGCTCTGAAGACAAGAATTATCGAACTTAGGAGAATACTGAGGTTGAGTTTGAGTTATGGTTAAGGGTTGAGTGTTAGAGTGAGAGGTGCATTAGCTAGGACTTCCCGGTGTTTACCGGATATCCATAGTACCTAGACCCGCCCTCCGCATCCCTTGCTTGAATTATGGGGAACAAATGCCAGAGAGAAGAAAGCCTTCTCTTACTCGGGAAAACCCGATCTGGTAGTTAGTTAACAGTAAGCAATACGAGAAACATCTTGTTGAACAACAGTTTATGAGAACTTGGAGGTTTTTAATGGAGTGCAACAGAGAAACAGGCGCTACCTATGGAATTCTATCAATAAAGGAACGGTAATTACCGGCAACATAGGTCGACATGCTACGCAGTCGAAATAACCCGCCATACCAATGATAAGAAAAGCACTAAAGGTGCAATGGGTAAGAAAAGATAAGTGACGTGAGTACCGGACAGTGGTCCGAATGAGCATAACAGTGGGATTTACAAATCTTGAGGATTAAGATTACTGGAAAGTCCAGTTAAGAACGGGAACTCCAAACCCCATACAATGAAGAAGGTTACAAACGTGGCCGACATAACGCTGATGACGGTAGAAACTCATACAAATTGTATACCGGAATAGGACTACGATGTAGTGCCTAAAGGAGAATCATTACTTAGTAACCACAACAAAATGTGTGGGGACGGGAGCGAGGATTAAGACGTAAGAAAATAGTAAGGGGTTCCCTCAGAAAGAGGAACGCCCGATAAGTGACAGTACGGTCAAAATAACCAGGAAACTGCCGGATGGCTAGTTATCCTAAGATAGAGAATATCGAGGGAGTCCCGAGGACTACCAAAGATATAGAATATTAAGAGGAAGTACCATTACGGATGCGCAAAGCACCGGTAACTCATCTTGCATGGCGCACTTGCCATAGCAAGTGCTACCACAGTTAAGCTACACAGAAAGCCATCATGGCGAGATCGAGATAGTAGAACGCTACAGTTGTAGTACATCTTAATACCGGACTGTAAATCTATAAGAACGACAGAATGAGACCTTGGAAGGGCCCAACGGCCTGACCATGATGAGATGAGTGGATACACCAGTCAGCAGGGAGCTGAACTTGGATAGAATACTAAACAATATAAATATGAGCAACAGTACAACCTACTACAACAACAATAACCGACAGAATGACAAGAACACTAAACCCGGGTCTCAAAGAGAAGAACATAAGAGATCGCTCAATAATGCGAGCAAAACACTACGTAAGCAACAACATACAAGAAATGTATGATAAGATACCATTGAGACCGTTGACATAACGTCTTCCAAGAAGAGCGGATAAGACTCCCAGAGTGACCGTTAAGAACACCGATAACAAACATTCTACAATGAAGATGTTGGTGAACCCCGGAAACAGGGATAAAAGGAATAAACTTAAGCAGTAATCTACTAAGGATTAAGATATACAATCCCGACAGAGGGAAGCTCAGAGGACTACCCACACAGAGCGGGTATAGTCGAGCCAAATAACTGATGAATGACAGCTAATACTGTTCGTCTAACTCATTAACACCCAAGTATGAGTGATCATCAACGGGTGGCGTAGTCAACAGAAGTTGAACAAAGCGCTGAGATGGAAGCAAAAGATGACAGGATGATTTCCGACTTAGACACCGTAAGGCAGATGCCTAATATGAACTAATTCGTAATTGTTAGAGGGCGCAAGACTATGGAAACGATAGTATTGTCAAAAACACTAAGTGACCTCAGATCACCTGAACAAACTTCCATAGTGGAAGCAGGATGCAACAACTTACCATGAAACCCGATACTACATTAATATGTAACCTAACGGTGGATAGTGACTAAGAACCAGAAATCTATGAGGATAACCTACAGATGAGCAAGAGTACAAGGAGCGAACCGAGCACCGGCTCTCACCAATGATATTAAGCATTAAGAGCCTACGAGCCAAGGATGTTAACCACATCAGAGCCGAGGCACAGTAGGTTATAAGAGAGCTTATTTAAGCCATGAAGGAACTACAATGTGTAGATATGAACGGTTACAATGGAAAATATTGCCAAGAAAAGGCACCAATGAGAATAATGAGATCGTACATTGGCAGGGGCGGAGAACGAACCATGCCTTTTAGGATGAGGATACCTCTCCTTGTTGTGAGGCCAAGAGTGGGAATAAACCCCTCAAAAAGGGCTTTCACTTATTAGAGAAATAATACGTTTGTTAGAGAATGGAAAATGTAAACCTTGAGACTACCTTCAAACATACCAGATACACTTGGGTAATAAGGAAGGCTACAGAGATAGACCTCATATCCAACACTCAGGAGGTAAGAATCAGTAATCGTCAGAGATAAACGTGATGAGTGCACAGAATGGCGCGTCAAATGACCAACGCTCAGTAGAGCTTGTGATTAAACAGATGACTTGCACAGTAACCGGTTGAATTACATGGTAAATGACATCATAAGGGATGGAAGAACGGGAGAAATACTGGCCTACATATGAAACCGAAATTGAAGCGAAACACCTTCATTTTAAGAGATAACTATTTTACAACATGGTACGGTAACCGCCAAACATCGAAATTAGAGAACTCCCAGTGTGTTTACACCAAGAAGGGATTGAATGTAAGATAAGATGTTAGAGTAAATGAGTAAGTAGTTGCGCCATCAACGGGCAACATGGTAAAGGCCAGCTACCACGGTAGTAGTGGTCATGACTACAATATTTATATAAGGGGATTAAGTCATGGTGCGCGGTAAAGCGACCGTTATGTATGAGCCGTCAAATATTGACACTGAGGCAATTAAATTTATAAGCTAAGACCGATATAAGTAAGGAAATAAGATGGTTGACGAACTGTGCATTAATGCCAGTAGTCTGGAGCAGATTAGGTAAGATTTCACAGGAAGCACACTACCCATTCCTTAAGGAACTGGAAGTGCATTCCTAGTAGAACAAATATGAGAAGGAAGATAAGAGGCTCTATGGAAAGAGACCTCAGTCACTAAGAGACCGAATCAGTATGGGATACAGAAGAACTAGAGCATACAATACCCAAGGACATAGTAAATGGATTTTCCTTGATTAAGTTCAAGAAGAACAATAAGTGTTATTATGGGACGATGAAAGAGGAGATCGACAACAGAATACTTCACGACTAGCAATAGTTAAACGTGTGACGGACACTATGAGTTTACTAAAACGAGACGTGGGACGACTGCACCCCACAGGGGCTTGCAGGCCTGACACGCTCATTTATGAGTTAGTCGGGTAAGTAGTAATGTACCAGTAAGGTACCCCATGCATGTAAACAAGTGGTGTAAGGAACACGGGAAGTAGTCGACTCCGTACCACAGACGACGACGCAAGATCAGACAAGAGCAGCTACTACCACAAACAGTCGAAGAGAAGAATTCAGTTGAACCAACAACACAAAGGAATCAGGGAACAAATAATTAAGGACTATGAGGTGCGAAGAGCACGGATTGTTAGGCACAGAAATTGGACATGACTTAAGACGTTAAAGATTAAACTGTACAGCGCACTAAGCACTAAACAGCAGTTTCAGATTAAGAATCATCCTCAGACCAAAGGTCAGATGGAAAGAACGATTTAGATACTTGAGGAAACACTAAGAATACAAACATTAGACCTCCAGGGAGACTGAATAGATGAGCTACAACTCATCAAGGCCGTGTATATATTAAGATAACACGTGTCCACGGAAAGACCAATATTCCTAAAACTGTAAGGATACAGAAGGATATACAATACTATGAAAGGATAAGAGAGGCAGTTAAGCCTGAGATTATCAGAGTCGTGCAGCGGAAGCTAGCAGATCAGTACCCTTGAGATTAGACCAAACTAAGTTAAGAATATGGTACAAGTACCGTTAAGAATCCTCGATGCAGAGACTAAGTCATTAGCATAGTTATGACCTTCTGATTCATTATAAGTGAGATATAGGACATGAAAGCTAGAATGCTTGGTGAGAATTAGACATCTTGAACTTATGTTCAAGAATGATATGGTGTTGATTACGTGGGCGTAATCCATTTTAAGGGGGTAGAGCGAAAACCGCTTAGCGTATGCTTATGTACTTAGTACATAAACTACGGTGCACATAGCACAAACTAATTTGAGAATATGTCTTACATAAACATTTTGAGATAAATCATGGCTATTGCACACATAATGTGAATACCATACATATTAAGTACCTATCTTGTTAACTCCGGTGTGAGTCCAAGTTAAGAGAATTAAGGAAGAGGATTAAGGAGACTTAAGAAATAAGGGATATATGAGGTATGAGTCGATATGAGACTATGTGTGAGATAATAATACATAACATTATGAGATATTATTTGACATGAGTATGAGGAAGAAGATAGTAATGCTATGAGATATAAGATGGTGAGAATTGGTATGAGACGATTATAGAACTTAGTAGGAATTTAAGTCTTAAGGTAATTACTAAGAGATGAGTCGGGAATGTTGATGGACTGAGCCACACTTCGGAGATGTATTGATTATGATTAGAAGAACTAAAAGATAGAAAATTGGACATGAGTGAATTATTTGGATGTTTGAAATGACGTGGGAGGTGGAACTTGATTTTCTAGGGATCAAGGTAAACCAAACACAAATTGGGGTGGAAGGATAGTTCTACACTGAGGCTGATCACATCAGGGTTGGATGATTTCTGAAACTCCCTACCAGTGGTCACAATTAAATCACGCTATGGATAGAGACTTTAGGATAAAACGAAATTGGAGTTGACTGTACTTTTAATTAGAGGAATTATTCCTCACATGACCTCGTAAAAAGGATTACCTTTTTACTGAGTCTTGCCCATGAAGTCGAGGACGCACGAGCCTTTGTCTTCGGACCGGTGACATGGGGAGAGCAGAGTGTTTTGTATTCTAGCCCATGGTGACGAGGACGAACGAGCCATTGTCTACGGACCGGTGACATGGGAGAATACGTTGAAAATTATGTGATTGTTTTAATCATCAAAAGAAACAAAGAGAATTTTGAGTGTTATACATGCTTAAGCATGTTGTGTGATATTTAAGTAGAAGCTAATGGCGGATCTAATGATCCAATGAGTTTAGGTATACATAAGTATGATCTATATGATCTATGGAATGAGGTAAGACATGTATTCTAACAAGATAAGGTGCATGGGAACTTTGGGACAAAGTTCTTTTAAGGGGGTAGATTGAAATACCCCAAACCTAAGTATGCTAAGTAAACATCAATTTATGATGTAGTAAGGCTAAAATATGCCTTAGAAAGATTGGTAGACAATTTAAACCAAGGAAAACACAAGAATACCTTAAGGGCAATTAGGGCAAAAATGTGCTCTAAACTTGGAGAGACTTGGGTGAGTACCCAAATATCATGATAAGACCTTAGTAATATTCAAATGGTCATTTTAAACCAATTACCAAAGAAAACCAAGCTTGAAAACAAGTTAAAACAAAATGTGCTTTAAGAAGTCTTAAAGCACATTTTTGAAAAATTGTCTTGTAAATGAGTTTTGAGTGGCTAAATGCCCATGATTACACCTTAATCAACATGTGTACTAATTAGTATCACATTAGGAAGCCTAAATCAATGGGAAATCAAAAATTTCAGAAATATGTGCACTAATTTGTGAATAATGCCAAATAGTGACTAGTTTAAGTTTTAGTCAGCATAAGTCAATTAGTTGGTCAACCAAGACCATAAATATCTTGGTTATAAAGAGGGGGCCAGTTTTCTAAGGATGAGTCACCATAGACTTCATCAAATAAGGGAAAAAGAAGAGATAAGTAAAGAAAGTTACTATTTGCTTTTATAAAGCAAATTCCTTATTAGCCTACCTCTCTCCTCTCTTCTTCATTTCCCCTTCTTCTTCCACGGTTTTCTTCTTGTTCTCTCTGTTCCAAACCGTGCCCAACCAGCTCCATACTTGTTCCATCTTCAAATGTCCATAAGTTACTCATTTTAGCTCCAAATCAAAAAGTGAGCATAGATTATTCTTAGTTAGCTCAAGCTCTAGCTTTCTATCTTTTCAAATCCTTCAAAGCTCCATTTCGGTGCCAAGAGAAAACTCCATTGATGGAGGAAAATCAAGTTTGAAGATTTCATTAGCTTCTCCATTCTCTTAAGGTAAAGAAAATGTAAGAAAAATCATGTTTCCATCACTTCCTCACCATGGCCGAGAATTTGCCTCTTAAGATACCTTGTTTTATCCATTGTTCTAGCTTGATTCTATTCTCCAAAGACTTGAGGAGGTCTTGCCCTGCTTCATTATGAAAGCCATTCAAAAATTCAAAGGTAAACTTATACTTTCAAGCTTTAAAACACATATTTTAACCTAAGGGTAAATCCCATGAGTTTAGGCATATTGCTTAGTACTTATTATATTATTTGGATGTGGATTAGAACATTGGCAAGAGGATTTAAGTCCTGGCCGAAATGCAATCAAGGAAACCTAAGGAGGAAAGTAAGAGAAGCTTGAGAAAAACAAGGTAAATTACTTACCTAATGGTGGTTTAAGTTTTAAGGGATAAGTTTTAGGTGAGTACTAATGTGGCTTAGAGCTTACATTATGTGGGTTATATAACCTAGGAAAAAGGATTTAAACAAGCTTGTGAACTTGTGACTAAGGAGCCAAAGGGAATGAGTTAGTAATATAAGTTTAAGATGGATTTTAAGAACATTATAACTACTATGAGTTTGATGGGTGTATTTGCAGGTTGAAAGCTTTTATATGTGGGAAATTCAGTGTTTAAGTTTAAGTCATTTAAGAGCCTTAGTGCTATGCAATTTAAGATTATTGCACTATATTGAGTTGTTGTGAATGAGTTGATTTGGGTGAGAAAACAAGATGAGAAAGGACTTGATGTGTGTGAGTTGGTTGAATGAGGAAAACAATGCATTTGGGCATGATAAATACTAGGGAAGCTATGGCGAAATTTGAGTAGAAAACAAAGGGTTTAAGTGATGGTTATGATTTAATATGACCTAGGGTTTACTTGGGACCAATATAAGGAGTTTGAGTGGAAATGAGTTAACTAAGGAGTTCTCGAGGTTTAGGATGACCTAGAGATGTCTAGGAGGAATTAGAGGGTAGATGGGTGTATTAGACACACCAAAGTCAAGGTAGGAGGAATGGTAAGACTTGTGCAAAAATCGGAGGAAATGATGTATAATGTTTTGAGATGAATTAGTTATGAACTAGAGAGTAAAACAATAAGATTTTTGGGAAGTTTGTGTAAGTGGTGGTGATGCTAGTGGTGGAATAATAAGGTTTTAGTTATATGACAATGAGTGGACTTGGAGATGGAAGAGAAAAGTGTAAGAGAATGTTGTAATTGTCAAGGAAAAAGACTAGGAATGTATAAGAGTGTATGATTATGAGAATGGTGTGTAAGTTGAGTAAAAGAGATGTAGCTGTCTAAGAGGGACTAGGGGATCCAATGGTTAATTTAAAACACCAAAACCATAGTGAAGGAGGCTAGGAAACTTGTACAAAGTTTGAAGGAAAATAAATAAGGTATAATGACTTGTAAAGAAGTAAGCATGTGCTAGATTATATATAGCTTAGAGAAGTGTGAATAAAGCAAATGGGTTGTGCATGATGATGCTTGAGGAGTAGTTATATTGGTGGAAGGAAACACTTTGGTTAGTTGAAGTTTTAGACAAATTTTACATGTTGGAAGTGGAAGGGAAATATTACAAGTGTTAAGAGATTATGTGAGAAATTGGGTTATAAGGTTAGAGAAGGAATTGGACAAGTTTAGGAGGTTATTTTGGTATTAGAACATGCCTAAGATCATGTATAAAGTTTGGGTGATTTATGGATGAAGAGAGCAAGTGCAAATGCACTTAGGAAAATTAAAAGGGCAAAAATCTGTAGGTTGGTCCGGGACTTTACCAGAAATTCATGCCGAGAGTTGCTTCAACCATAGGGTCCGGGACTTAAGTTTTGTAAGAAGTTCCGGACCACCCCCTGATTTACCCCCGAGGATTTTAGCTTGCATTGGTCCGGGACTTAAGTCCCATACAAAGTCCCGGACCACCACATTAAAACAGCCGAGAGTTTGAACCAGGTATAGGTCCGAGACTTAGGTTGAGGACAAGGTCCCGGACCACCCTAAAAATGGTGTATAAGCTTGGGTAATGTTAGGTAATGATGGGGATTGATAATTATTGATATTATGAATTTATTAAGGACATGTTTAGAGGGAATTAATGACAATTAAGTGGGTGAATAAGTATAAGAGACAATGAGAAATGATGCACTTAAAAGTCTAAGTTAAACTGTAAGGACTTAGTGAGTATTAAATGGTGAACAAGGTGGATAAGTAGGTTAAGTAAGTTGGGATGAGATAAGTAACTAATGACCCAAACTGAATGAATGTTTTAGGACTTGTGAATTGGGACCCGGAAGGAGATTAAACAAGCAACCACCGACGGTGAACGGTACAGTTCTTCTTGTGACCTGCTTGCTAACGAGGTGTCCCTCGGCTTGTGTGCTATTTGTTTTTGTGTGCTCACTAAACAAGATAAAGCATGCAACCGGAACATTATTGTTATTGTATTGTTGTGTGATGTTTGAAAACTAACACAACTTACCGTGAGAACTTACTAACCAACGTTTAGTAAGGAATTGAGTGAGACTAAGGAACGCTCCCTAACATTGGTTTGTTAAAAACTGAAAGAGGTTAACCAACAAACATTGTCTTGAGACTTCTACTAACTGGAACTTAAGGGGGGAGTGAGGAACCCGGGACTGACTCCGGTCATGCATGCTAAGGAAAAGGGAGTCGGTATCTATAGCAGATCCGACTTCCGTTTAAGGACTTGTCTTCGGACTTGTTGCCTAGGGTCGGTTGCTGGCTCAGCTACATTGGACATACAGTCCAAGGTAGGAGGCATTAAGATGGTGCGGTAGGATCACCTAAATCCTAAATTATAAGATAAGTTGTTTATTCAACCAATGGAGTTAATAGCTCATTGGCTAGGGTTGCTTTTGACCCGACAAAAATAAACATTGAGATAAGATACAATCATTTCTATTTAAAGAGTGGTTTGTATTCTAAGATTAAGATAAGGTTGAGATAAGTTGCAACCATTCCTTTTTAAAGGATGGTTTGTATTATAAGACTGAGATAAGCTACATCCATTCCTTTCTAAAGGATGGTTGTTTTCTAAGATTAAGATAAGACTAAGATTGAGGTAAGATAAGGATGGACTAAGATTAAGAGGAAATGTAACTTAAGGAGTGAATAATTGACTCACTAATTAAGGGAACACATTTAAGTCGTTCTTTGTGTTTGAAATTTGATTGTTCATTTTGGATTGATTGTTTATTGCACCTTCTATTATGTTGTGCATCTAATCAACCTCCATGCTATCGACAGTTAGTCGTCGTAGCCACGTTAGCTTGGGGGCCATGAGAGGATCGTACCAGCATTCGTGCTGACCCCCTTTGGGGGCTGTTTTTACTACACAGGTGAACGTCAGGAGGCGGCCGTCGCGAGAGTAAGAAGGGGTACAAGCGTTACGGGTTAAGTGTGGCCTACGAGTTGCGCATGTACACTCGTATGGCAATTTGAGTTAGTAAGATGTATAGGTTGTGAGGGATTGTAAGAAGGATATGTATTGGTTAAGATTTGTATGTACTAATGTTCGGTATATTCTGTCAGTCAGACCGTGGCAAGGTCCTGGAGTGTAATGAATTCCGCTGTGACATGTATATATATATGTTGTTAAGTTGCGAGACCACATTTGGATTGAGATGGGGTGTTACAATATCACCCGGTATTGCATGTGTATGTAACAGTGTACGGGAAGGAACTACTGAACAAGAATTTGTCAAGCTAGCAGTTACTTGGTGAACGGTATGTTAATTGTGTGGTCTGAATGTCCTAAGGATTTTCCTAAGGTCCAGACGTTATGTGTTTAAATATTTAAGAGCGATATCTATGATTTATGTATATGATATTGTACACTGTATTGCTCAACACTGTTGTGTTTTTATTTCTACGCGAACGTCTTATGACTGGAAATTTATACATCTAAACGGGAACAAGACTAACTGACCTTTAGGTATTATTAAACCTAACTGATGGTCAACTGTTATAGTCTTAACTCAAGGATTGGATATTGTATCATTAACTAGAGGGCTAACTTATAAAGAGAGGAATCCAGACTTTTTCGACTTTCTGGTTACGCATCGTGATCACTACGAGAGACTTCAATGGGGGGTCACTCAAGGGAATCCATTGTCCACATTCGACGATGGCGGAGGGCACTGCCTTTGGTGCACAGGTTCGACCGGATCGGTCAAATAATTATCCAGGGCCATAAGGTCAGCTGGTAACGGTTCCTTTGGAACCCAGGGGACACACTGTCCATTATTAAGTTATTAAGGGTTGTCTTAACATGACGCCTGAGGTGGAATTTAATTGGAAAAGGTTAAGTGATTGGTTTAAAGGATAAGGGCCAGTGGCCAACTAACAAGTACAGTTAATTAATACGCGTACCTTATTTGGTTATTGTTATGGATTATTGGTGATTAATTATCTGGTTGTTGTTACTATTATGTGATGTGATTTGCAGGGGAACTGTTATGTGTTTGTTTAGCATTTACAGTTATTACTGTTATTGTTGTAAACCGGTATTTCATGTAAAGAATCTAATATCAAGATGGCTAAAATGACTTAAGGAATCTAGATGACTTAGGACTACATTTAGCATACCAGCATTTCGATTGCTGAGCCCTTCAATGGGCAAAACATTTCAGGTTACTGAAGAAGACACAAGCCGGAGTGCGGGGCACAGGGTAGCTGATGGGTTTTAGTAAAGAACTCTTTAAGTTTTGTTATGTATTGTATTAAGGAGATTGTTGTATTCAGTTAGTTGCTCATATAGTTTGGATTTGGTTTGTAATAATTAGAGTGCTCAATATCTGTTCATCACATCGTGAGGAGTTGGATTGTTGGAAAGAGTAAGGAAGCCTTGTTACTCACAAGGGTGAGTAACGATGTGTAACACCAAGGATAGTTAGTTTTATTTTCCGCTGCGAATTATTATTTATTATGCTACGACTTGCGACGTTTTTTACAGGTTTAAGATTAGGGGTGTTACACTTACCTTGTCCTTTAGTTTTCATGATTTAAGCCACATTCTCTTGCCTCTTCACATGGCCAAAAGTAAGCCTTGATTGAAGGACTTTTGGAGCCTGAAAGTCAAAAGCAAATCAATAAACAAGTCTTGACCTAACATGCCACATGATGGTGTCTAAAATAAACAAATCAAATTCCAAACATTCCTAGCTTAACTATACGGTTGCATCCCCATTCTCTTCATTCCTTGCAACCGGTTTTGGTAAACTTCTATTCTCATTTTCATCTTCTTCCTTTGAAGCTCTTAAGTCCATTAATGAAGGTTTAACTTCTATCTTCATTTCTATGTTAATTTCCTAGCATTTCTCATCAAGTCTTGAAGCAAAAAATCTTCCTAGCATCAATACAAGATTTCGGCATCCATTTATACTCCAAGGAAGTTGTCTTAAACCAACATTAATCCAAGGAGCATCCAAGATCATCTTAAGGTATTTTTCATGCTTGAAAATCCTTAAGACACATTATATATGTATCCGAAATTCTACATCTTCTAAGGCTACTTTCTTTATCAATTTCATGAAGGAAATTGGTTCTCCATTCATCCTACGAGTGCCGAAAATCTAAGAAGAAAATCCTAAGGTAAATCCTTGGAAAACTACTTTTAAATCTACTTAAGATCTTTGTTAAGATCTAACTCCTAAACCCTTCCTCTCTTGCATAAGAACTGAAGTTGGAACATCAATTTCCATTGAAGGAAGCTTGGGAATTCAAGAGGAATTCAAGTACTTAATCATCCTTTATTAAGAGTAAGTTTACTAAGCCAATCTTTATTGTTTTAAGCTTGGTTAAGCTCTTAAAAATTGTACAAAAATTATGTACACACCTTTTAGGTAATTAAAACCGAAACTATATGTTAATACATCCCAAAAATATAACTTATAACATATATGGTAAGATATTTACATTAAGACACATTTTAGTGTTACAAAAATTACCTATGTTATAAACTTGTTCATGCCGAATTGTCTAGGGAAACTATGCTCCATTTTGAGCTAAAAATCAATCTAAGACATTACAATAATTTTTACATGAGTTATATGGCTCATATGTATTTATGTATAATTATTATGAATTATAACTCAACTTTTATAAACTATATGGTATCATATAATTATGGCCGAATTATATTGGTGGAAAATAGGTTTAATGAGCTACATATGAATATAAACTTATATTATAAAGTTGGTGAGTTAACAATATTTACTAGTGCTTAAATGGCTAGTTTATTAAGTTATGTGGCTAAATTGTAAAATTTGAAAAGTTTGGGGTATACCTAGTGAAAACCGAGAGTTTATAGGCGTTCTTGGCACAAATATAATATAACATAAAGGTAGGAATTAAGATTATGAATTTTAGTAAAATTAAACAAGCGCTAAATTAACATTTATAAAGTTTGGGGCTATTTTGTAATTTATAAAAGTTTATATGTAAATTTGGAATTTAGTATGGGGCGAATCCATAATTAGATGAAATATAAGTACCCTTCCGAAATTTAGAAGAATTAAATATTAAACTATAGTTTATGAGTTATTAAGTAACTATTATAAAGTTTTGGGGTGAAAATGTAATTTATGGAAAGTATATGTGAAAGCCGAAATTATTTGGGGTTATATAGTAATTTAAGAAACTATATGTATACATTTCGGCAATTTAAGGAATTTAATATAAAAACTATAGGCTATAAGTTATTATGTAAAGGTTATAAGCTTTTTGGGGCTAAATTGTAATTATAGGAAATATTTTATAAGGCCGAAAGTTTGTGGGGCCAAAATGTAATTTTCAAAAGGTATAAGGTTCAAATGGTAAATACCGAAATACTAGTGGTGGTTTGGTAATATAATTAAATAAGGAATTAAAACTATATAATATAATAAGATTAGAGTTAACATTTAAAGTTTATGAATTATTGTGGTTGTTTTGTAAATAACCGAAATATAAGGGTAAGTATTTGAGTTTAAATAATTATAGGCCCTATGTGGATATTTGGAGGAATTAGAAAAAGAATTTTGATTAAAGAGATTATGGAATTAAAACTATGGGTTATATAGTTATAAGGAATTTAATTATTAACCAATTAATATTAGGGAAAATTCACAATATACCCCTGTTTCTTTCGTAATTCACAATATACCCCTTTTTTGAAACTTTGTCACAAGATATCCCTGTTTTCTTTTCTAATTCACAAAATACCCCTTTTTAAAAACGACGTCAAATATTCTGTTAACCTCCCCTGGAAAATGACTATTTTGCCCCTGACCCGTTTTTTCTTTTTTTGAAAAATTCGCAGTTATTTTGGCTACTTTTTTTTGAAAATTTTTAAATTTTATAATATACCCCTATTTAAGTTGTTGTTCACGAAATACCCCTGTTTTATATTTGAAGTTCACAAGATACCTCTATTTATGTTTTGTAGTTCACGAAATACCCTTATCACCCTGATGCCTTGGTAAAGCATCGCCTAGTTTTCTCTTGTTTTTCAAGTGCCTTCAGCCTCTTCATAATCCCAGAACAAATGTTGTTTGCATTCTAGTTCTCTGAGGTTTCGGGGGGGGGGGGGGCGGCCCTTCCCCCCTTTGTGTCTGCCCCTGGTCAAACTTGTGTTGTGCCAAGCACTCTACTGGGATATCACTCAGATATTTGAATGCACCAAAATCCATCTCCCTAATGGCCACCGCCCCCCCCCCCCCCCCCAAACTTTTGAAATTTGTAAAATGCTCTTATAAATTTTTTAAAAATACAAAATAACATAATGTTTTAAAGAACAATAGTGTTAAAAGTTTTTTTGACCCCCCTAAACAAAAGTTCTGGTCCGCTACTGAGTTTGACCAAGAGGTAGCCATTTTAAACCCAATGCCTGTGACATTATTGTTTGTCCCAAGACTAAATCAATCTACTCTTTACTTGAAGGTATTTACCTAACTATGAAAAAAATCCATGTTATACATGTTTGTCTCTGGTCATATATTATAATTGTGTCTAATTGTGAATGACAGGGATTCGTACTCAGCTATTGGTAAGACATTCGAGAGACAAGAAACCTCAGAGAACTGGAATGCAAACAACATTTGTCCTGGATTATGTAAGAGGTTGAAGGCACTTGAAAAACAAGAGAAAGAAACTAGGCGATGCTTTACCAGGGCATCAGGGTGATAAGGGTATTTTGTGAACTACAAAACATAAACAGGGGTATCTTGTGAACTTCAAAACATAAACAGGGGGTATTTCGTGAACAACAAACTTAAATATGGGTATATTATAAATTTAAAAATTTACAAAAAAAAAAGTAGCCAAAAAAACTGTGAATTTTTTTTAAAAAAGAAAAAACGGGTCAGGGGCAAAATAGTCATTTTCCAGGGGAGGTTAACGGAATATTTGACGCCGTTTTTAAAATGGGGTATTTTGTGAATTAGCAAAGAAAACAGGGGTATCTTGTGACAAAGTTTCAAAAAAGGGGTATGTTGTGAATTACGAAAGAAAACAGAGGTATATTGTGAATTTCCCTTAATATTATTTGTGATTAAGTGGAGAATAATAAAAACTATAAGAATATTATGTCCATGCGAGACATATAAATATAATTGAGAAATTATAAAGGTGTGTGTCATTTAGACAATTATAAACATGTAACATAAATAGTACATGAATATATATATATATATATATACATTAAAGGATTTAAAAATAAATCAAAGGAAATAACAAATAAGTTATACATTAAATCATAAGGTAATTAAAAGAAATTACCACACAATATAAGTTTTATAAATTAAGATTACATGATTTGGAAATATATAAATACCTTAAGTATAATAAGGTTAAGAGGTTAAAGGAACTACCTAAGTATAAAGAAATAAACCTAAAATGAAATAACAAATACGAAATCGTTTCATGATCCAATAAAATTATTATACGAGAGTAACATAAATTAACACTCTCAGTTAATCCTGTTCTAGGACTATACTTGACCAGACGTTGACCAGGAAATATTCACTTGCAACCTACGGTGAACGGTATGGGATTCTTTCAGCCTGCTTGCTACCGGATTATACCGGCTTGTGTGCTATCTGTTGTTTGAAATAACGACCAAGATAATTGTATGTAAAATGTTGTATTACTCTTGTGCACTGTTGTGTTACTTTATGTGCGTGAGCTATACTAACTGTAACGTGTATGTTCCACGCATACAACACTACATTACCAGTGGATTAAATACCTGCGTATTATTATACCGAGAACTTGTGAAATACCCCGAGTAATTACCACTATAAATCCCTAAGCAATTAAACGCATAAAATCATAAACGCGAGGAGATTATCCAGGAATAACGCGTTCCATAATTCGGATATATAATAATGTACAAGCAATTAAATGTGGTATATACATGTAACGTCATGTATTAATATGGTCACGTACTTATATATGTACGTTTATGAAAATACATATACGAAACGTTACAATATTACAACGTCGTATATGATAAATAATAATGTCGCATAGTTACATATAACTAAAACGCGACAAAATAAAAAGGGGCGTATGTAACTATACATGTACGTATAAATGACTAGCAACGTAAACAATTAATAACGCGACATATTATATAGTCGCTAATATTTATAAATCAACATGTATATGGCATATAAAAAAAGAGGGGAAAGGAAAAAGGGATTTGCTCCCACTAAGATTCGAACACCAGATTCTCATAAATTCTCATCTGAACTCACAACCGATAGCAATAAAGTAGTCACCTGCATCAGTCCCTCTGGTTTCTACCTTCTGATATACAAAAAAAAAACTCCGGTCCAGCTATCCTCTTCCTTCCCCTGCATGCGCATGTCTCAGTGCACACTGAAGCTCACTCACTTCCCCTTGAGTGTTCACGGGAATAGATAATCGACAAGTCAAGAACTCCTGAAACCTGTTCGAGAACTAAATCAGGTAGTGCCCCAAATCTGTTCTTCTTCATGTCTGCTGATATTGTGGCATTGATTCTGTCTGAAAGATGCATACTCAACCCCACTGTTCTTTGCATGCGTGGCCCTCTCAAGCAGTCCTCTAGTCACTGTTTGAATACTCTCTGAGAAGAAGCTGTGATTCTTCCTGGAAGGTTGCTAGAAGATAGAGCACCTGAAGCAGGTTGTTCTTTTCCCCTCTGTTACTGCAGTCATGTTCCTGCTCGAGTGGCCAAGTCTAATCTCTGAGAAAATATTCCTCAGTTGCTGTCGAGTGACCAAGAGCTGGGAGTCCCATGCATCAACTAAGAAGCAGCAGTCAAGCTACTTAGCTGGTGAGCCATCCCAACTTAATACATCAACAGAAAACGAAAGAAAACAACCTTTCAAGTGTAACCTGATAACAAGTCTTTCAGTATTAAACATTTCAGTAGTCCTAACCAAACTGTCATAGGTCTGTTCATGAAGTAAAATCGTGAAGAAACACTTAACTGGATGAGAAAATAACTTGAAAAAAACTAGAAACCAGATAAAAGAACAGCAGAAAACAATAACAGAAAAGGGACACATCAGCAGCTCAGATTCCAGTTCTGCGGTGTTGTTTGTTTCTGTATACTAACCTCTCCAGGGTAGTAGTATAAGGTTAGTATGGAGTTAAGAATATTTTAAAACATTGTTGATACACATATCTAAGCCACCCAAATGTGAGAGGGTTAAGGAAAAAGGAAACTGGAGTTAGATTAAAGAACAAAGAAGAAGAGATAGAATTGAGAATTTTAGTTTGATGTTTCGGTCTCAGTTTTTTTTTCCCAGGTTTGTTCAGTTTCAGATTTTCATTCTGCTTCAGTATAAAGACATAACCGGGGAGATCTATGGTGTTGATTGGGGTTGTTTTTGAACTTAATTGGTACTGGAACTCTTATCTGAGGGAAAATAGAAAACCAAGAAGAACAAAATCTGTCGATGCTAACCTGATAACTATTTCTAACTGTTCGAGTTTCGTCCTGCTGTATGCTAAAGTCCTAGAAGTAACATAAGGGTTGAGTTGGCTTGATTAATGTCTTTAAACGGTACTAAAACAGTTGTAAACTGCTGTGTATAATATAGAGTTAAATCTGATAGCAATGGGCTATGAATGACTGAGAAAAAAAAATCTGTTGCGGGCTGTTTCAGGATCAGTAAAAAAACTGTGGTATTGGGGTTGAATACTGATGTTTCCTAGTGTCGAGTAGGAATGGGATTTGCTCTAGGTTAATAGCTATTAAAGCCTGAAGCCTTAAGTAACGACTGTACCAACTAGTTATGAGATGGGTAACAGGTCTTGTGGTCAGGAGAAATTCTGTGTGAATCATCTAATGAGACTAGTGCAGAAAGGAGATCAATTCTGCAACTTCTCACTTCTGCACAAACCGAGTTCAGAAATGATTTGAATTTGTTTTGGCTCAATAATAAACTTAGAAGCTTGCTATTACTCTAGATAGTTTGTTAGCAAACTGGGAATGCTAGAGAAGACTGTAACATGTTAAAAGAGAGGTTACCAATCAAAGGGAGCAGGATTAGTTTTCAGTTCTACAAATTTTTGTTTCAGTAGCAATGTTCAGTAGTATTAATAATGTTGTTGGGTCTGTGCTTGAACTAAAAATCGTGGTAAACCACTTAACTAATGGGTAAGAGGATTGAGAGAAAGAGAAAGTAAAGGTCAGGCTAAAGAACAGAAGGGTAACAACCGAAAAGAAATGCCTCAGTCTGGTGTTTCAGTTCTATTTTCAGCTGCTGGAATTGTCTTGTTTCAGTACTAGGACATGCCCGTAGGGTTATTAGGGCTATATTGGTTTTGCTTGACATTGAAATTCCTACTAAGACTTGTAACTCAGTATCTAAACACCTGGGGGAAAAAACTGAAATTAGTTTCAAGAGCAAAGAGAGAACAGAATACATCAGCTTAGTAGTTTCAGTTTCTTCTTTTTTTTTCCAGATTGTAGAGAGAAGTTTTGGGTGATGTAGTCCTGGTTTCCTTGAGTTGTGTGAGGGTTAAAACTACATTAAGACTCTTAACAAAGGATCTAACCATTCGAGGAAAACAGGAACCAGATCGATGAACAAAAAAATAAAACAGAAAGGAAAATACACCAACGTTGGGTTTCAGTTTTGTTCAGTTTTGTTCAAGGAAGTTTCAGTGATGTGGCCTTGTTGTCGTGGGTCTGTTTCAAGGTTGTAACCTTATTAAAACACTCAATTAAGAAGCTAACTGATTTGGGGGAAAAGAAAACTGAAGAACCAGATTACTAAGTAACAAAAGGAAAAGAAAAGAAAGAAAAAACCAACGTTTTTAGTGTTTCAGTTTTTGGTCCAATTTTCTGTGATGATTGTTCTCTGTATAAACGATTTCCAGAGCAGATAAGGAAGTTGTAGTAACTTGTTAATGAATCTATAACATTGCTAATATGCTAAACCAAGTGGTTAAAGACTTTGGGAAGAATAGTAATCTGTTACAAAACTAACAGAAAGGTTGAAGAAGGAACATCCAGATTTGGTGTCTCCTATTTTCTGCATTTGCAAACTTCTGTATAAGGAACCTTCAAGGGTGTTAACATAGTTGTTTTATTTGTTTGAGTTTAAAACCTCCCTAATACACTTACCTAGTTGGGTGAAAGTTTGGGTGGAATTAAAATAAAAAAAGATATAGATTGACGAACTGAAAAGAAAGCTTGAAGAAGAGAAGTTATAAGCTACATGTCTCAGTTTCATTTTTTTTGGTTCTGTATAACTAAGATACAGGTAGGATGAGAGTGTTGCGTTGGCTTAATGAGAAACTCAAAGCAGGGTTGACACTAGGGATGTCAATCTTGACCCGAACCCGAAATCCGACACGAAACCCGCACGCAAATTTCCGGGTTCGGTTGAGAAATTTAACCCGAAATTGATTTTCGGGTCGGGTCGGGTCATATTAAATTCAACCTGCTACGGGTCGGGTCAAACCCGGGTGGGTCGGGTTGAACCCGTACCCGCTATAATACTAGAAAATTAATGTTTGGTTTTTTCTACCCTCATTTTAAAAACGTGTCTACTACACTTCTTTCCTCTTCCAGACTTTTATATTCCACCGCCTCTCTTCTTTATGTCTCACCGCCTCCCTTTTCTCGCGGTCTCACCAAAACCCTAACCTAATATGTCGCTCGCTCACACTGGAGTCTGAAGATTCAGCCACACCACGCCAGACTCTTCTCAATCGATCTCCACTGCGCACCAACATAGCGGTAAACATCTCTCCCCTCAATCCGATAATTTTGCTTTTCTCACTTACAGAGTAATTTCATCCAGCGCACGCTTATCTCTTCTTCTGTTGCCATATATTTTACCTGTATTGGTATTACTCTGTTGAAATCCTACAATATTATATATCGTAAGCATGATTTCATGTTTTGTGGTAATGCGACCGTGAGTGGCTTGGCTTGAATTTAACCTGCCCACTTCGTCACTGGCTTGAATTATATCAATTCAATCTTCACCGAAGAATATATTCAAGCTCCTACAACAAATTCTTGAACCTTTTCCCATCTCCCTTTTTTCATGTTTGTATAAAAATATACCAACCTTGACTGTGAAACTCTTCACATGGATGCGACGTCATGACACTTCTCAAATCTGTAGAGTTCCTTATTCGGTAGACGATGTGCTAGTGACCTTGTGATAATCAACTTATGTTGGGAAATATCTGCAATCCTGGTAATGATTTGTAGCTAGTTTGCATTCTTGTATCATATATCACTGAATGATTCTTTTGTTTCTGCTTATTTTGAAATTTGATTATTGACCGTTGGCATGATAAATCATTTATGTACTAATATAGGTGTCTATTGATTAACTTGTTTGCTGAGTTTATCAGCCATCTATCAAAAAATCAGAAACATTAACACATCTACTGTTTAACCAGTGTTTATTATTTCTATAATGCAGATGGAGAACATACTTGATGGGGATTTAAATGCATTGTCCAGAGAAGGCAAATCTGTTCATAATAAGGAGTTGGAAGATCAAAATGAAGATCCTCAAGCTCTTAATGAGGAGCCACAAGCTCTGTCAAAGAAAAGGGTAAGAAAGTTGATTAGTGAGATCTTTGAAAGTCTGATTACTTCATGTATATGGTTTTCCTTTGTAGATATATGAGGACATGCACCGTCTGTTTTTGTATTTTGGATACTAGTCCAATCAGTTGTGGACGCCAAGTGGTTAGTATTTCTTCTCTTATGTGGTTCTCCATTCAGCTTCTTCATATTCATTTGTATATTATGGCAGAGTTAGTTTTTGCCTGAGAATGTATTATCAAATTTATAGCTAGTAACTGTAACATTGATGTGGTTTTTAATTTTCTTTCAGGCAAAGAATGAAAAGAATGCGGCATGAAACTTTTGAGAAGAATCTGCAAGACTGAATTCCTAATTTTTTGGGAAAGCCTGGTGTTCTAATATTAATGTGTTAGATTTTTGCTGAAAGTGAAACAAAAATGTACAGAGAGATGAACTAATTAGGGCTTGGGGTATGAGAATGTAATTAAGTACATGATACATTATCATAAATTTTTGACTCGTGGTATCTTTTTGTCTCGTATACCACCATGTTTATATATGCTAGTTCTGTTTACTTTAAGCTTGTATATATTGTACAAGATTTCACTGTTATTTTTCTTAATTTTAGTCATTATCAGATTAAATTGTGAGTTAGAAACAGGTAATTGAGTCGGGTTAGCGGGTAGGGTGCGGGTTGTTATGTTTTGACCCGGGGTGGGTTCGGGTTGATCAAATTGAACCCGTAACGGGTTCGGGTCGTGTTCGGGTTGGGTAAAATTATTTTCGGGCGGGTTCGGGTTAGGCTTAACCCGACCCTAAAACCCGTTTTTGACAACCCTAGTTGACACCCCTATCTAAGTTGCTGTACTCGCTTGGAGGATTAGGAGTCAACTTGATGGACTGACATAAGGAGATGAAAAGATACACCAGTTCTGTTTTGGATTTCAGATTTCCAATAGTTGTTGTTTCTGTGTAGTTAAGTGCAGAAGGTTTGTGGGTGTTTATTGGTTTAGTACTGAGTTTAAAACATTGTTACACCATAACCAGTTGGGTAGAGGCTGTGGTAAAGAAATAAACATCAGTTGAACTAACTAGAAATAAGAATAAAGAAGATGTATAGAGATTGTGGTTTCAGGTTTCGGTAAAGATTGTAGTTCTGTCTGACTGTGTTACAAGAGTGTATGAGTGTGAAGCTAGTCTGAAAATGAACCCAAAACCCTCCTAACACATCTAACTAAACCTATGGAACATCTTGGGAAGTTTAGACACCGTTAGATACACAAAAAAAAGGGTGGTAAGATAAAGCTATACAAGAACTTTATTTCGATTTCGAAACATTTAAGCTTCTGTACAAGGGAGTTCTAGAAGTGGTTGGGGAGTGTTATTGTGTATATAATGAGCTTCAAACATAGCTATTTGGCTAAAGAAAAGAATACCTCTTAGGCAATGCAAATCCATCTTACATAAACTTGCTACATGGTTAGCGCTTAAAAATGCTCTAAAACATTAGTTAGGAAAAAATGGCTTAGTTAACATATAAAGCAAATGTGTGAATGCCTAAGAGTAAGATAAAGTATAATACACGGGAAGCCCTAAGGGCTAATAAAGGTTGAACATTCCATAAAGATTTATCTAGGAAATAACACCCGATAATAACAAGATAAATTCGGGCAGTGTCACAAAGGTCGTCACATGAAATCATAAACTGACGCGCTGTTTTAATTAACGCTAGGGCCGTAGCGAGCTCCGATCGGGACCCCGTGTGTGTAAGACAACTCTTTCTTCTGACCCAGGTATGGACATGTGTGGTTCGTATGTTGCGCCGTGTTACACGGCTTGTGTGTTGTGTGCCTTGTTTGTTATGCCACAAGACTAATGCATGAGGACGGATGTTTGTTTTACCGTGCTTATTTGTCTGTTGTGAGCTTGTGTAAGACATGTGAATGGATTGATTATCTTCCTTGCTTACCTGCTTGCTATTATGGTGCATATTGTTTGCGCGCACACAGTAGTGTAGTCCCTTCTCGTGGATGAATCCTTGAGATGAAACACAACGAACTTCGTAAACAAACCAAAGGAACTACAAAAAGGGAAAACTCCTCTTAACTATAGAGGACCTCTAAAGACACCCACTATGGTGTCGAGTTATCAAAGATAATGATAAACCAATACATTGAGAATGAATAGGGAGACGGACCCTTTGTATCCGGGGTAGAAGACCATAAACATAGAAGGAATGGAAGGCCGGGCCTTTCGGAGCAGAGGCTAGTAACATTGAGAATGAATAGGGAGACAGACCCTTTGTATCCGGGGTAGAGACCAGAACATTGAGAATGAATAGGGAGACGGGCCCTTTGAATCCGGAGCAGAGGCTAGTAACATTGAGAATGAATAGGGAGACGGACCCTTTGTATCCGGGGTAGAGACCAGAACATTGGAAGGCATAGGGAGACGGACCCTTTGAATCCGGAGCAGAGGCTAGTAACATGGAAAAGGAATAGGGAGACGGACCCTTGGAATCGGGGCAATGGCCAGTAACATTTAAAAACAACAGAGAGAGAAAGAGTTATCCAGGAATGGAGGATTAGCTATGGACAAGACGTACTCCAAATTGTGGTGATAAGAGAAACCACAAATAACCCTTAAGGAAACAAGGAAAGATTAGCACCTACATGAGATGGTCACGGGATCTAAATTACATCCCCAGACCTGGTGCAAGGAAAGAGAAAGATAATACACTTTAAGGGAACAAGAGAAAAGAAATGAAAACACACAACGCTCGTACGATCCCATAGTGAGGATCATGGGTATTACATACCTATATACACGTTTTAATATGTACATGATTGATGTTGTGTTACTAGCAGCTTGTGTGCTTGGTTGCGTGTTTGATGTGCTATGATGCCAGTATGTTATGCTTGGATGTTTGTTGATATTGCTATGCTACCTTAAAGTGTGTATGACGTCATGATATATTGTGGTGTATTTTACTGCTTTATTAATAGCATGTAAAATGACTTAATAATATTCGACCAAGTAGTCGTGTGGCCCGGTAACATGCGGGCTACACACGTTCATACTCAGCGTAGTTTGCTGAGGCCTTCCCAAACCATGGGGGTATTATGCCGGACGAACGGAGCGTAGCGGGATGGCTACCATGGGGGTAGTCTATCTGGGCAGGACTTCTGAGTTTGGAATAGTATGTTAGTGTATGGGTTGTTACTAAACCCGAGTTGTACTTTTCATTTTATGATTTAGTAATTGTATTGTAGACATACGGTATTTGGGAATTTTATCTATATTGTACATGAGTTTTATGGGGGCTGTTTCCAGTCATGCAGACCGTAACTTGATGTTGGTAATGTGGTCTATCAACCACGTGGGTGGTTGGCGTCTGTGAACCCGGATGATGTTAGATTCCGCTGCATAGTTTGTTTTGTATTAAGGCTAGGAGCTTGTTGTACTACTGGATGTTTTTCGGGGGTGTTACAACTTGTACTCAAGTTTCTCACTAACTACACTTTATAACAAGCGTCGTTATCCTAAACGTGATAACTGACAATACACATTGTGTTCCTGTTTAACGTCCTTGTGTGACACCTAACCAATTCTATGCTACGAGAAGCGAGGAGCCTAGTTGTATCTGGCCATGCATGCTACAGGAGCTGTACCTGTCTCAGGTCAACTCCTTTTGAAATATATGTTGCGACGGAAGTTTTGGGTGCACTCTATGTCCACTCACCGGGTCAGTACCGGAACATTTGAAGTTGGGAGAAAGGCTACATTTCTCTCGAGGGTATGATACCCACCTCTTTTAAGTACAGGAGTTAACTACATTATCTTCTGAGGGAATTATTACCCACCTACTTATACGAGAGTCCCATCTCGTCTAAGGGTTTATCATACCCGACCAATTTACTATGAAGATAGATAGAGTTTAACGAGGTCACTATACCTCCACTATTTTAACGTACTCTTGCACACATGTCAGTCCCATTGTGTGGATCTGACTACTATTAAGCAATTACAGAACATCTAACTAGACCTTTGAAGTCTTGTTCTGTGTGACATTATTGTCCTTGTTTGGATACTTATATGATTATTGTATGCCGCGTGTTCACAGCTTTACAAAAAGTAATCTTCATGTATTCGACAAAGTAGTTGGTGTGGCCCAGTAGCTTGTGGGCTGCACGCTTTTCATACCGGCGTTGTTTGCTGAGCCCCTCGGGGCACCCCACTTTTCAGGTACCTGAAGTTGAAGAGATTACCCGACCGAGCGTAGGTGGGGTAGATCAAGCTATGGGAGTTTATTTCCAGCGATTTGTCTTAGGAGTTTTTATTTGATTATTGTACCTTTAAGTTTGGAACCTTTTATCTCGGGATTGTATTCGTATTCAGACCGTGACATTTGAGAGTTGTATTTGGAGTAAGCCTTGTTAGTCACTGGGTGGCTAACGGCGTTGTAATACCGCCCAGTGTTGTAATTTATTCCACTGCAGTTTAAGTTTTATTGGGAGCGATCATCGTTCAGGTTGTTGGATTTCGGGTTGGGGTGTTACAAAAAGTGGTATCAGAGCGTAGTTACGCTCTGGATACAAGAATACACCAAGATTTAGGATTTCTAAGGCCTTGGGCTACGGGTTGAGTGATAGTATAGAAATGAGTTTAAGTTAGTTTTACTTAGACCACTATCCAAGACCAAGACTGTAACCACAATATCTAATATACATCAACATTCTGCAGATGTCAGGAAGAGGTGGACGTCGCAGTCAGGGCAGAAGGGTCACCCGTCAGGCTGACCGATATCGCTACTTTGATAGCACAAGCATTTGCCCATGTGGGAATGCGCGCAGCAACAACATCAACCTCCACCACACCACCCAAGAGAAAAAGACTGGGTGAAGAGTTTGGCTGATCTCAGGCCAATGTATTCAAAGGACAGTCTGAACCTATACACTTGGAGACTTACATAACGGAGATGGAAACAGCGTTTGAGACACCCGTCGTCCCAGCTGGGGACAAGGTGAGGCTCACTGCCTTTTACTTGAAAGACGCAGCAAGGCATTGGTGGAACATGGTGAAGGCCGACCATATGGCCGATCCAACTTTCACTTGGGGAGCCTACACCGCACTCCTAAGGGCAAGTACTACCCGACCCACACCAGGATGGTAAAGACCAGGGAGTTCGACGCACTAGAACAAACTGGAAAGATGGCCGTGGATGAATACTTTGCAAAATTCACTTCCCTACTCCGACTGCCACCAGGATTAGGGTACTCGGACCAGATTTTGGTCGAGCAGTTCTGTGGGGGACTGAGCCCTCGGCTCCAATACGGAATGGGGCCAGTCATTCCTACCAGCATACAGGTAAAACAGGAAAAAATATGAACCAGTTGGAATTATGCTGCCTACTATACTCCATCATGGGAGAGTTGGAAAATGATACCTTTGAGATTTCAGGAATGCTACCATGCTGCCTCTGTTGTGGAGATTACGTGCCGAAGGAGGGATGCTTTGAGCTCCCAGAAAAGGAAGGACGGCCTGGCATGATGATGCCAAGCAAGGAAGCTCCAACGAAAGGAACAAGCCTTTCCAGAAAGGCCAGAGGTCCTATCAAGGGAAGGGGAACCAAACTGCTGGGAACCCCCCCAGCCAGTACCCCACGGAGCAGCAAAGTCACAGAGATCCTACCCACCAAGGGCAGGGCACTCCATCCAAGCCGTTAAATTTGAAACTCATATGATTACTTAGTACCATTGGAATATATAATTGACCTCAATTGTGTTAGGTACTGGATATGGCTCAAACACGGGCCAGAAGTTTGTCCGCCACTTCAACTGCAGACATGTGGGAAGGATCACCCCAGTGTGGACTGCCTAGGGGAGAAAGTCCAGTGCCACCACTGTCAGTTATGGGGACATCGTGCCTTCAAGTGCATTCAAAATTCAGAGAGCAAGAACTATCGTCCGGGAGCAAAGGCAAGCACCGGCCACAAGAGTGGATCTGGCAATACACGCCCTCCACCAACAAACCAAGCTACTACGGCTCAGGGAGCTAAGGGCAAGGGCCCAGCATTGGGACCCGCCCTGCACGTCATGGATCGCTCAGATGAAGCTGGCACTTCTACCAACCCAGGTACTTCTAAACCCATACAGTCATGTCATTAAGCAATGGATGTTGTGAATGAGTGCTTGCATGCCTTAAGTGCCTAATTGAGTAGAAAGGAACCAGTAATACTCACGAGTAGGATTTTAAACCACGTAGGAAGCTATAATATATGTTTTCCTATCCCTTCACTGCCCTCCCTGGAAGAAAACATCGTTAAAGCACATGAACCAACAAAACGAACAATGTAAGGTTATCCAACCAGGACTAATACTACTCAAAGGATACCTAACGCCGGAAACACAATCGCAATCATCAGAAGATGTCAAGAACTGGGAGCAGGACGAGGAGGGTTCTACACTCCTGAATTTCCAGGAGGATAAAAAATGAAGCTGAAGATGATGTGCTTAGAAAGGACTGGAATCCTTACACAAAGACCTACCAGGATACGAGAACTGGAGATGGAGCGCAGGTTACCAAAAATCCCAAAAGAATTTTTACAAATTGTGGAACAAGCAGTTAATACTACACAACAACTAGAAGAAGATCCAGTTCCCAATCTAGGGCTAATCTATGTATCATCAACTTCTATGAAGAAGGAGACCGCTTAGGACTGCACCAGGATAAGATGAAACACAAGAGTCCCTCGATCAAGGGATACCGGTATTGTCTTTGTCAATTGGAGATGACACAAAATTCCTATATGGCGAGCAAAACGTGTGAACCTTGCAAAGAAGATCATATTGAAGTCAGGAGATGTTCTAATAATGGGTGGAAAGTCAAGGATGCTATCCATGGAATTAAAAGGATTAAAATAAACACAGCACCTTCGACAGTGATAAACACCACCCACATGAAACCAGGACGATTAAGTTTGACCTTTAGAAAATACTAGCATTGTAAACGTCTTTTAGACACGGAAAAGAAGATCAACTCATCAAGAAGCATTATTGTTATGAAATGTGAATGTCTTTCGACCTCCATCATATATGTCAAGTACTTACCCAGAATCTGTTGTTATGTTGTGCCAAGGAGACGGAGGGGCCTTAAGTATACTTACTGAGGAGGAGGCCAGCAAGGGCGGCACGATCCTCACTGGTACCTTTCCTGTCAACAGAGTGGCTGCATCAGTATTGTTCGACTCCGGAGCCCTCACATACTTTCGTTTCGCCTACGCTTGTGGGGAAGTTGGGGCTAGACGCTATAGAGTTACCTGATTTCAAGGTGGCACTCCCGTCTAAGGAGAAGGTTATATGCACTCGTTTTTATAGAGGAGCCACTATCCGTATTAAGGAGGAAGAATTTCCCATTGACCTAATTGAGTTCAGAGGTCTAGGATTCGACGTCATAGTCGGAATGGATTGGTTGGGGCGGCACGAGGCCGCATCCTTTGTGCAGAACGCCGACTGTTACTTAAGAGCCCATCAGGAGTGACAGTGTCTTACAGCAAGAGCCCTAGGGCACCATCGATAAAAGTGATATCTGCTATGTCCATGTCCAAGGAGGTCAGGAAGCAGAGGAAGTATATTTATGCTATGTTCAAGATATAGAGCACGACCCGACTTTGATCCAGACATGCCAGTGGTGTCTGAATTTCCTGATATTTTTCCAAAGGAACTTCTAGGCTTACCGCAGCCAGAGAGGTAGCATTCTCCATTGAATTACTACCAGATACCGGTCCCATAGCTAAGGCACCGTACCGTATGGCAACTCCGGCAGAAATGGCTGAGTTGAAAGAACAGTTGAAGGATTTATTAGACAAGGGATACATACGACCTAGCGTATCGCCTTGGGGAGCACCAATTCTTTTCGTGAAGAAGAAGGATGGAAGCCTTCGGTTATGTATCGATTATAGAGAACTTAATGCAGTGTCGATAAAGAAAAAAACCCATTGCCATGAATCGACGATTTGTTCGACCAGTTAAGAGGAGAAAAGGTGTTTCAAAGATTGATTTGAGATTAGGATACCATCAGATACCCATCAGGGAACTAGACAGGGAAAAGACAGCATTTCCGAAAAGCGATATGACCATTATGAGTTACAGTAATGCCATTCAGCTTGTCAAACGCACCAGCAGTCATGGAATTAATGAACAGATTATTCAGGGAGCATGGGACAAGACCGTAGTCGTATTCATCGATGACATCCTAATTATTCAAAGTCTAGGAAGAACATGAACATGAGAGTCACCTCCGACGGTGCTCGAAATCTTAAGGGAGAACCAGCTTATGCTTAGTTCTCCAAATATGAGTTTGGCTAGATCGAGTTTCCTTTCTCGGTCATGTCATCTCAGACGCTGGGATCGCGGTGGATCCAGCAAAAATAGAAGCGTTCGTACATGGCCCAGACCTAGGACAGTGACTAATATTAGGAGTTTCTTGGGTTAGCAGGTTACTACAGAAGGTTCGTCAAAGACTTCTCCAGAATAGCAAAACCGATGACAAGTTTAATGAGAAGGACGCGTCACTCACATGGACTGAAGAATGTGAAACCTCATTCCAGTATTTGAAGGATGCTTTGACCTCAGCACCAGTTTTGACTATACCTGAAGGCACAAAAGGTTATGAGGTTTACTGTGATGCATCAGGCAGGGGATTAGGGTGCATACTCAAGCAAAATGGGAGGTAGTCCCTACGCTTCCCGACAACTGAAGAGCATGAGGAGAACTACCCCACAATGACTTAGAACTTGGAGCAATTGTATTGCATTAAAGATTTGACGCCACTACCTGTATGGTGTCCAGATGACCGTATACTCAGATCATAAGAGCTTGAAATATGTTTTTACTCAGAAGGAGTTAAACATGAGACAACGAAGATGGGTCGAATTTCTCAAGGATTACGACATCGACTTGCAGTACAAAGAAGGAAAGGCTAATGTTGTAGCAGACGCAATGAGGCGATGAGCACATTCCTTAAATGCCATTATGGCTAGCTCGAGAGTCTTATAGAGACATACGTAGCGCCCAGCAGAATGATCAGTGAATGAGGGAGATATTTAGAAGTTTCTGACAGTACATTGGAAGGAGGAAAATATGATTTCCAGCTACACGAAGATGGGCTGATTAAGGTTGAAAGGCAGATTGTGTATTCCCAGAGACAGCATAGATTTGAAAGAGTATATTCTTCGAGAGTCCCACACTTCTTCCACATCTGTCCTTCCAGGAGCTTCTAAGATGTACAAAGATCTGAAGAGCATTTTGGTGGAAGTGGTATGGTGGAGTGGTTGAAGAGTGACGTGACAGACTATGTCATTCGATGTCTCACTTGTCAGAAAGTGAAATTCGAACATAGATGACCTGGGGGCATGGTACAGTCTATGCCAGTTCCCGAATGGAAGTTCTATGATATCTCTATGGATTTCGTGGTGGGACTACCACCTACGAGAGAAGGACTAAACATGATATGGGTCGTTGTTGATCGACTGACCAAAGTGGCCAGATTCATATCAATGAAGGACACTTGGAAGGTACCAAGGTTGGCAGAACTATTGAAAAAGAGATTATCAGACATCATGGAGTACCGAAGACTATTGTTTCGGATCGAGATACCAGATTCCTTTCTCGATATTGGCGAATACTCGCGAAGAACTTGGAACAGAGTTGAAGCTTAGTACAGTGTTTCATCCTCAGACGGATGGTCAGTCAGAGGATTATTCAGACCTTAAAGGACATGCTACAAGCATATGCCTTGGATTTCCAGGGTAGCTGGATAGATAGGTTACATCTAATTAAGTTTGAATACAACAACAGTTACCACGCCTCTATACAGATGTCACCTTTCAAGCATTATATGGCAGACCATGCCGCACACCATTGTGTTGGGACGAGTCTAGTGAGACCGTCATCATTGGCCTGAATACTTGGAACAAGTTCAGGCGGAAGGTGCAACAAATCAGAAATAATATGAAAGCAGCACAAGACAGGCAGAAATCGTACGCTGATGAGAGACGACGAGACCTTGCATTCGCAGTTGGCGACCAGGTATTTCTGTGAGTATCACCGCTGAAGGGTGTATTCAGATTCGACAGAAGGGCAAGCTAAGCCCGGAGTTTGTAGGACCCTATGCTATCACAGAGCGGGTGGGCCTTGTGACATATCGACTTGATTTGCCAGCGGAGTTGGGCAAAGTACACAACGTTTTTCACGTGTCTCATCTCAAGAAATACATGTCTCATCCTTCTCATGTCCTACAACCAGAGACACTATCATTAGAACCGACAATGTGGTAGTGGAGTGAAAAACACCGCAACGAATCATAGATAGAAAAACACGAGATACTCGAAACAAGACTGTGAGCCTCGTAAAGGTTCTTTGATCGAACCACGAGTGGAGGAGGCCACATGGGAACTAGAAGCCGATATACGAGCGAAGCTTATTTACCGACTAGACACTCTAGTCTAGGGTACGTGGGCGTACCCCTTTTTAAAGGGTTAGAGCCTTTTCGTTTGTGAGTTTAGTGTGCACTTTTGTGAATTTGTTGTGCATTTCGGTGACACTTTGTCCTGTATGTGTTCTTGTGTAACACTGTATTTGAATGCACCTTATACTTTACTTGCTGATGTGTACTACATTACACAATGAAAGATTATGTGCACTACGTTGTACTATTTTGAAGTGAATGATATGAAATGATGTGTACTACGTTACACTAACTCGAGGATATATGTGATTATATGTACTACGCTGCACTACATTGTAGGTATACGATATGACTTTCCAGAAGTATACATGTTGGGTTAGATATACACCATGAATTTAGAGTAGTGAGACTTGGGACTTGTTCCCTAAAATTGAAGTGAGTTGTGGATACTTAACGGAACTTGTTTCCCCCACAACCTTTTGAATTTAGAAATGAGACTTCGGGGCGAAGTCCTTTTTAAGGGGATAGATTGAAATACCTCAAATCTAATTAACACTTTAACATCATTAAATAATGAAAATTAATCTAAGTATAAATCATTACGCATGTGCATGCAAACACATGCATGCACAAACGTTACGTAAAAATAGTCGTTTTACCATAAACGCTAACAGGCGTAATACTACAAACATCTTAACCACAAGAACGTTCTTAAAACGCCTTAGAAACGTGTGTTAAGCGTGACCTTGTATGACCTTTTAAAACTCAAACCAAATGGTCATACCCTCATTATATGACTATGCAAACATAGTCCCTAGGCCATATTTAGTTAAAAATGCAAAGTGCCCAGGAGTGCTCACGCACGCCCCTTAAAGCACGAGAAGCCCCGGAAACACCCGAAAATACTTTATAAGATGAAATAAATCATTATACTTCATTCCAAATGCACCATAACACTTTATTAAACATATAAGAGGAAGTTCTCATGCCAAATTCTCAAACAAACGCAAAGTGCTCGGAGGAACCCGTTGGGGGCCCATAAACCCCTGGAATGCCCCGGAGAGGTACCGAAGTGGTGCGAACTCCTATATAATTCATTCTTAGAGTTCCTACCATCATTATTCATCATCATTTATATATAATATTTAGCTACTTTTTTAAAAATACATAAAGTGCTCGGGGGGAATTCTTAACGCTCTTGTTTTGCCCCGAGAGTGTCCCAATAGCCCGGGAATTGTGTCATGAGTTGATATAACCCCATATAACTCAATGTAATGCCTTAATATATCATTTTTGACCATAAAAAATGTTTATAAACACTTGGAACTCGTTGCGACAACTTAGTTACCAAAATATCCTTAAAGCACAAAAATGCACTTTCGGGTGCCGTTAAAACGCGTTTTACGCAATTACCTTGAAGTTTTTGAGGAGCCACGAATTGGGAATATTAAATGGGGATGAATTGATCATCTTAATCAATCAAAGTCAGTGCTAAATCAGTACCATTTATAGGGCCGAAAACATTCAAAATGTACTATAAATTCAGCATTTACCTTAATAACTTTCATCTTTTACCTGGTATAAATGTACCAAATAAATGTTTAACCTATAACATGTTACAATATGATCTTAATGTAATATATTGTGACAAGAATAAAGTTGAAAATCAACCCCCTCTTAAACACATGTGGCCGTTTTTTATAAGGTATTTAACATGTTAATACCTTATTTTATGACATGAAATTTTATGAGTCATCTCTCCACATGTTGTATAATATAATGTCAAGCTAATACAAGTCCAAGACAGCCCCATGCTGCAGAAAACCTGCACAAAAACAAGAGCATGTTAGCTTGGCAAAAGTAAGAATTATAAATGGAAAAGTTAGATCTAGATCTAGGAAATTAATATGTTAGTCTAAGAGACCATCCTATGTCAATATAAGACAATAAAATGACAGTAAAAGAAGCTCAAATTAAGCTCCATTTCGTGAGCCTACAAGGGAGAAAGGAGACTACTTTGAACATTGAAAAATCAAAAGAAGTAAACATACCTACCTTACCTTGTCCTTTAGTTTCCATGATTTAAGCCACATGCTCTTGCCTCTTCACATGGCCGAAAGTAAGCCTTGATTGAAGGACTTTTGGAGCCTGGAAATCAAAAGCAAATCAATAAACAAGTCTTGACCTAACATGCCACATGATGGTGTCTAAAATAAACAAATCAAATTCCAAACATTCCTAGCTTAACTATACGGTTGCATCCCCATTCTCTTCATTCCTTGCAACCGGTTTTGGTAAGCTTCTTCTCTCATTTTCATCTTCTTCCTTTAAAGCTCTTAAGTCCATTAATGAAGGTTTAGCTTCTATCTTGATTTCTATGTTAATTTCCTAGCATTTCTCATCAAGTCTTGAAGCAAAAATCTTTCTAGCATCAATACAAGATTTCGGCATCCATTTATACTCCAAGGAAGTTGTCTTAAACCAACATTAATCCAAGGAGCATCCAAGATCATCTTAAGGTATTTTCATGCTTGAAAATCCTTAAGACACATTATATATGTATCCGAAATTCTACATCTTCTAAGGCTACTTTCTTCATCAATTTCATGAAGGAAAATTGGTTCTCCATTCATCCTACGAGTGCCGAAAATCTAAGAAGAAAATCCTAAGGTAAATCCTTGGAAAACTACTTTTAAATCTACTTAAGATCTTTGTTAAGATCTAACTCCTAAACCTTTCCTCTCTTGCATAAGAACCGAAGTTGGAACATCAATTTCCATTGAAGGAAGCTTGGGAATTCAAGAGGAGTTCAAGTACTTAATCATCCTTTATTAAGAGTAAGTTTACTAAGCCAATCTTTATTGTTTTAAGCTTGGTTAAGCTCTTAAAAATTGTACAAAAATTATGTACACCTTCTTAGGTAATTAAAACCGAAACTATATGTTAATACATCCCAAAAATATAACTTATAACATATATGGTAAATATTTACCTTAAGACACATTTTAGTGTTACAAAAATTACCTATGTTATAAACTTGTTCATGCCGAATTGTCTAGGGAAACTATGCTCCATTTTGAGCTAAAAATCAATCTAAGACATTACAATAATTTTTACATGAGTTATAGGCTCATATGTATTTATGTATAATTATTATGAATTATAACTCAACTTTTATAAACTATATGGTATCATATAATTATGGCCGAATTATATTGGTGGAAAATAGGTTTTAATGAGCTACATATGAATATAAACTTATATTATAAAGTTTGGTGAGTTAACAATATTTACTAGTGCTTAAATGGCTAGTTTATTAAGTTATGTGGCTAAATTGTAAAATTTGAAAAGTTTGGGTATACCTAGTGAAAACCGAGAGTTATAGGTGTTCTTGGCACAAATATAATATAACATAAAGGTAGGAATTAAGATTATGAATTTTAGTAAAATTAAACAAGCGCTAAATTAACAATTTATAAAGTTTGGGGCTATTTTGTAATTTATAAAAGTTTATATGTAAATTTGGAATTTAGTATGGGGCGAATCCATAATTAGATGAAATATAAGTACCCTTCCGAAATTTAGAAGAATTAAATATTAAACTATAGTTTATGAGTTATTAAGTAACTATTATAAAGTTTTGGGGTGAAAAAATTTATGAAAAGTATATGGAAAGTATGTGAAAGCCGAAATTATTGGGGTTATATAGTAATTTAAGAAACTATATGTATACATTTCGGCAATTTAAGGAATTTAATATAAAAAACTATAGGCTATAAGTTATTATGTAAAGGTTATAAGATTTTTGGGGTTAAATTGTAATTATAGGAAATATTTGATAAGGCCAAAAGTTTGTGGGGCCAAAATGTAATTTTCAAAAGTTATAAGGTTCAAATGGTAAATACTGAAATACTAGTGGTGGTTTGGTAATATAATTAAATAAGGAATTAAAACTATATAATATAATGAGATTAGAGTTAACATGTAAAGTTTATGAATTATTGTGGTTGTTTTGTAAATAACCAAAATATAAGGGTAAGTATTTGAGTTTAAATAATTATAGGCCCTATGTGGATATGGAGGAATTAAAAAAAGAATTTTGATTAAAGGGATTATGGAATTAAAACTATGGGTTATATAGTTATAAGGAATTTAATTATTAACCAATTAATATTATTTGTGATTAAGTGGAGAATAATAAAAACTATAAGAATATTATGTCCATGCGAGACATATAAATATAATTGAGAAATTATAAAGTTGTTGTGTCATTTAGACAATTATAAACATGTAACATAAATAGTACATGAATATATATATATGTATATACATTAAGGATTTAAAAATAAATCAAAGGAAATAACAAATAAGTTATACATTAAATCATAAGGTAATTAAAAGAAATTACCACATAATATAAGTTTTATAAATTAAGATTACATGGTTTGGAAATATATAAATACCTTAAGTATTAATAAGGTTAAGAGGTTAAAGGAACTACCTAAGTATAAAGAAATAAGACCCCGTTCAGTAATAAGATGAATGGAACCTTAACTAGAAACGCAGCAAATACCGCGTCTGAGAACAAGCTCCATCAGAGTGTAGTTGTGGGCCCCATTAAAGAAAAAGAGAAAAATGAACAAATAAAATGATGACAAGTGTTATTTTGAAATTGCATTAATCTCATTGAAAAAATCCACTCATTAACGAACGGAGCCTAAACCTCACATGAAATAACGAATATGAAATCGTTTCATGATCCAATAAAATTATTATACGAGAGTAACATAAATTAACACTCTCAGTTAATCCTGTTCTAGGACTATACTTGACCAGATGTTGACCAGGAAATATTCACTTGCAAACCTACGGCGAACGGTATGGGATTCTTGCAACATGCTTGCTACCGGATTATACCGGCTTGTGTGCTATCTGTTGTTTGAAATAACGACCAAGATAATTGTATGTAAAATGTTGTATTACTCTTGTGCACTGTTGTGTTACTTTATGTGCGCGAGCTATACTAACTGTAACGTGTATGTTCCACGCATACAACACTACATTACCAGTGGATTAAATACCTATGTATTATTATACCGAGAACTTGTACTCAAGTTTCTCACTAACTACACTTTATAACAAACGTCGTTATCCTAAACGTGATAACTGACAATACACATTGTGTTCCTGTTTAACGTCCTTGTGTAACACCTAACCAATTCTATGCTATGAGAAACAAGGAGCCCAGTTCTATCTTGTCATGCATGCTAGCTGCTACAAGAGTCCGTCAATGACTATTCAAATATACGTCGCGATGGAAGTTTTGGGTGCACTCTATGTCCACTCACCGGGTCAGTACTGGAACATTTTGAAGTTGGGAGAAAGGCTACATTTCTCTCGAGGGTACGATACCCACCTCTTTTAAGTACAGGAGTTAACTACGTTATATTCTAAGGGAATTATTATCCACCTACTTATATGAGAGTCCAATCTCGTCTAAGGGTTTATCATACCCGACCAATTTACTCTATGAAGATAGAGTTTAACGAGGTCACTATACCTCCATTGTTTCAACGTACTCTTACACACATGTTAGTCCCATTGTGTGGATCTGACTACTATTAAGCAATTACAGAATATCTAACTAGACCTTATGAAGTCTTGTTCTGTGTGACATTATTGTCCTTGTTTGGATACTTGTTATGATTATTGTATGCCGCGTGTTTAAAACTTTACAAAAAAGTGATATGCATGTATTCGACAAAGTAGTTGGTGTGGCCCAGTAGCTTGTGGGCTGCACGCTTTTCATACCAGCGTTGTTTGCTGAGCCCCTCGGGGCACCCCACTTTTCAGGTACCTGAAGTTGAAGAGATTACCCGACCGAGCGTAGGTGGGGTAGATCAAGCTATGGAGTTTATTTCCAGCGATTTGTCTTAGGAGTTTTTATTTGATTATTGTACCTTTAAGTTTGGAACCTTTTATCTCGGGATTGTATTCGTATTTAGACCGTGACATTTGAGAGTTGTATTTAGAGTTAGCCTTGTTAGTCACATGGGTGGCTAACGGCATTGTAATACCGCCCGGTTGTTGTAATATTCCGCTGCAGTTTAAGTTTTATTGGGAGCGATCATCGTTCAGGTTGCTGGATTTCGGGTTGGGGTGTTACATCAGGTCGGTTTCGGGTTGACATAACATAACCTGTTTTGGGTTTGGGTCGGTTTCGGGTTGAGGTGAAAATAAGCAGGTCGGATTCGGGTTGAAGTCAACCCAACCCGAAACCCGAAATTGACAACCCTGGTAATAAGTGTGCAGATGATTTATGTAATTTTTAAAATTCATGGAACATTGTAATTACCTAGATAACTCATACAATTTTTCCAAAATTAATATCAACGGTGGTTGTGGGTAAATGTTCGACTTGCAACCTATCTTAGCCGTTCGTTTTAGGTGAACCAAGCCTACCAATGATTTCATTAACACTTAATTAATTAAAGGGAAACTTAGCCTATTGAGCACGGATGAGGTTAATACTATCAAAATATGAGTAAATGCTTGGCTTAACAACCCATTTGTTGATAAATTAGTTGTTACCTTTAAGAAAACAACAATTCTTCAGCCTTTGGTGATGGTAAGTTTTAAGTGACTTACATCAAAGTAACAACATATAAGGTTTATATATAAATAATTAACTTATCCAAAAATGGAAGAGTAGTTAATGTTCATATCTCATTTAAATATTTATTAGCATACCAACTTATTTTTATTTATAATTTTTGTTTTGATATTAACTTGTTAAGACTATTTTATCATGCATAATAAAAGTTATGACAAGTCTCTAAAATATATATTTTAAAATCCTTAATATTTAATTTCTAAAAAATAGTCTATTCTTAAAGTATTTTTGTAATATATTTCTTATTTTAAAATATAAAAATATCAAATTCTACAAAACTACTAATTTTCAACAATAAAATAAAACATTTCGTAACAAAGATACTAACTACACAATATAAATAACACATAAGCATCCAAAAGAAGAAGGGGAGAGAAAAAAATGCTCCCTCATCTCCTCTCTTCTAGCCTCTTCCCCCAAGCTTACACCATTCTCCGCCACTAACTCCAATGACAATTCCACCTAAATCCCTCAATCACCACCGTCACAAACAACTCACAAAAAAATCCCATTCACTTGTATACATACAACGCAATCTTGTTTCTCACAAATCCTACACAATCAAATCTCCATGACCCCTCTTCAGCAAGGGTTCGGTTTGCTCTCTTCTCTCTTTCATCTTCTATTGCTTTGTTTTATGCTCCGATTTTTGCGTGGTATTGCTTCTCCTTTTCTTGTCTTCTTTGTGTGAGTATCTTTTTGGCAGCATGTCGGCGACTGGATTGCATGTGCCACTAGAGGGGGTTGTTTGATCTGAGCGAGATAATAAGCTGAGGGTAGGGTCACAATACCTTATGACGCTGGTAAGTGACTTAGTCATGGAATCTACTGTAAAGGCAACCCCTGGGAGCAGGGGGGTTGCTGGATGAAATGAAGTTATAGCATCGCAACTGTCACAAACTAGGTGACCCCTGTTCAGTGAAGGTGGGCTCCAAAAGTTTCCACAATCATTCACCTATCGTTTTGTGTTTCATGGGTTTTGGTTGTTGGCATTGTCAGAGGTCTTGTGTGGATCATTGGCTTTATGTTTGTATAGTTTTCTTCTGTGTTGTTATTACTATCTACATGCTTATTAGGAGGTTGATGAAGGTGAAAATAACAAGGATTTGGAGAATGTTACAATTCCATCATGTACATAGTGTCTCCAACCTTTTGAGGGTTGTGTATCTTTTTGTAGGTTTTGGAATCTCAAGGTTTAGGATGGAATTTATTGCCAGCCACAAAGAATAGCATCTTCTCAAAAAGATGTTTATCGAACAACAATGGTTGGTCATTCAACTATGATGTTTGTCATTTGATTTGGTTTGGGGTTTGTTTATTAGTGATGTAATGTATCTTTCGCTTAATAATTAATGAAATTTGATGGTTTATTAAAAAACCCCACATAAGCATCCAAACGAGCCTATTAGCAAGAGTTTCACACTAGCCATTTTTGTATAAAGATCGCGAATTCGAACCTGGCGAAGGTGCCACCTTACAAGGTGGCACCTATTTTATCCTTTTGTGCTTTATACTTTTGTAAAACTTTAAAATGTGTAGTTTATTAGAGATAAGTCCAAATAACATAAATTTTATATCAATTTTCATCATAATTTGAGCTCTTCAAAATAAGACCACACATGAATATGTTTTGATAAATTTTAAGTTTTTTGCATGTATATATGTTTTAAGATTCATTGTGAATCTTAAGTTTAAGAAAAGTGAATCAAAGGCTCTTAAAAAGTGAACCCAAGGTTGTTAAAAAGTGAATCAGAGGTCGTTAGACCCCAAACCCTACACTACAAACCCTTCAACGTGTTTAACATTCCTAGGGTGGTTTTTAGGGTGTTTGGGGTAGGGTAATCTTTTTGTTATTAGTTTTACACTTTATATTGTCATCACTCACTTGACAGTTTTTTAGGGTTGGTGGCTCAGGGTTTAGAGTCATTAGACCTTAAACCCTGCACTACAAATCCTAAAAATGTCTTCGACGTTTTTACCATTCCTAGGGTGGTTTTTAGAGTGTATGGGGGTAGGATAATATTTTTGGCATTAGTTCTACACTTTCTATTGTCGTCACTGACTCGATAGTTTTTTAGGGTTTGTGGTTAAGGGGTTATTGAAAAGTGAATATTGAGTTAAAAAAATGAATCACATGTTCAAGTAAAGTGAATATTTTATTTAAGAAAAGTAAATCTTATGTTTAGAAAAAATGAATCATATCATAAACTTATGCGAGAATAATATGAATCATACATTTAAGAAAAGTGAATATTTTGTTTAAAAATAGTGAATCAAATGTTTAAGAAAAGCGAATCTTACCACAAATTTATACGAGAACAATATCAACCTTTCATTTATTTAGAAGTGAATATTTCATTGAATGTGAGTACAATATGAATTCTTCGTTTAAGAAAAGTGAATATTTTATTTAAAAATAATGAAACAAATGTTTTTAAAAAGTGAATTTTACCACAAATTTATACAAGACCAATATGAACCTTTCATTATTTAGAAGTGAATATTTCATTGAAGAAAAAGTTAATCAAATGTTCAAGAAAAATGAATCTTATATTTAAGAAAAGTGAACCTTTCACTTTAAATAATGTGAATCATTTGTTTTTCCAAAAGTGAATTTTAATTTTAAGAAAAGTAAATCTTAAAAAATCATTTAAAAATAAGATTCATTTAAAAAATACGTAATATATACTCATTATAAAAACACAAAAATTTAAGTTCACCAAAACATACTCATGATGCGTCTTGTTTTAAAGAGCACAAAAAATGATGAACAATGATATAATTTTTTTTATTTTTACACTTATATTTGTAAGTTATAATATTTGAAAAAAAATATTATTTCTCTCTTCTATCCCACATTCACACACAGATTACACAAAGATGGTATTTTTTTACTCCTTATTTTTTATTCATCCAATAGTTTGGAGCCAATATGGCACTAGCTCTAGGGTCTCTAACCGATACTCCCTCCGCCCGTCTTTGACTGTCCGGTCTTCCCTGTTTTTTTGTCCCGTAATTGTGTCTGGTTTACATAGTAAAAGTAAGTAGATAAGTATCTTTTCCAATAATACCCCTTCCCCTATTAACTCTTTTTCTTTTTGCAGAAGGAGGGAACCAGCCGTAACACTAGGGTTTTCTCTTTCCCATTTCCTCTACCTTCTTTTCTTTTCCCTCACCTCTCACCTCTTGCTTTCATGAAATTAATCAAACCTCTCCCACATATCTCTTCCCTCTCAAGTGCGCAGCAAAGAATGCAAATGATTAGGGGAAAAATCTTTTGGAAATCTTTCTATCGATTTTGTTGTCTCTTCTTCTCCTTTTTTTCCACCATGGCTGCTACACTATGACCAATTTTCCCTTTGTGTAATTATCTCATTCTTGTATCTTCCCTTCTCTTCTCTTCTCGTCTGTCGTTTTTTTTCGTTTTCCCCTCCTCTTCTGGTTGGGCGTTTAGGAACGCGACAATGGATGACAGATTTATACTCCGTATGTTGCATGTCTAACCAAGTCCTCAAAAATCAGCAACAGATTTACAACATTATAAAATTCTCGTCGATCTCCCAATAAAGTGTTGCAATCCACCTGCCATCTTAACAACCTCCACCGTTGTATGCATCAAGTGGTTCCCACTCCCCTGATAATAGGTATCTACAGTACACTCTCTTGGTGACTCTATTTGCTTCATCTCGTTAAAGAAATTCCATTTTAAACTAGTTTCTAGTCAATGTTGTTCTAGCTAAGCTAGCTAGGTTTTAAATTTTTGGATCTATTTTCAGTTGTCGTTCTCTTATAATTATAAAACAAAATATGTTGCATGTGTCAGGAACTGAAGAAGGAAATTGGTTTCTCCTTCACTCTCGGTCAAATCGATCATGAATGGTGATATTGAGACTAGCTAGTCGATGTGCCAACTCATATAGAAGGTAACTGACTCTTCTTCTTATACGTATGTATTTAGATTATTTTATGATATTGGAGATTGGCTAGTCTAATTGCTGATTCAGTTTGCTCTCACCGATAGCCAATATTTGACTTGTATATAATTGGTCTTGCTAACATTATTACCTGATTTGATGTACACCATGATAAAATTGTTGAATACAGTGATGATAAATAGTAGTCCAAGAATGAGGATTGGAAAAAAATGAATGTTCTATATTTTCCTTTTTGCTTCAATGAATGCACTATGTACTGACAAGTGAGAATTTATAACTATGAGAATTGAATCCTGAGAAGTTTTGACTCTAGGTGTGGTGATAATAACAGATAGGTTTCCTAAACATGATTATTTTCCTTTGATTGACTTGAATTTGCTCTTTTCTCTATATAATTTCACAATGCCAACTGAGACTATTTCAGGACAAATAATGTGACTGAAGTTGCTATGTGAAATACTAGGACAGATAGAAGTTAGGATCATGAATTCAAATTACATGGTGCAGAATTGACACAGAATATGCAATACATGATAGCTAACCAACAGATTGATATTTGTAGACTATAGCAAAAAGAAATTGATGCCAAAAGAGTTGACTATCTGATGGTACTACACAACTGGAAAATAGTTAACTAACAAACTAATAGCTTGTATACTAAAGCCAAATAGTTTGTGAACAAAAGTAGTTAACTATCCAACTCTTCATTTGAAGTTATAACCGAGGAAGCCAAATCCTTAGAATGTCTCTAGCAAAAACATCCATCCATTCTTCTTCCGATAACTCTCCTTCATCATCTGGTAGGACATTCAGGTCAATGTCTAATCTATTCTTCTTGACTTGTGGGATGATCAGCTTTAGCTCATCATTATGATTTCCTTGTTCCACTTTTGTAAAGAGTCAAAATGAGAAAAATATAAGCATATCAAATACAAAAAAGAGTGTAAATATACATCAACATAGTAAACTTATCATAATGAGTTCAAGACATCATCGACAACTTCATGAGGGAAACTTAATTGTAGAGGTAGTTCCCCTTGGTTTACCAATCTCTGTTTTCCCATATGAGGAAGCTTGTAGCTATTGTCACCATGAGTCTTCAAAGTTTCTATTATACACATTTGCCAACTCAGAAAGCAGTGATTAAGCCTTTCTCACAAAATTCATCAAAGGCTGTTTCGACTGCAACTACTAGCTCATCAATGGTGTTTGCAGTTTTTTTGCTTTTGTAAAGATTGAATTGCTCTAAAAAACCAAAGGTCCAACACATTCATATCAGGGGTGTTAGGGGGCTGGCAGATTAATTGATGTGTCAAACCCATCTTTCGATGCAGCCTCATTAAACTCTTGGTCATTTGGATGAATGTGTGGCTTGGCATTGTCTTGCTGTATGTAGATTGTCTTAGAATCATAGCTTGGCCACTTTGAGTGGATTGCTGACAAAACTTTTTCAATCAGCCATGTTCTAGTGACTTCTCTAGTAACAAGAATAGATTTAGTTTCCATAGATCCCGTTGCACGGTTTTTGCTGCTACGTTTGGCAAGTTCTTGATGTGTAAAAGGCAAAAAACCAATCTTTCCGGAAAATATTGCACCTGTTATAGGATCACATCCGGGACGAGTAACCACGCCTAGGAGCATTATCTTAGGAATAAATCTTTTACTTTGACAGCGTCGAACAAGATCAACTTCTTCTGGGAGTAAATAGTATCTCTCGGTAGTTTTTGTTAAATAGAACCACTTTTCATCAATGTGGATAATATCAAACATGTGATGAATAAAGGGTCTTGAGGAAATATGTTCAAATCTGGAGTTCTATCTATATGTTTCATTGACAAACAGAACAACATCTTGGTTTTTCTATTTTGAGCATGTAAATATGGTTTGACTGCACTTGTACGAGCCCTAAGTTCTCCTTCCTTAACTCTACTATGCACTGTTGATTTTGCCATTCCTAATGCAGATGCTAGAGAGCGAATAGTGGTGCGTTTTCGCAAAGGAAGATGGGCAACTTTACCTAGATCCATATGCACTCGCTTCTGACCAACTGTACCACATGTCTTGGTGAGGGATTTGTCACTTCTCCAGCAGTAGTTGAAGTCTTAATATCCTTCCAGTAGCGACTAATAGTTCTGGTGCTTATGGAGAACTATAATGAAATGGATGTTAAAAGTCCTTGGTGCATTTTCTCATCTTGACACTTGCAAGAAGAGCTTCAATGAGACGCTGCCTATCTTCTTTGGAAAGTTTTTATGCTGTTGAACTTTCTCCTTCCATAATTGTTTTGTTTCTTGTACGTGAGTTTTGTGAGATGTATATTATGCTGAGTTTAAATGTGACTCTTATTTATAGTGTACATTCAGTAAGCTGTATTTAAGTTTTGGTGGGAAAATATTAAGATTCATTGTAAAAATAAAGGAGGGAACTGAAATTTAGATTTCAGCTGCTCCTCCATACGGTTGTTTTTTGGCTCATAGAGATCATTTTTCCAGTTTGATGTTAAACTGATAAGTGATGATGATTGAGATAGTTAATGATGATTTTATACACAGTATGGTATAAAGCGTAAAGTGGGGTATTTGTAAATGTAAGAGTACTTTATAACGGTAAGGATATTGTGGGAAAATAAATTCTGACACAGTATAAAATATAAATTTTCTTAAAACCTGCGCTTTTGTTGACCAAACAGTCAAAGGTGGACAGAGTAATAGATAACCATTATAATTGCAATTGACAACTAGATATAGCTGCTACAAACGACTACGTATTCTCAATTCCGGTTGGGTTCGAATCGTTCGATTCGATGAATGGCTGTAAGCTAGCCCAGGTCTCTGGCT